>JAWNPA010000039.1:7520000-7727500 GCA_035045345.1 Drosophila hamatofila | reverse complement strand
GATATAGATATAGATATAGATATAGATATAGATATAGATATAGATATAGATATAGATATAGATATAGATATAGATATAGATATAGATATAGATATAGATATAGATATAGATATAGATATAGATATAGATATAGATATAGATATAGATATAGATATAGATATAGATATAGATATAGATATAGATATGGATAGATCGAGCAGGAGTCTATATACATACCGTTGAGTTTGGCTTCAGCTTGGGCAGGAATTTGTAGTTGTATTTGTGCAGCGACCACATGTGCATGTCTCTGATATCGATGCCACTGTGATCCTCGGTGCTGTTCAGCTCATGGTACTCCGTGCCGGCGGCGCGCTTCAATTGATTGAAGATCTAAGCAGAGAAAGAGAGAGAGAGAGCGACAAAGAGAGAGAGGGAGCAAGAGTGTAAGTGGGAGCTCTGGCTGAATGTGGTGCATTTAGTTACCTGCTTGGGCCGCTGGGCGCGTCGGCGCTCTGTGGCCGAGGGTGTGTAGTAGGAGCCGCCGCAGGGATTGATCCACTCGGGCGCCGTGGTGTTCTCGTTGTAGTTGCGATAGTCGTACCAGCTGCTGTTCCGTTTGCGGTGCCGTTTCCTTTGGCTGGAAGCGGGCACAACGGGCGCTGTGGCCAGGGCCATGTTGGCGTTGGCGCTGCCGCTGATTGTGGTGTGGGTGGTGTGAGTGGTGTGGGTGGTGCTGCGGCTGCTGTTGCTGCCGCTGTTGTGGCTGTTGTTGCTGCTGCTGCTGCTGCTGCTGCTGCTGCTGCTATGACTCCTGCTGCTGTGACTGCTGCTGGTGGTTGTGCTGCTGGTGGTGCTGGCGCCCTCAATGACCGTCAAGCCGCCGCTGGCCGTGGCCATGGCCAGTGTGGCATGCAGATGCACAAAGTGGAGCAGCAACAGTGGCAACAGCAGATTGGACCACATATCCGCATTGTCCTGCCGCGCAATGCGCTGAAGCCGTTGCCTAATGCGGGGCGTTGTCCTTGTGGTTGCCGTTGGCGATGCCGTCTTGGTGCCTTTAACTTTGGTTGCAGCGCAATGGCAACCAACTGATAGATAGATAACAATATATATATATATATGTTATATATTTGTTATTATTATTTTTTTTTTTTTAATTTTTATTATTTATTATATATATATATATATATATGTATATATATTTATATATATACATTATACATTGATATATATGTATATGTATATGTATATACACATATACATATACACATATATGTATATATATATATATATCTATATCTATATATAGATAGTTGTTCTTGTTGTTGATTTTCTCTTAGATTTTTCGTTTCTTTTCTTTGCTTTTTTTAGGATTTTTTTGTTTTTTTTTTTTTTGCGATATTGATTTGTATGAATATATATATATATATTTGAGAATTTGAAGATTAACCGATTTAGTTGGGAACTTTTGATCGTGTGTGTTCAATAGGCCGAAACAGAGAGACAAAGAGGTGAATTGAGGTGCCAAAGTGCAAAAGCGTTTGTAACAGAGTAAATTCCAGAAAGCAAAAAAATAATATATATAGTTGTATGTATATCTATATATATATATATGTGGATGCTCGGCAAAAGCCAAAGAGAACGAGAAAGAGGAAAAAAAAGTAAACACACACACAATGAATATCAAGTGATTAACATGGCAAGAATTGGTGTCGCTAGATCAGATCTATATTGGAACAGGACGCTTCAATTTTAAAATTTTCTTTTTGCTTTTTGTTTTATGGGTTTTTTTTTTTTTTTTTTTTTTTTGAGTGGGTGTTGACTGGGTTGCTCTTCGTTCAACAATGCGGATGCAACAGCAATGCAACTTGCTTGTATCTCAAAAATTTTGTTAAAATTTGTAACATTTTTTATTTATTTATTTTTTTTTTTTTTGGTTTTTTTATGCGTTCAAAATGTTTTGCTTTTTTCGATTTTACAAAAAAAAAAAACTTTGAATTTGTGTAGATTTAACAGTTAACTCAATTCTCTCAATTTCAACAATATTATTATGTATGACAGATCAAAGGCGACAGAACTGAGCTGAAACTCAGTTTGAATTGTTTTGACAATCCCAGCAAATTTTCCAAACGAACGAGAAAAGGAAAAACTGTGTGGCGCATGCGCAGTTTCCTTTCTTAAGGAAAATTAGAGAAAATTCAATTGAAATTTCATTTAATAGATATTTGAAGAACGTATGATATTCTTGAAATATTTATTAATATTTAAATTAAATTAATTATATATATTTCAATTAATAATAATAAAACAAAACTAATACACACACCGCATTATAGTTCAAAAAAAAAAGAACACACAAAGTTCGTCTGGCTAAATTGTTATTAACAATTTGCAGTTAAATCCAGTTGTTGCTGTTGTTGTTTTTTTTTTATATAGTTTGTTGTTGTTGCAGTTTTTGTTTAATACACGAAATGCACTTGAAGAAAAATGTTGATAGTTTGTTTGGTGAGACTGAAGAACACTTCTCGCGGACACTACTGTTCACGTCCAGGCACAAAACCGAACTGAACCAAAAGTTGCGCTAAATTCGACCAGCTTTCTTTGTTGAGCAGCATCAGCAGCAGCAGAGGCAGCAGAGGCAGCAGCGACGCGACGTCAGTCAGAGACAGAGCCAAAAGACCATGTGAAAAACGAACGGTACGTAAAAGAAAACTGAAGACTGAAGACCCGGGCCAGGCCGGGTCGAGAGTCGGGTCGGGCCTCTGACTCTGCGACTCTCTGTATAGGTGTGTGTGTGTGTGTGTGTGCGTGAGCTGCGCTGCCTGGCAGTCCATTTCCATTTGTCTGCCTGCCTGTCAGGCCTGATCGAGTGGTTGTCTGGACCTGCCCCGCTCTTTACCAATGACAACCAGCTAGCCGAGCATTTTTTAAGCCGGTCCCTGTTCGGTCACTCGTCTCTTTCTCTCTCTCTCTCTCTCTCTCTCTGTGTATGGGTGTGCGTGTGTGTGTGTGTGTCGCCATCGCTGTCTCGATATGCACCAGGCTCACTTTCAGCTTATCCAATGAGAAGATTTCACTCAAAGCGCGCTCATAGAAATCAATCTACCTGACCATACGCCTGCCCCAAGGCAACAGCTACCTCTCACTCGCTCTCCCTCTCTACCTCTACCTCTCTCTCTCTCTCTCTGACTCCCTGTTATGCTTTATCACTCTCTTGAACTTTCTTTCTCCTTCTAGAAGAGATGGCTCTACCTTTTGACGACCTTGGCTTGCCAAGTAAGTGAGGGCCTCACAGGGCCAAAAGCTAATTTACCTGTCTATAGGCCAGTTGTTGAGTAACAGCTGAAGCCTCGACGCCCCAAAGTATGCTCAGTTTGCTTAGTTTTTCCATAATGTAATTGTTGATGTGTTTTGGGAACTTCCTTCTTCATCCAGCGATCGTTAATGAAATATGTAGCAAACTTTTGCTATTGAAAATCTGCAAGAAAAATCTTCACAATTTCAATCAATAAATACATATACATATCCTTGGATCCTTGGATCCTTGATCCTTGAATTAGTTAATTTATAAATCTTATTAAGGAATTTCTGAGATTTTAAATTGATATAAACATAAAGATAAGTAACTTTTTATGAATATATGCAAGTTTATCTCTGATCTTTCACATATATTCAATTGAAATCTTCTTATTGTTACATTTAATGCGAGTATTTAGTATTTGATATTATTGACTTTATACGCATATAGCCATAATATTAAATACTTGATATTTGTATCCAAAATGACAAGATAATATAAGCGATAAAGTAATTTAGTGTAATAACATCTTGAAATACTTATAAAAAAACAATATAAAACTAAAATATTTGATATTTTAAAACATACATACATATATAAAATATATACATTCTATTAAATAAGTATTAAATTTTATAATAAATATAATTTTAACATTAATATACAAATATTTCAAAGTAATTAAGATTTATATCATATATTTATATTAGTTTTATTAGAATTAATAAACAAATATTTTAGTTTATTTAAAAACCATTTTAGAATTAATATGACAATATTTACAAATATTAAAAATTGTTTTTCCATTATTATACAAATATTTCAAAATATTAAAAATTATAAAAGAATTTATAAAAATAATTGAAATTAAAATAAACAATATTTCGAATATATTAAATTCATTCAGAATTAATACACAAATATTTGAATAAATAACATAAAATAGCCTTTCAATTATTAATTATTATTTCAAAAACTTTAAAATTATGAAATACTTATGAAATATTTTAATATATTTAAATGGATTTTAGAATAATTGTAACAATATCTGATTAAACATCAAAAAATTCTTTTTAGAATTAAAATACAAAAAATATACAAATATTTTAAATTGTTTTTCCATTATATAAATATTTTTAAAATTTTAAAATTAAAAAGAATTTTTATAAATATTTGAATATATTTAAAGCAATTTTAGAATAATATGCAAATATTTAAAGATATATAAAATTATGTTAGAGCTAATATATCAATATTTGAAAATATTGAATGTTTTTTTTTTTAACTATTCCATTTTAATGTTTGAAGATATTATAAATTATTTTAAAATTAATATAACAATATTTCAAATTATATTTAAGTTTGTATTGTAATTACTATATATTCTATACATACAATATATCTACGTAAGTATCTATACTATATATACCATCTACATATCTATTCATCTATACCTTCTACATCTCAACTATATTTACTATCTGTCGATGCCCATTATGTATCAATTGATACTTTCTGGATTATCTGTCTATCTATATATCCGTCTAGATATGCCTTATATCTGTCTTTATGTCTATCCTGTTTACAATCTAACTATCTATCTAGATATCCCTTATATATATTTTTATATCTATCTTATTTACAAGCTATCTGTATATATCTAAACAATATATCTATATATATACCTATATTATCTATCTATCCATCCATGTCTTATATACTATCCATATGTTTTACAATCTATTCTATACATACAATATATCTCCGTAACTATATCTATACAATCTATTTGTATATAGATCTATATTCGTTATCTATCCATCTATGCCTTTTATATTATTTATATATATTTTTTGCATAGATACTAGCTAAATATATTGCTATCTATCGATACTATATACTATCTATCTATTAATCTATACTTTATAAACTATCCATAGATCTCTATCTATCTCTACTCTACTATATATACTTTACCATTCAAACCAAGTTTTCTTGTGAAAGTCTTGGACTTTTGCAGAGTTCCGCGAAGAGTTAAGATTAAAGACACGTGTTTGGCTGCAATGTAGACGAGATTCGTTTGCTTAGATATGCGACACTGACTCGCGCTGTTGTGTATCTCACCTTGGCCTCATTCTCTCGAATCAACAGTTTTTGGCGCACTGATGACAGCGAAAGATCGATTTGCATATTTATATAGACTATAGACGGATCTGAGCAGCTGCGCAGTTGGTCAGTTGGTCAGTTGGTCAGTTGGTGCTGCGATCAGCTGCAGTTGGCGGCAGGTCAATCGTCGATTGGGTAAGTGATGTTTGTTGTTACCTAAACGGCGGCGACTGCCCCATGCTACCATTAAGGACGGGCGTTACCTGGCCTCAATTGCTGGGCGGTCGCCTAATCAAAACTGACCTGACTCAAGGGTATGATATGTCCAAGCGTACTCCATCTCTATTCTCACACACAGTTGCTTGTGTTTGTGTTGTGTGTTGCCTGTCTGCGAAGTGGGACAATTGACGAGCTAATTAAATTTAGTTGCTGCATTGTATTGTTCCTTTGACTTTGTTACAAAATTATGGCCACATTGTTTGGCCGAGTCGAGCAGCCGAACAGCCGAACAGCTGTACGGGCTATGGCCGAAGGCAGTCGGCCTAGAGAGTCCTGCGTCTAACCGTAAGTGCAATTGTTGGCTGGGCCGCGCAGCAGCAGCAGCAGCAGGAAGCAGCCGTGTCTCGCAGCGGGGACACTCGCCTTGATTTTCGCCGCGCGCCACACCGAACGACACGGCACAGGACTCGACACAAGACTCGACACAGGACTCGGCACACACACACACAGCATCCTTTGTACGGCATCCCTTGGGATGCACATCCACCTACACCTACACATACCTCATATCTATATCTTCTTGCGCTCGTATCTTGTATCTGTATCTGTATCTGACCAATTCGCACCAAACAACTTCATCTACATGGACAACAAACACGATTATTGCATTGATGAGCTCCTGCTGCTGCTGTCTGCATACACAGAGTGCGCAGGCGCGGCAGGACGCCTCGTCGAAAGGATCCGACCAACGGCTGCTGCCACCGACAACACATAGTCCGTGTCCCATGCCCATTCCCATTCCCATTCCCATTTCCCATTTCCCACTCCCATTCGCATTCCCTTTTGCCTCTTGGCTGACCTCGCTCACACTGTGTTTTAGTTGCGATTCGTTCTGGACAACAAAATATTTTGCTACAAAATTGAGTTGTTCTGTGCGGTCCCCGGATCCGCTGTCATGCTGTAATTTTTTTTACCGGCCGTATCAAATCGAAAGGATACGCTTAAATTGCCGCAGACAACGCCAAAGGCGGCCGAACACCTTCGCCGGCCTCGCACACACACACACACACATGCTGAATCGTTAGCCGAACAGTCAAATTACGTAAATTTATCGACTTCTAGATACCCTGTAAATGTGAGAAGAGCTCAATTTGTTAATTGTTAAATATTGGCAACGTATCTATTCATATTTATATATGTATAAATATGTAAATATATAATTTGATCGAAGTATTGGAAACGTATCTTTATATATTAACATATACATATAGATATATAAAATGTTCGACTTTTATATATGTTATGGTAATTAAACATATTTATATGTAGTTATCATATATTTTTATATATTATTAAACTTATTAACTTTATTTATTTTATTTTTTTTTATAATTTAGTTTTAAATTATTTTTAATTTTTTATTTTTATTTCAATTTATACAAAAAAAATTAAATAATTTAGTAAAAAATTTAGCAAACACATTTAATTTAATAAAACATAAAAAATATATATTTAATTATGTCAACGAAAATTTTAATTATATTAAAAACAATAATAATAAATATTTGAAATATTAATAATTATAATTCTTGTATATCTCTATTATGCATTTGTATTCATAATTTAATTTTTATTATTTTTAAATTAGGCAATCTAAAATATTTTTCATAAAAATTAGTGCTTACACGTATAACATTATTTGTATATATTTAAAAACTTTGAATTAATAACTAATTCTTACACATATTATTTTTAATTTTATTTTTATATGTTTCAATATTTAGAAACTTAAAAATAAAAACAAATAATAATAATAATAATTTTTTTTAAATATATACTATATATGTATTTTTTGTTTATTTTTAAGTTTTTTCAAATATAATTTGATTTGTATGCCTTTTAGTAAAATAATACATGAAGACATTATCATCTAATCACATTTGTGCTCAATATTTTGTTATCTTACCTGTTGCAATTGTCACGCATATATACCCTGCTGCCTGCTTGATGTTAGGGTATAATCATTACACGCCGCTTAGCTCCTGTCCCACACAGAGACCTGGCCAAATCGGCAACCGTAACCAAAACCGAACCCGAGCGCAACCCCTGAGCTTGTGTCTATCTCTATCTCTCTCTCTCTCTCTCTCTCTCTCTCTCACACTCACTCTTTCTCTCTCGCTCTCGCTGTATGTGTGTGTTGTTTTGTGGGTGTGCAACTTGTATGCCAAGGTGTGAGTTTTTAGAGGCTAGTGCTGTTTTGATTATGCGTAAAATCGTTTCACTTTATCATGATTTTTACTGCCGATTCTCACATTGAGTCTCAGGTGTCTCAGGTGTCCTACTGTACAGGCGGCAATGGACTGCAACGGTTGGTTAGCTAATTCGTTTGTTTGCTTACTTTGCGCATTTGTCTTGCCAAATTAGCGTTGCAATTGGCATTGGCTTTGCCCACATTGCCAATAATTACAAATACTTGAATGAGCCTTAAATTGCAGCATCATTGAAGAGCAGATCGCAGATCAAAGATTAGCTAGCTCTTTTCGGAATGAATATTTTGGTGAGCAATAAAAAATAGCGGAATTTCATTTAATTTTTTATTTATTTATTTCTTTTTTTTTAGTATTATTAAGTGTTGTTTTTAATACAAATTTGGAGATTAAATATGTTTAAATTTACAAACAAATAGTGTTAAAATATGTTTTATATAATATATATATTATTTTTAGTGATTGTACAGTGTTAAATTCAGAGCTCGCACAATAACACTTATCGGCTTGCACATACACGCAATTCGTCGGACTTTAAGTGAAAAAAAAAAACGTACACGCTCAAAGTCCGATTTTGTCGTTTTGTTTTTTTTTTTTTTTTTTTTCGTTAAAGTCCGCGAGTTCGGCCTTGAGTGTGTTGCGTAGACGTCTGAAAATAAGTACTAAAATGTGAGTAGAAAACTTAAACGTTGTTTTTAAACGTCCGCTAATTTATTTCCTGTTTCAAGCCAAATAAATACGGTTGAGTCCGGGCTTAACGACTCTCTATGGACCGACGATTTTACCAAAAGGAGCAAATAATAATTAATAATAAAATAAAATAAATAAAAATTTACACAAATTTACTTTTTATTTAAAAAAAAATATATATATATTTTTTAAATTTTTTATTTATTATATTCTATATTATTTTATATATGTATATATAATATATATATGCAAAAACATAAAAGAAAAATATGTTATTCATTTTATAAATTTAGGAGATAGCATAAAGGAATGCCTAAAAAGTACTGAAAAAGTTACTTTTACTCAAAATGGACAAAAAACCGCGCAAAATATACTAAAACAGGTCACACTTACTCAAAATGGACAAAAAACCGCGCAAAAAGTACTGAAAAATGCACTTTTACTCAAAATGGATAAGAAACCTCGCAAAATGCACTAAAGTAGATCACATTTACGCACCAAATGCACTAAAAAATGTCAAATTCCTCAACGCAATTCAACGACGCAATTGATCTGCTTAGCGAAAACAACCCCCGCATATCCAAAACGCATGTACATATATCAGTGAAGAGTCTGTTGCCAGCCTAGCCTGTTTCAGGCTTTCTTTCCTTTTTAATATAGATTGCTTTCCAGCATTTTCCCTTAAATTTTATCAAATTTTTGCAACTTTTATCTATAATCTAGCTTGCTTTTGAGCGCAGCAGCGGCAACACTGCTGCATGCACAAGCAACGTTATGAGAAAAAAAAAAAGTAAACGATAACGTCCAACTTTGTCGTTTACGAAAAACGTCATTGCATATATTTTAACAATGGAACGTTTTCAAAAAAAGTCCAAAAATAGTACTTATTTTCGGACGTTTTGAAATACTCAACGGATATGTGGGAGCTCTGCAATATACTCATTTCACTTTCGCAAATGAGCTTAAATAGTATTAGTAGAAATAGTTTAATAAATAAGTTATACAAAAAATATTTATTTTTAAAAATTAAATTATGTTTTTATTTCATAAAAATTAAATGTATTCCTTTATTTAAACCGAAAAAGAATATATATATGTATGCATATTACATTTTTTATTAGCGTTGAAATGTTTATATTATAAATATATATATATTTCTAAAAATTTTGCCAAGCACATTAATCAACTGAGCTAATTAACGCAAATCAAGATTTCATAATTTTATGCGTAAACTACAGATTATAAATATATGTACATATCAGTTGTTTGGGTAATTCCAACGATTTTCGAAAATCAAACTGGGAATTTTAGTTGCTGTAGAGCGGAAATCCAATGCATTCGGATAAGCGATAAAAATATCAACTAATGGTAAAATTGGCCCCAGTAAAATTCCCAGATTGATTCCAATTACTACACTTGACTCAGATCCCACGCAAAACTGAGCGCTGGCATTTGGGGCGGCAAAACCACTGTGAGAGAGGGAGGCAGAGAGAACGAGAGAGTGAGCGAGAGAAAGCGAAAGGGCACTAACGCCAATGCACTGGCCTCTCCACATTGGGCTGTTTCTCTCTCTCTCTCTCTCTCTCTCTCTCTCTCTCTGTGTGTGTGTGTGGGTGTGTGTGTGAGCATGCACAGCTGTATTAGTGCCAGTCGCTGCGCTGATTGGGGCACATATTGCGCTCAATTGCTATGTGAGCGACAGACAACGGGCCAATGGCAGCGCAGGCAATGCGCTCAGACAGCCGCTCTCGCTGAGTGCCGGGAGAGCGACCATGATTAGTGGTGTGAGTGAGTGGAAGAGCGCAAAGAACCTGCTTTATGTTTGCGTTTCGCTCACGCTTTGTGCTCACCTGTTGCTGTCGTTGCTTCGTTGCTGTCGCTGTCGCTGCTGATGAGGCTGCTGCTGGCGTCGCAGTCGCTGCTAATGCGGGTTTCGCGACTCGTTCAATTCATTCATAAAACGCTGCTCTGCCAGCGTCGGCGTCGCTGCCGCTGTCGTTGCTGACTCAATGGGCACGCGCTTGGGTAAACAGTTAGCTCTAATTAGCTTAGAGACTCGTTATCAGTGTGTGGGCAGTGCGCGAGGGGGTTGGGCAACGGTGACGTCGACGCTGACGCTGCTCAAGCTGACGTGTGTATCGTGTTGGCAATGCCACGCGCAGCGTCCAACCGCACATCGATCCGATTACCGCTTAACGCGATACAGGATGCTCACTGTCCAGAGTCCAGGCCCAGGCCCAGGCTCAGGTCCAGACCAGTCCAATGCGAAGCCAGCGAAGTGTGGCCAACACAACGGTAAATCAATGACAGTCTGCGCCAATGGCGCCGGCGCTAAGACAACTCAATATACATACATGCATACATACATACATACATATGTATGTATATCTGTGTGTGTGTGTGTGTGTGTGCGTGAGCACTTTTGGGGCATACTCGTACTCACGTTCGCACCTCACATTCCCACACTCGTGGCCAACTACGAGTGCTCACTTTTTTAATGGATCACTGACTCACCCACCTGACAGCACAATTTGGGGATTTTCACGCGGAATACGCAAACGTACATAAATAACTGTGGCTCTATAAGCATACATGCATACATGCATACATACAGACAGATATATATATATATATATATATATGTATATGTATGTCTGGTGTGTGGCTGTATTTATCAGTGGAACGTGCTTGGGATCGCTTACACATTGCTCGCGTTTTGTGGGTGGGTCAAGGCAACTATTGTTGGATTGTCGCGAAAATCTAATGCTAAATGCCAGCAGACAAATTGCGAGGAGAGCATGATCGACTAGATGATGCCCTGTAAGCTGCACAGAGTTCATGTGAGAAACATATATGTATACATATGCATTTATATCTATGTATATATACCATAGAATCCGATTATAACGACTCCGCTTATAGCGTTCGTGCGGTTATTGCGATGAAAATTCTTCCGGGTATAACGACGGTCCCTTGAACATCGTTATAACCGGATTCTATTGTATCTATTTAAAGTCGGAATCATGCTTTGCAAATTAGAAAAAGTGTCATTTTCCATTATAATGGATATCGCAACTTCATCAAATTTGCAAAGCATAATTCTGACTTTACGTGTGAATTTGTATATATTTTTTATTTTAGTTAAATACTCTATATTATTTACTATGTTAAATAAATAAAAATATCCCAAATTGGTAATATTTATAATATGAAAGAGTAATAAGAACTTTCATTGCAATTTTGCAGGCTCTGACTTTCTTCAAGCTGGTCTTCACGCTGTAGGCGGAATAACCGAGCGAAATTAGCGATTATTATCAATAGTTAGCAAATGAACGGGTTATCGATATATATATATCAGAGCTTGCAAATAACACTTATCGGCTTGCACATACACGCAATTCGTCCGACTTTAAGAAAAAAAAACGTACACGCTCAAAGCCCGATTTTGTCGTTTTGGTTTTTTTTTTTTTCGTTAACGTCCGCGCCTTTGGTCTTGAGTGTAATGCGTAGACGTCCGAAAATAAGTACTAAAATGTGAGTAGAAAATATAAACGATATTTTTAAACGTCCGCTAATTTATTTCCTGTTTCAAGCCAAATAAATACGGTTGAGTCCGGGCTTAACGACTCTCCAGGGACCGACGAAAAATTCATTTTTACTCAAAATGGATAAGAAACCTCGCAAAATGCACTAAAGTAGATCACATTTACGCACCAAATGCACTAAAAAATGTCAAATTCCTCAACGCAATTCAACGACGCAATTGATCTGCTTAGCGAAAACAACCCCCGCATATGCAAAACGCATGTACATATATCAGTGAAGAGTCTGTTGCCAGTTTAGCCTGTTTCAGGCTGGATCTAGCATATTTGAATATGGAATAGCCTATTAAACTTATAGGAAAAAAGCCTAAAGATAAAAAAAATTATTTCACAACATATGCTTCTTTCCTTTTTAATATAGATTGCTTTCCAGCATTTTTCCTTAAATTTTATCAAATTTTTGCAACTTTTATCCACAATCTAGCTTGCTTTTGAGCGCAGCAGCGGCAACACTGCTTCATATAATTTAACAATGGGACTTTTTCAAAAAAAAAATTATTTTCGGACGTTTTGAAACACTCAACGGATATGTGGGAGCTCTGATATATATATATATATATATATATATATATATATATATATATATATATATATATAGCTATCGACACATACACCACCAATGCATCGATATATGCGCTATCGGCATATCGATGTATGAACTATCGATAATACATATCCAGCATTTGAGGCAACCATAGAAACAGACTGACAATACAACGCAGCTTCACCATCCAAATAAAAAATATATATATAGGTATATATGTGTATACATACTTAATGGACATTGTCAACATCAAGTGCAATAATTGAGCTACGGCCAAATACCAAAAACGGAAATGCCATTGCGAGCATCGAACGGTAATGAGAGAGTCGTCGCTTTTTGAGATTTTGCTTTTGTATCTATATAAATATATACCTTGTTTATTATATAAAAAGGATATATATAATATTTTCAATATAATATAATTTTATCATTTTTTTGCTTCATTGCCAGATCTGTAGTTATCTATAAAATTTCTATATATATTATTGTATATATATGTATATATATAATTTGATTAAACTTAAGCAGCAATTTGGAATTTTAAATATCTTGATGGGTTCAGTTTTTATAGCAATAGGCCTAAGGTCCCATTTACTTATTACCTTATATATGGAAAAATGTCCCTCAAATTTAAATTGTTATCCCTTATTTTATTTTTCAACTTTTGCTAAGGAATCTGGATATATCTTTATAGCAGTGCAGTAGATACTAACAGAGATTGCAAAAATTGTACCATATTCCTTTTTATAGATTCACTTCTCTGCCTTTGTTTTTATACCCTGAACCCATTGAAAATGGGAAATCAGGGTATAATGGCTTTGTTAAAATGTATGTAACAGGCAGAAGGAGGCGTGGCAGACCCCATAAAGTATATATATTCTTGATCAGGGCGATGAACTGAGTTGATCTAGCCCTGTCCGTCTGTCTGTCCGTCCGTCCGTCCGTCCGTATGTTTGAACGCGTCGATTTCAGAAGATATAAGAGCTAGAGACTTGAAATTTAAAGCTGTAGGTCCGTGTATTGCACGCGCAGATCAAGTTTATTTCTAGAAATCGATAACTGCTTCTGTTTTTTTTGTTATCGATAAAAAACCTTATCGAAAATCAGTTATAAAATTATATATTCTACACCTTTGGAGATAGAGTGTCCAAATTTAAAATGTAGAATCATGTGTATTTTTAAGAGTTTCGGTTTTTGTCATATTTCATCCCCACCCCTCAAAACACCCCCTTCCCTACAAGTTTGCAAAAACGTATTTCAAATACTAGAAACTTGTGCGTTGGCACATACACACATTTTAATGTTATAATCGCGGTCTGAAAGTTTTATCAAGATTGTCCGTCTACAAAAAAAGTTATTAAACAATTAATTTCCCAAAGTAAGCCCATGCCTGTTTATACGTGCGTGCGTATGTGTGTATGTGTGTGCATTTTTAAGTTGAAGTGGAACGCCGAATTATATTATTATAAAATATTCCTGGAAGAGGGTTCAGGGGATCTCGTAGTCGAGCAGTCTCGACTAGAGCTTTCTTACCTGTTTTACTATGTTTTGGTGCGTTTTTCGTACTTTTTTGCTGTTCAAAAAAATAACAGTTTTTCATTTAGTTGTCAAAAAAGTAAATACAAATTTTACAAATCTGTCAATAGTAAGAGAGAGAGAGAGAGAGAGAGAGAGAGAGCTATAGCTGTTGAGTAACGTGGAGAGCAACAGAGCTATGATATCGATAAACAAGAAAGATGAAAAGAAAGTCAGAAAAAGCATCTGGCCCAAGACAATTAAGACCATTTTTTGGCAAGTGAACTGAGTGGACAAAGGGAGCTCGTGGAAATAAAGCAGAGCGATAAGGGAAGGCGGTAATACTAACAACGCTGCGACTTATGTATATTATATACATAGTATATGGCATAGGGCCCAGGGCCTTCACCACGGGAGAGCTCTCTGGAATCCCTTATTATAAGTTTTGCGCACAAAAAAACGCAAAAAGTTAATATTAATTCTCATTAAAATCAAGAATCATAATCAAATGATTCCTATAATATTTCATTCATTTCACTGGAATATTGACCTCTATTTTAAGGGTGCCTAACACACCTGGCCACCTGGCATGACATTAATGTGTTTGATACCGCCCTGTATACATACTTTTATTATTTCTGTAATATTATTTGATATTATTTTTATACATCCCAGAAATCGCGTTTTTTGTTCTTTTTCATTCAAATCGCAAATAGCATTTATTAGTTGATAATACTTTGGGGGCTTACAACTCAACATAAGAGGAAAAATTTATAAAAAATTAGAAAGAGAAGTAAATAAATACAAATGTTCAGCGGAAGATATGAATATATATGCATATAAATATAAATATAAATAATATAAATAATAATGGTTGAATTTGTAATCTGTAAATTAAATTAAATAATAAATAAGGGAAAGTTAAATATATTAGCTACTACACGCTATTAGTAAACATAGATGGCATTCACGATCAAATCAAAGAGCTCAACATATATATTATATATGTATATAGATATATATGTGACTGATCTCTGGCATATGTAAATTGCATTTTGATTCGCTGATTCGATGTTTAGTTTAAGTTAGTTTTCATTTCTTTTCTTTCTTTTTTTGGCATTATCTTGTACAGTTTCTTGTTAGGGGCGGAGGGGGGCACCTGTTGGCTTATGGCATGTGGCACGTGGCATGTGGCATGTGGCATGTGGCATGTGGCATGTGGCACGTGGCTTAGTTCTGCTCAGCCTCTACCGCCTCCTGCTGCAGCAGCATAACCTCATACCTCTTCTCCAGCACATCGAGCAGCTTGATAAACTCATTGACAATGCCATAGTCGGGACGTGGGTGGTGATTGAAGGGATCGGGAATGTGATCGTCGCCTTCGGCTGTGCAGCTGACTAGGGCCAAGACGTTGGCAATGTTGTGCTCGGCCTTCTCCACAATGAATTGAAAGTAGTTGATGCGCTGTTTGGCCTCGAGGCTGTTGGTCACATTCACCAGGACCTTGTGTATTTTCACTAGCGAATAGTATATGTCCAGCACATCCTCCTCCACGGACTTGAGGCTCTGGCCATCGTACTCGCTGTTGTTCACCGCCGCCTTGAGCGGATAGTCCAGGCTCAAATTGTGCAAGCGATAGAGCTGCGCCAGCTCCTCCTTGCTCCCTTTCATCTGAAATCGAAACGAGAACAAACGAACCAATGAGCATCGATTGGCCAGGTAATCTCAGATGATGCACCCGCTCCACTCACATAGGTCGTCAGCAGATCAATGATGGAGTCCCGCGTGCCCCGGACCACCTCGAGCGCATACCTCAAGTTGCTCGCGCTGTAGTTCGCCATGTTCAGGCTGCAGTTCATCTTCTTCGTGTGGACCAGCACGTGCCCCCGGTGCTTGTGCTCCTGCCCCGCGGACCGCAGGTGCACGTGATGGCGGTGCGGCAGTATCAGGTGGCGGCCAAGCGCGCGACGCGGCAGAGCACTGCTGTAGCTGGCGCACAGTATCAGCAGCAGCAGGACACCAAAGTAGCTGCCACAAGCTGCAAGCAAACGAAGCAAATCATTAGGAGCTTGGCTTATAGTTATATATGTATATATTCAAATAAAATAGTCAAAATAGTTGTATTAAAGTAATTAAAATAGTTAAAATAGTTATATTTATATAGTTCAAACTTGAACTTAAATATCTGATATAATTAAAAAATATTTAGAAAAAAAAACATTTAAATATTTTAAGTTTTAAGTTTCAAGGGATTTTTTTACATAAAAATATTTATATTATCATAAATTTGTGAAACTTAATTTTCATAATGCAAAAGATTTGAAAATATGAAAAATCCAGATCAAGCTGAAAGCTCATTAAAGAGGTTGTAAATGAATACCTTGGAATATACGTGTATATATAATATGTAAATACCTTTCTAATACAATTATTGTTATTTAATTTTCAAGCTGCTTAAAAATTGGCATAAAATAAAAAAATATAACAAAAAAATATATATATTTTTTAAATACAATATATTGATTAATATTTAATGAATTAAATATATATAATTTATTAAGTATATATTCATTTAATTTAAATTTATTAAAGTAAGTATTTTAAATATAATGAATTTATATTTAAGAAATTTAATAATAAATAAATTAATTATTTTAGATAATTTAATAAATGAAATATTTTGAATATAATGAATATATTTCAGAAATTTAGAAAATCTATATATTCAGTAAATTTAATATACTATACATATATACATTTTTCCATTTATTTTCTAATTGCTTGAAAATTATTTTATTTTTAAATGTTTATAAAATTATGATTTTTTATTTGTTGTTTACATTTTTGTATATTTTATATATTAAATATATATATTTTATTTTATTTTAAAAAACCTTTATATATTTAATATATTAATAATATATGTATTTTTTTATTTTGTAATTATTTTTGTAATCAATAAACAGAAAAAAAAATTAAGAAAGAAGCTTGAATTTTGATTGATGATATTGAAATGGGTATGCTGGAGTATTCACAGATATACATATGTATATAATAATATATATATACTACATATATACATTACACCAAATACATATATATCTGGCCGGCATCTTTGTATTTGTCTTGACAAGAAACGTGGCACAGTGTTAGACATTATTTACGGCGACTGTGACGTATGCACATACAACATGTATACATATATACATATGTACAAGCACTCACTGCCATATCACAAGCAAATAAACACACACACACACACACGTACACGGTCGCACACACACACTGCGTATTGAATATAAGTCAGATTATACGTTGACGGTGAATCATTGATAGATGCAGTTGCAACAATTGATGCAGCAGAGCAGCAAGAGGAGTCGTTGAGGGACAGAAACTTACACAGGAGACTGTAGGAGTGTTGGGCGCATAGACGTGGGCAGACAAATGCAGTTGTTGTTGCTGCCGTTGCTGTTGTTGTTGCTGTTGTTGGTGTTGTTGTTGCTTGTTCGATTGGCTCCTGTAAGCGTTCGCTTAAGGACACAGGGCGAGAGGGCTGCAGCGAACTCTGCTCAGTTTTGGCCAACATTTGATTGTTGCGGCGCGTTACAAAGCCACCGCACTTGCTTAACATTGTTGTAGACATATTTGTTGTTGTTATTGCTTTGGGCACGCGCACTGTGCTTATGACAAAATTCGAGTACGTTTTGGATTGGCAGGCAAGGACACGAAAAAAAAGTAAGCGGACTTCTATTTGGGTTTAAAGCGTTTACTGTTACAATTGCCGTTGAATTGAACGGTCCCGACACAAGTTAACTCTTCAAGATCTCTTACTTATTTAATTTTTCCTCAGACGCGCAGCATATAAATAACGTGCGAAGCCCGAACGCGCGGCGCAAAGCCGCAAAGCTCAGCCACACACACGAGCAGCAAGCATCTTGGGCAACAACAACACGGCGTCCCATGGGACGGCAGCGGCAGCAGACGGCGACAAGTGATGACGACAATTTGGGCGAACTTTAATTATCAGCCAATCATATGTAAGCAAGGCGACCACACTTACACACACAGACGCATACTAGCGCGCGCGCAGACATGCGACCAGCTTAAAAATCACGACGAAGCTTGCCG
The DNA here is from genome assembly GCA_035045345.1 of Drosophila hamatofila. Classification (NCBI taxonomy): domain Eukaryota; kingdom Metazoa; phylum Arthropoda; class Insecta; order Diptera; family Drosophilidae; genus Drosophila; species Drosophila hamatofila. Next base: position 7,709,152 of record JAWNPA010000039.1, on the reverse strand, counting down.
AGCGGCCGTTGCTGCTCGTGTGTGGGCACATATACACACACACACACACACACACTCACAAAGTCACAGTCACCCACACAGAGGCATACAGAGGCGCAGTGCGCCAAAACACAGACAGAGCGAGAGGGAGTGAGCGAGCATCTGTCTGTGAGAGTTGTGCAAAGTGAGTGGCGAAAGCGAGTGCGAATGCGTATGCGAATGTGAATGCGAATGCGAATGTGAGTGTGAAATGTAAATGTGTGTAAGAAAGCGCGCCGCGTCGTCGCAGACTACGCGACGCGTTTATACGATTGTTGACAGTCAGCCACGCGCGCTTTAAGAAAACTGCGACTCACACACACACACAGTCATTCTAGACTCTAGACGAGCAGAGAGAGAGAGAGAGAGAGTGTGATTGATTGAGAGAGTAGCAGCAGCAATAAACATGTGTATTTGACACATCGCCTGCTTAACTTCGACTTTGTTGACCATCTCCAAAGCGCCGCACTCCTCCCCTCCTCCCCTACTCCCCTTCGCTCTTCGCCCACCGCCCACTGCCCGCCGCCCGCCGTACTCAGCTCTGCTGGATCTATTTATGGCACGCGACAGTCAAAGCTTGAGCGTGTACAGTTCAATCTGAGGCAAGCCGCTGTCGGTCGACGTCGTCGCTAGCAGCGTGACTCAACAGCAGCAGAGCCACACACGTTTGCTGTTGTTGTTGTTGTTATTATTGTCAGGCTTCTTCTGATTCTTCTTCTTCTAGTTGCTTAGTTTCTTCCTTTTGCTTTGAGAGCGTTTTAATTTATACACACAATTCATGCCCAAAAACGGAAGTAACCATACTTTTGCTGCCTCCTTCTGCTGAAAGTTGTTGTTGTTGCTGCTGCTTGTTGTTGTTGCTTATTGTTGTTGTTTGTTACTTTTTTTTTTAGTTTGCTGCATTTCCGCACTTCCGTTAAATGCTTTGTCTAACTTTTGTTGTCATGTCTCTCTGTCTCGCCTCTCTTAGCACACACACTCTTCCTATCCCTCCCTCTCTCTCTCTCTCTCTCTCTACAAACTCTGTTCTCTTGCACTCTTTTCACATTATAGCAGTAAATACCCAGTTATCTAGTCTTTATTTCTTATATAATTTATTTATTTTTATTTATTTCTTATTATAGCGTTCGTACGGTTATTGCGACGATCTCCAGACAAACTTATATGAGCGTCTTTCGGGTATAACGACCATCCCTTGAGCGTCGTTATAGCCGTATTCTACTGTATATATTTTCTATATGTCTAGATACGTATTCAACAGTTTTTATATATGTACATATACATACATATGTAGAGCAAGTCTTTCACACACACACTCACTTAAAACTATTATTGACTTATGCTTGGCGTGTACATACAGAGGGATATATACGCTAATCGAATTACACAAATTTTCATTTTGAACTCAAACATTTAATGAATTTTGGATTGTTTTCAATTTTGAATACACTCGTTGTTAGCATAGCAAAGACGTTTTGCAATTGGCTTCAAATGCATTGCCGGCCACTGCTCTGCCTCTGCCGCTGCCTCTGCCACTGTCACTGCTGCCGCGGCTTTGGCATTTCCGATCCGAGTGGCTTTACGGTGCGTGCGAACTGAACACCAAACAACAATCGGCAAATTGGCCAACGTAAAATAATGAAACATGTAAAGTAAGCATAATAAATAATGTGAGAAGAAGAAGAAGCAGAAGAAAACGAAAAGGAATGAAAACAAAGAAGACAGGGCCGGTTTAACAAGTAGCCAGAATAGATAGTTGCCTGGGGTCCCCGAAAACTGAAAGAGTCTTTTAAAATTTTCTTACAAACACAAAATTCCGACATGTTTAAGATGTAGATAGTAATTTAATTGATATTATTACAAGGTGACAATCAACGTTTTTATGAAAAATATAAATAGAGATGGACCTTCAAATATAAAAAGAGATGGACCCTCAAATGGATGTCTACCTAGGGCCCCGTTGAGGGTTAATCCGGCCCTGAGAAGGAGAGAGTGAGAATCAAAGATTCAGAGAGTGAGTGAGTGGACGAGCAACACAGTGAGAGAGAGAGAGAGAGAGAGAAAGGGAGAAAGAGGGAGAGAGAGGGCAAAAGAGACTAGCATAAGAGTTCGCTGGCGACCTGACTCAAGTCCATTTCACATAAATCGACTCTTCTATGAAATGCAACTTCATATTACTCATACGCATAGAGCCAGAGTAGCAACGATAGATCTTAGCATTAGCTGCATATATGCAAATACATACACACACACACATACATATAGAAATGTAGACAGACAGACCCTACAACGATTATATAAGAACTGCAGCTGGCATCAAATCAAAAAACTTGCAACATCATATATATGTATATACATGCATACATATACAAACAATTATTAAACGTATCAAGCGATTATTAAACGAACAAATTATTACATTACATATTATTATATGACAAGATATATATAGACATTATACATCAGATATACAATAACTGCTCGTGCTGTTGCTGTTGCTCAGATAAGATATATATAGATATTATACAATGATATATAAATATTACCATCGCTATGATTTCCCTATAGAAAGGTGTACAAAGTACTACACAGCTTTTGCCATGACAAACGAGTAATTCTGATATAATTCTGGGTTAATGGCTGAGGTATTCCACATCAAAACTATTCGTAATTAGGGTAAATACCCCTACCAAATGTAGAGGCAGCTTTATCATCATGGAATCCCTAGTTTCTATGATCTTTAAGCAATGTTTAAGAAAAACGTTATCGAAACATCGATATTTATCGATAATAAGAAAATCTGAAGAGCTATCTAGGAAATTGAAATTTTAAATTTCGGCAGCTCTTTTTACACCCTGAAACCATTGAAAATGGGAAATCAGGGTATAATGGACTTTTTTTTATACATATATATATATATATATATATATATATATATATATATATATATATATATATATATATATATATATATATATATATATATATATATATATATATATATATATATATATATATATATATGTATTATATATATTATTAATATTATTAATATATAAAATAATATATAATATTTATTAAAAATAATAAAAATATATTAAATATATATATATTAAAAAATTACATATCATATAATTGATATATAATTTCCTAACATTAAAGTTATGAATTTGTAAAATTTTATTTTGTATTCTATGTAATTTTTTTTAAATTTTTATTATATGTATATAATTTGTATTTAATATTTCGAGAATGTTAACAGAAATTGGCATAAATTATGAAGCTTTAACTGAAGAAGAAACCGTTCTTGGCCTGTCTTAACAATATACTCGTGACATATATAGCTTATAAAGCTTATATATCTAATATATAGCTTATAAAGCTTATATTTTATATAGCTCATATGGCTTAAATCTTATGGCTCCTATGGCAAAATATCTTATATAGATTGTATATCTCATATCGCTTATAAAGCTGTAATTGGTAAACAAAAAATATATATTCACATTTAAAATTGCAAATACCCCTAGTCTTAGCATTTATATTGAAAACGATATAGTCAGAGTCAACTCGCACTGAGATTCAAGACACTTTATAAGATACCATAATCTATACCAAGAGTCTCACATGTCTCCACCTCCAATAGTAGCAGACAGAATGGCATAAAACCAATATACCCCTTTCAATGTGGAAAAAAGTTACAAATGTTCAGGTTGTGAGCGTACTAGAATATAGAAAGAGGATAATCATTTGCTACTAGACTAAGATAACAACTAGCCGTTCTTTTTCATTAAGAACTATCTAAGCATCCATAGACTAGCCTAGGATTCAAGCTCATTAACTCATTTACGTAATTGTCAAGCCAACTATAGCTATTCTATTATTAGACTAATATCATAATAGACTAATCTGAAACTCGAACTTATGGACTTTATTAACTTATTTGTCGAGTTCGGTTGAGTCAAAGTTTGAATGGAAAATACAAAATTTTGGGTGTTTTCGCGCCGTCAGAAAACTCAGAACTTTCTTCTTTTTATTTTGCGGATATGACGAACACGCTATTATGCTATTTACCTGAATTTATTGATACCTATACACCTACATACCTGCCCCGCTCACCTCACCAAAGCTACCCATGAGAGTGCAGAAAACGTGGATGCTAATTTTCGCACTTGTGAAGTGAATGGGGAATACTTATCTGAGTCTAACCCGCTCTATAGTTTTATCCCATATGCATATATTTAGATATAAATCGTAATGTCCATTGAGAGGTCGCCAGATGACGCCCAAAGCTTATTAGGTCTGTTGACTTTCTATATAAATGACATTTGCATCCACATCCGCAACAGCATCCGCATCCGCATCCGCAGAGCTGCGCTGCGCTGTGAATCGAGTGAATAGTAAGGGCTGTGCACACTCATTCCTGAATTGAACTGCAATGAAAATGGTGATATCTATTGGCGTTCTCATAAATCTGAATAAATTGTGAACTATATAAATCATCTCGATTACTCATAATTGTCGCCATTATGTCTCGAAGTCAATAGAAAATGCATTTTATTGACATATTTATTCAGCACTTGCACTTACAACGGATGCGCTCGAGATAATGCAATTTTTGGTTCCATGTTCAGTTCACTTCGAGTTCAACATTTGCACAGTGACTGATGCCCGTTACGCAGTCCAACATCGAAGTACCGTATATATACATATCGATAAATATATATATATATATTTGTATATATTCAAGTCGAACTTAAGTTTATCAGTTATTACGCTTGCTTATCAGGTCGATATTGGCAAAGCGCACTTCACCAACTCCAATTCAAAGTTGTAGAAAGTCAACACTATATGGTATACAAATTATATATTATAGTATATGGTATATATTAATTATTAATCTACTATGAAGTTTTATAAACTACTATGAACTACTATGAACTACTATGAACTACTATGAACTACTATGAACTACTATGAACTACTATGAACTACTATGAACTACTATGAACTACTATGAACTACTATGAACTACTATGAACTACTATGAACTACTATGAGCTACTATGAACTACTATGAGCTACTATGAACTACTATGAACTACTATGAACTACTATGAACTACTATGAACTACTATGAACTACTATGAACTACTATGAACTACTATGAACTACTATGAACTACTATGAACTACTATGAACTACTATGAACTACTATGAACTACTATGAACTACTATGAACTACTATGAACTACTATGAACTACTATGAACTACTATGAACTACTATGAACTACTATGAACTACTATGAACTACTATGAACTACTATGAACTACTATGAACTACTATGAACTACTATGAACTACTACTAAGAATTATGAAAGCATCTTATGCTCGACTGTGTCGTCTTGAATAAAATAAACTCTTAATTGCCTCTGTCATCACATGCATATATGTATACCTTTTATATCCTGAACCCATTACAAAAGGGAAATCAGGGTATATTGGTTTTGTGAAAATGTATGTAACAGGCAGCAGGAGGCATGACAGACCCCATAAAGTACATATATTCTTGATCAGGGCGACGAGCTGAGTTAATCTAGCCATGTACGTCGTTCCATCCGCCCGTCCGTATGAGCGCCGGGATCTCCTAAACTACAAATGCTATAGACTTGAAACTTTACATATATAGTCGTGTATACCTCACGCAGTACAAGTTTATATTATTTTTTTTTAACTCATCCCATTTATTTTTTATCGACAATAATCGATCATTTTATTTCGTTTTTTTATTTTAAAGCATAATTTGAATACTGTAAGACCTAAGGACTTTAGATCTACAGTGTGACAAGACAAATACAAAGATTTTTAAATTTAGAGAATTTAGATACCACGCCCCCTTCGCCCAAAATTTAAAAAATATGGATATCAAGTAATAGAGACTTTTGTTTTTGCAAATACGCACATTTGAATGTTATTATCACGTTCTGAAAGTTTAATACAGATGGTCCCACTACAAAAAGATTTATTCACCAAATAAGTTCTCATAATACAGCCCTCATGGCAGCCCAAGCGCAGTCGCTGGTACCTGCGCAGTTAGCAGAGCGCGTATTTAGACGTGCGTGTGGATGCATGTGCATGTATGTGTGCAATAATTCGAGCATCAGCTCTTTGTAGAATTCAGGGTATTTCCTAGTCGATCAGTCTCGACTAGAGCACTCTTACTTGCTTATTTTATTTTTATTTTTTTTATATAGCAACTTTATTAAATTATTATTTACTTTACCTACCTTTTTATTTTTGTTTCTACTTCAATTATTTCTCAATTTTATTTTATTTAATTTTTTTTAAATATTTTATTAGTCTTTTTTTGTTGCTTTATGTTGATATTATTTTTATTGTATTTAATTTATATTCCTTTACTTATATTCCATAACTTTTATTTACGTGATTTTCGTTTGCTTATGAATTTGTTTCTATATATTTATTTTATTATTATATACATACATATTTTTAAATTATTTACAGATTTTACTTATGCTGTTGTTTATATTTTTATATGTTTTGTATTTTATTTATTATTTGTTTAGTTTAATTACTTTCATTTAAAATATTTATTTAACTTATTTTGCTCTTATTTTTAATATATTTCTTATTTTAGTCTTTTTTTATTATTATTTAACTTTTTTAACATTTGTTTTATTATTGCTTATGTTTTTTTTTTCAATCTAGGATTTCCCCATTTTACATACAAAAATGGACTCGTAATACTCGACACCGATCGGAATTTATATACTTAAGCGGAAAAGTTCATTAATTACAGACGCTTCATTCGTAAGTTCATATGAATAAAGATTGTGATTGATGATTGCTGATTGTGTGTAATGAAAATGAAATTGAAAATGAATTTATTATAATATTTTATTATTTCAATTTTTTATTCGGATCAGTTAATTGCTAAATTAATTTTATGGATCATTATCTGTAGTAATACATCAAAATCGGCTTTATAGCAAGTAAAGTCGGTTTCATAATTCTCGTTCGAATCCATTTTGTTGTAAAAGTCAATTTGTCACGCCTCATCTGATTTATCGATCTTACTGAAAGTAAGCCACCTGAGAAACAAGTAATGCAAATTCCGTACTAGAGTGAATAACCTGAATACTGGAATAGACCAACTGTAATATAAATAATGTAAACACTTCATGGGAATGCTCGACTAGAGAATACCCTGAATGCTGGATAAATTTATCTACCTAACAACTAATGCACATAATGAACGACTAGAGAATACCCTGAATTCTGAAGTAAGCAACTTGTATAAAAGCTAATGCATACTATTGATTATCTTTGATCGACTAGAGAATACCCTGAATGCTGGAGAAAGTCATCTGCGTAACAACTAATTCGAATGACGGGAGTGCTGGACTAGATAATACCTTGAACTAAGCCTCCTGTAAAACTACTAATGAAAATTCTTGACAAGAATGCTCGACTAGAAAATACCCTGCACCAAACAGACAAGTTTAAACTTTAGTTCAGCGTCAGAGCAAATTAAATGCAAAATTCAAAAAGAAATTGTTTTCCTTGTTAGTCATGCCCCACCTGGGCCATATACAGTGTATATAACATACATACATGTATACATACATGCATACATACAAACATTCATATATATGTATACATTTAGTCATATAAAATATTATAAAATATACAAAAACATTTATAGCCCAAATTGTAAATCTCCAGCTACGAGTCATCGGCAGCAAGTTGAACCTATATACTCTCTTCGCATATTGAGAGAGTATTTGCTTTTCCTTCTCTTATTCTTTTTTTCAATGGCAAATAATAAGCAGATTACAAACATGTTATCAGCGCTCGACACTCTGTCAATGAGTGTGTGTGTGGAGGAGTCAACGGGCTGACGTGCGATATGCACACGATTAGGCGATTGTGTGCGAGTGTGTGTGTGTGCGTGTCTTTTATTTATTTATTTATTTTTTTTTGTAGCTAAAGCTGCTGAATAGCGGATGCTGGCTGAACGATGACGTTCCATTGGCAATTCTTGGTGGTGCAGGGCTGAGCGGTGCGGTGCTGTGAGGTGTGGAGGTGAGGAAAGTTTTCGCTAAACGCTCAGTTGACTTTTAGCACGGCCCCAAATCTAAGCAGCTGGCGGATGCTCAAACAGTTGCTGCATCACTTGCCCAAATCATGCCTCGAAAATAAAACAAAGCAACGCGACAATTGAATTTGCCGGCAGGTGGAAATACCCCAAAAGCGTTAAGCTAAGGCCCTACTGACCCCCCCCTCCCCCCACACACACACACCCTCCCCTGACTCAACCAACAACGACTGACGACGAACTGACCACAGACAAAGCCGAGCGGCAAACGCTGCTGACTGGCAGCTGACAGCTGTCGGTCGACAGGTGACCAGCAGGTGAATTACCAACCGACCGACCGACCGACCGACCGACTGAAAAAGTTCAATATTTGCTTAGGTATTTAGTTGCTATACCCTCGACTTGTTGTACAATGAGCAAGCAATATGCACAGGTGCTAGACAATGGAATTAGACAAGTTGTTTACTTACTAAAGTAACTTAAACTTGAGCTTAAGCTTCAATTTTCATCTTCAATCTTAATCGATAGAAATCTGTGTTTAGTTCGATTCAGTTCGATCTCACTGACTTTTCGCATGACAAATCGGAAGCGGGAATACAAGGCAATTATATAGTGATCTGACCTACATCTATTTATGTATAAAAATCGGCTCTATTGCAGTGCAACTAGTGAATCAGACGTTATGAATCATAGTCTAGCAGCGGCAAGCAGATCAAGTCAAGGTCCAATTCAATGGGTATATCTCGGCTGTGCCTATCCCATTCATATGAGCCAGAAGACGAGAAAAATATTTGATTTCATGAACTCCATGCTAATGGAGCATTACAATGGGTATTCTATAGTGTAGGCAGTTGATGTTAGTTTATGTCCGGACTCGATCGGACTGACTCTGCGTCATCATATATATGTATATATATAGATATATATGTATATATACTATCATCGCTATACAGCCAACTGACACACTCAATTGTTTGCCAATGGCATTAGGAACGGGGTCTTGGGAAGTACAGGCTCTGCCAGCGCTTGTGACGTTGCCAAAATCCGAGACGAGCATAGTCGAGCCCATCTTTGGCTGTATGAAGACAGCTTTTATTTTTGGAACTACACTGAGATCTCAGATCTGAGATCTGTCGGCCAGCCATGGGGAATCCGAGTTGTTTATATGGTAAACAGAAAACCACTCACACAGGGAGAGAGAGAGGGGGAGAGGGAGAGACAGCAAGAGAGTGAGAGAGTATTTAACGCCAATTGTTTGTAGATTTGGATTTTGACTTTTTTTTTCCATTTCAAATTTGTATTTTGTTCGATTTTGTCGACTTTAGTCATGACGCATTATTATTATTCACGTATGTAATACTAACTTATTATGGCATATTACGCATACGCCATGCTGTACGCGAAAGCAAAACGAAAACAAAATGCAAGTCGACTTACCCTCAGAGCGGACAGTCCCAACGTTTCAGGCGGCGTTCACTTCTAGAAAGAGATAGAGAGAGAGAGAGAGAGAAGCAAACAGTTAAATATTGAACTAGGCAATTAGCCAAAGGCATTAGCATTTAATACAACTGTTAATTCAGTTAGTTCAACTATAATTTTGACGTCAAATTCATTCATACTTTACAGCACAACAAACATTCCGCTAGCTTTATAATTCATAGAAATCTAACTAAATGAACATTGCCGAGCATCGAGATACTCTGTAAATACTCGTGAATTCTGGGGACAAATTGGCTCAAAGTATTCTGACTCTCCATTTGTGTTTTACCTCAGCGACATCTAATTTACACTTTTGACGTCAATAGCTTGTAAAACGAGCTTTAACAGCTTAACTACTTCAATTTATGAACAACATTTAACTGTCATATAAAGAATACTTAACAGATTTCACTAGTGAATGCAATGCAAAATTGATAGAAAAAATTGCATTTTGGGTATTTTTTTTTTATTTCATGAAAACTGTAAAACTTGTGGATAAATTGCTTAATGTCTTGTAAAAGATAAACTTACTATTACTTTATTCTTACTATCTTTCATATAAAACAAATATGAAAGCAGAAATATATATAAATCTATCTAAGAGTTCCCAAATTTATATAAATAAATTATATACACATACAGTGGATAACATTAATATTCGTTTATATATTGAAAATAAGAAATCAGGGTATAATGGTTTTGTTAAAAGTATGTAACAGGCAGAAGGAGGCGTGGCAGACCCCATAAAGTATATATATTTTTGATCAGGGCGACGATTTGTCTGTCTGACTGTCTGTCCGTATGTTAGAACGCGTCGACCTCAGAAGATATAAGAGCTAGAGACTTGAAACTTTGTATGTATGTCCGTGTATTGCAGGGGCAGATCGAGTTTGTTTCAAAAAATCGATACCTGCTCCCGTTTTTTTTTTTGTTATCTATTAAAAGCCTTATCGAAATTCAGCTATTAAATTATATCTTATACATCCTTAGAGGTAGAGTCTCCAATATTAAAATATAGATTCATATGTATTTTTTAGAATTTCGATTTATATTCCACCCCACCCCTGAAATCCACCCCCTTCCCACAAAATTTACAAATAGCATATTTCAAATACTAAAGACTTTGCTTTGCAAAATACACACATTTAAATGTTATTATTACGGTCTGAAAATTTTTTGAAGGTTGTCCGTCTACAAAAAAAGTTATTAAACAATTATGTTCCCATAGTTAGAACACACTCCAGACCATGCCTGCTTATACGTGTTTTGTTTTTTTTTTTTTTTTTTGTAAAATTTTTTTAGTTAAGTTAAATATAATACATTGATATATACCTCTATGAAAAGGTAAATTTTCAATCTAAAACTTACTTTTTGAATTTAAATAAAACGAATATTAATCTTATCCACTGTATATATGCTTAAATATATTATAATTAGCAATAGATATTTATAGTTATATATATGGCATAAAACAAGTAAATACATTTATCAAAAGATACATAGCTTTTATTTGCTCATGTGTCATACGTCTTTCGTTGCAAGCACATCAGTTACCTTAAAATAGGTTCTCATAGTAGCTTAACTTGCACCATTTCAAAATATAAATGCATATATGTATACATATGTATGTATGAGTATGTACAGTAAGCACTGCTATCAACTAACAGCTACAGGAAAAGCTCAAATGCTCAAAAAACTGAAGTTTTAATGGAGAATTGTCGAGCATAGCTTTTTTATATATTTATATATTCAGGGACGATTTCACCATATTATAAGATCAATATATAATTTCCTATATATTTCAAGATCAATAATAATATTCAATATTTATTTTTTTGTAATTATTTATTTTTACTTATTTAGTTATTATTTTTTCTGTATTTCTTTAATTTTTGAATAATTTATTTATTTGTTTATTTGTGTATTTATCTACTTATTACCTTATTTGTTTTATTATTTATTTATATATTTATGTATTTTTTTATTTATTTGTTTATTTTATTTTTATTATTTTATTTATTTAAATTTTATTTATTTGTTTTTATTTAATAATGCAGTTTGCATTTGACAGATGTCACAATTTTGTTGCATACTTTTAGGTAGTGGTTAAATATCATTGAAAGAGCTTTTTGGTGTGTGTCTTGGCTAACACATTTTTTGCTTGAACCAAGAATAGATTCTAGCCTATAAATGACCATTTTTAAAATCCCCTTGAAATAAATGCTTACGTCTTTTGATCTTAGAATGAATATAATAGATCAGTTGTTCTAATGTTCAGTTGTTAATTCTCGAGTCCTTATAAAAATCGATTCAAAGTGCACTCTAATCGGCTGGCAAGAAGACGCCACTTTGGAAACCATTTCACTCATTAGCTAGAGAATAATCTTCTGCAAATATACGTTTAAATAATCTAAACCTGGCGATGTAAGTGAAATACACAAGAAAAATATAATTATTATTTAACGTATATTTGAGTGAATTGCATAAATCCAAACAAATTCATAGATGGTGAAAATCCTCAAAAATGATATATAATAATGAGGATTATTAATATGGATATTGAGTTGCTTAAATATTCTTTATAAAAAATTTAAATGTTCCTCACATATTCCAATACCTCTATATATGTATATTTATGTATATATAGATGTTTGTTTATGTTTAATTTGCTTTACAAAGATTTTGGGAAATCACAAAGTACTTCTGTATTAAAATATATATATTTATAAGTATAAATGTTTATCCAGAGGCAGAGCTCAACAAGAACAAAGACATTATAGGTATATCATATACTAATTGCAGAATATATTTTTCTAAGAATTCCAATTCTCCTCAATTTGTTTGTAATTGCCTCCCACTGTTGCAGCAGTATTAGTATGGGGCAGAGAGTCTAGATCGGCTGTAAATATATTATCCGAGTTTGGGTTTGTGTCTTAGCTTGTGTCGCTTTTTATTTTTGAGCTGTATCCTTCTAATAACCACTTGGCTAGAGTGAGAGAGAAAGAGAGGGGGAATTTACGAATTTACTTACTCAGTGAGAGCGAGAGAGAGAGAGAGAGAGAGAGATAGGTGTCACTGCGTAAGAACGAGCCGGCTATTGAACTCACTTGAACAGTGCAGGAAGAGAATTGACATTCGGGAAGTAAACATTGTGAAAAAATCGTGAAATTAGAATGAAATGTGGCAAAATTGGCATTTGACATTTATATGCTTATCATAATAGTACTTAGTACTGTATTCAAGTCAATGAAGATGAGTAAACAGGGCTAAATTCGTATTCTGTATAGCTTTTTAACACACAGAAGTCTGCTTAACTATGACCTATTAAGTACCTATGTATGTTAAGTATATATGGGCTTACTTCTTACTTCTGTTCACTTATTCACTTATTTTTTATAAAATAAAAACATATATCCTTGTGTACCTTGGGCAAACTCAACACAATCGATTTGCTGTCTTCCTAAGAAAACCTAAGGATATATATTTAAGTAATCGATATATGCACATAAACTTAATGAGCCATGACAGACAAATAAGATTATGATAAGTGCTCAACACGAGTTTCCACGTAAACACATATTTTCAACAGAGACTGCTTGTTAGCTGATATATATTATTAAGGTGATTGAACTAGCCTTAGTTTTAGAAGTTATCGGAACTTGAAAAGACGCTCTTCATTTCTACTACAAAATCTGAATCTCAACACTTAAATAACTTTCCTCGTCTCTAGATAACTGAAATCAAAGAGTTTTATTTTGAGCCGAAAGCACTTTCAATTTAGCAATTACCTTTATCAGTTTACGTACGCCTAACAGCATATATATATATAATTCGTCGTTCCACTTCTACTTACACATGCACACACACATATGCACATACGCACCACGTACATATAAACAGGCATGGGCTGCCATGTGGGCTTACTTTGGGAACTTAATTGTTTAATAACTTTTTTCGTAGACGGGCAATCTTGATAAAACTTTCAGACCGCGATTATAACATTAAAATGCGTGTATGTACAATTTTCTAGTATTTGAAATACGGGCTTTGCAAACTTGTAGGGAAGGGGGTGTTTTGAGGAGTGGGGGGTAAAATATGATAAAAACCGAAATTCTTAAAAATACATTTAAATCTACATTTTAAATTTGGAGACTCTAGCTTTAAAAATATAGATAATATAATTTTTTAACTGGTTTTCGATAAGGTTTTTTAATGATAACAAAGTATTGGGAGCATTTATCGATTTTCGAAAGCAAACTTGATATGCGCGCTCTATATACGGACCTACGAAAAAAAATTCAAATCTCTAGCTATTATATCTTCTGAGATCGACGCGCTCATACATACGGACAGACGGACGGACAGACAGACGGACAGGGCTAAATCGACTCAGCTCATCGCCCTGATCAAGAATATATATACTTTATGGGGTCTGCCACGCCTCTTTCTGCCTGTTACATACTTTTAACAAAACCATTATACCCTGATTTCCCATATTCAATGGGTTCAGGGTATAAAAAAAAATGTTATCTTTTCAATGAGTGTGTTTGTGTGTGTGTGTGTTCGTGTAAGTGTATGTGTGTGTGTCTGCATTTTACTTAGGCTCGCTCTTAAATTCAATTGGGAACTTTGATCTCCTATTTTATTTAATAATTCCCTCCTATGCGATTGTCATGCCTTTGAAACGCTCTCTTTTCTGCTCATTCTCGTTCGCTAAGTGAGCGGAGTCTACTGGTTTTGTAATATATTGATCGCATTGCTTGTCGTCTGCAACAAAATAAATATGGAATATACAAATGTACCTCCAACTAATCTTAATTGTTTAAGCCACATTAGTTGGTTATATCGAAATTTAAATTTATTTTAATGGCATTGAAGTTGAGCAAGAGTCTTCTTGTGATACCGACTTACACATATTCGACGGACCCATCTGGCAACCCTATATCTTTTGCTGCAAAACGGGCACAATACGCCGTACAGGCTCAAGGCGGCCATTTGAAAGACATCATATTCAAAAAGTAATGTCAACAAATCTATTTTAGCCAAACACAATGATTGTGTTTTAGGGGTTTTCATGGGACCGTCGAATATGGGCAACCGTGTAGGGTTGCCAGATGGGTCCGTCGAATATGGGCAACCGTGTAGGGTTGCCAGATGGGTCCGTCGAACCCTGTAAACTCTAATTCTAAGCTAGCTATGCAATGCTTTGGAACTGGCAGCGATAAAGCTCAAGTATCGGATGACATTGCCGATACAAAGCTCTAGGTGGCCTGATCGTGCAGATACTTTTCCTAAGAAAAGCTTAGGGTGGCCTGATTTTTCAGTTACCTAATTTGTAAAAGCTTTGAGTGGCGTGATTCGGCCGTAATTTCGCTTGTGACCTTTGATAGTCGTGAGATTAAGCTACAGAGTGGCTTAACCTTCCTCTCTTATATTTGCATATAAGTACTCTAATTTCTTGGAATATGATATACATGTAACTATCTATATATACATATATATCTATATATATACTGATGTGTAAAAGGTAGAAAAGCTTATACTTATAAAATATATAAAGTATAAAACTAACTTATATAATTTGTATATAGTATATTATCATTATCGTTTACCTTCTCTAGAAATTGATCACTAATTATATACGAGCTAATTTTCTCAGTTTTTTTCCATTGAAGTATTCATATTTTCTTATTCTAAAGATTTCCCAGATTTGTGTTGATTCGCCAGAGGAGAATCCCCACACCTCGTCCTGTAACTTTTTCTTGTGCCCGAAACTGAAGACTGTCCATTAAATTAGGACGGTACTCCACGATTGGGCAGATAAAGACATCGGTAATTAATTTTTGAAGTTGTCACAAGTGAACTCTTATATCAATAATCAGTATTAATATACATAGTAGATATGTATGTATATTAAGAATAAATAAATACATTTGGAAACCCATCTCGTAAATATCGTCTAAAGCAGTTTTATAGCTCAGATCAGCTAAATCAATGTTAAGCTGTTCTGCAGATGAATTGTGAGTATGTAAACGAGTATTGAGCAGTCAGTTAAGCCCGCCTTCTAAATGTTTAATTTGTTATCTCATTTGCTTGCGCCGCTCAACTGCTGCGTATGATGAATTTATTGACGACTTTTAACTAATTGTGCGTATATATACATATATGTACTATATATACATATGTATATCTGTTTTGATCTGTTCTTCTACGAATGCAAACACTTTGAATATTCATTTAAATATTTCAACAATTCTGTTTATTTCACAATAATCATATACCTGCTGTTTAGCCACAATTGTTAAATTCGAATTCTATAATGTTTATATACCAAATAAATTCATACAGCAATGTCTCTTATGAAGAGACATGCATAGATATTAACATTTCAATTTTGATTGTGCTTAATGTCTTTTTGTCACGCAGCTCATTTGCTTTAGGGTCTGCAGCTACAAGTTTTTGTTTTTGTTTTTGTGTTTGTTCGTTCTTTTTTTTATGCGGAATGTGAGAAAAAGCTCGGAAGTCAAAAAGCTTGTGTGACTAACAATGAATAGATGGGCTTCTGTATTTTAGTTCAAAGAATTTTTGAACTGCGGACAGAGACTTTTGGATGCGCTTTCTAAGGTTAAAGAAAAGTGAAGAGGTATAGATAGAGAGATATACAGTGGATAGCATTAGTATTTAAATTAAAAAGTTTAAATAGCGAGTCTTAGATCTAAAAATTACCTTTTCATAGAGGCATGCGTCAATGCATTATATTTAGCATAACTATAACTATAACTATATATATATATATATATATATATATATATATGATATATAAGTATATACATGCGATAGTTGTGGGTTTGTTCTGTGAGTTTCGTATCTAATCTGTGAGAACACAAATGTGCTCCTCAGTTGTATTATTGCATTATTTGCTTAAGATAAATCTGTCGCCAGCCAGAGCTAAACTAAGGCAAACATAGTATTTGTATAACAGACAGGGGTCTCTTCAGATCGCATTTACCTTTGCATGTGGGAGTCGCTAGTTCTTGCCATGAGCCCTTTTAGACGACAGTAGAGCATTGAGCCCATAGAGTATTACCAACATTAATCACTCATTCTTTTGGCTGCCTAAATTATCGTGGCATGCTCTGCTCAATTGACTTTGGGTTGAACATGTGCTTGCTCAGCTTTCGCTCAGAGCGAATGCGAGGGCGGGGGCGGGGGCGGTTGTGGGGACGGGGGCGGGTGCCGGGTGCCGGCGTCAACTCACCTTATGCTGACAGCTGTTTTAAATACAACACAATCGATCGAGAGATCACACACACAAACACAGAGAGAGCACAAAGATAACGCAAACAGGTAAAGCAAATCACTGGAGGTAAATTAGGTAAATTGTTTCCTTTACTATGGCAAGTGCACTGTGAAGAATCAATAAGTTAAACTTCTATTATTTTCTGGGAAAAACCCAACGACAAAAATTCAACCACAAAAAAAAAAAGGCGCGCGAGAGTCTTCGAATAAGAGCAACCGACAAAGTCAAGCGATTGAACCGAACTGAAACGCTACAAGCGCTGCCTCCCAGATATTATTCAGCAGGGTCAGACTGCGACCAGACACGAAACAACAACAAGAGTAACAACAACAACAGCAACAACAACAACAAGGCATGAACCAAACAACTACAGCCGGAATGCAACGCATATCATTTGAAACAATACCGGGAATTAACAATATCAATTGAAGCAAGCAATAAATTACAAAAAAAGAAAAAAAACACGAAGTGCTCAAGGCTCGAATGCGGAAGATCTGAATCGTGCGTGAGATGTAAGAATCAGCCCAAGGCGCGATGCTCGTAAATAATTATAAACAAACTAATAATTATTATATTTTAGCGACACAGCGTGACGATGGGACGCCACTGTAGCAGGTGCGTGTGTTTGTGTCCAGGCTAAAAGCTTTCTAACTGTGTCTCGACTGAGCTTAGCAATCTGCTGTCTGCCTATGGCAAGCTTTGCTACAAAAGCAAAGCACCGCCTGTGAAGCTTTGCAAATTGCAGCTCATCAACAACGCTTATCTCAGAGACCAGTTTATGTTGATATCCTCTCAGCAGGCTGATTTGCATACAAGAACTTGACTCTGCCTGTCGACTGCATGCTTCAACATTTAATTGAACTTTGAAAGTTTAGGGCAAAGTACGACTAGCAGATATGTATACGAGAAAACTTGAACACTTAAAACTTGATCTTGTCTGTTGTCATTCATCACTCTTCTCAAATAACACTTGCTTCTACTGCAAGTCCCCTCGCGCAAGTATTTTAAGTTCTACAGAATGTAACACTACCCAAAATAAAATCTGTTAAAATAAACTAGCAATAAAGCTCTGGTCGAGATTGCGCAACTAGGAGATCCCCTGAACTTTGAACTCTTAGAAGAACTAATATTCCAGAATCCTTCGCTTCTTTTCTGCATACACAAGAAACAACACAAACACATACACACACACATAGGCACGCGCTCTGCTTTCTGCGCAGTTGACGCAGCGACCGCGTTTGGGCTGCCATATGGGAATGAGAAGTTAATTGTTAAATAACTTTTCTTGTAAATGGAGTTACGTAATCAAACTTTCAGAATGTGATAATGATATTGAAATGTGTATTTATATTAATGACAGACGGATGGACAGGGCTATATCGACTCAGCTCGTCGCCCTGATCAGGAATATACTTTATGAGCCTGCTACGTTTTTCTGTCTGTTGCACACATTCAAGAGAACCATTATACCCTGATTTCCCAACTTCTATGAGTTTAGGGTATAAAACAAGAGAGCAACTTAACTCACGAACTCAAGTTAGGAGAACTGTTCAGACTGATCTTAATTCGCTTGAATTAGGAAAATTACCTTTCCACTCTTCTCAATTCTCAAATGACTAAAAATCACCTAAAATATATAATAATAACCCAAAAATATAACAAGGCAAAGACGAATCTGTATAGTCTACTGTGCATCATCAGTCAACCTTGTTATAGTCCTTATACTGGATACGTCATATCCTTGCTGACCTCTTAAGTGGAGCTTAAGATATTAAGTCTCTTAAGACTGTATCAATATTATTATGTCTCGATTTCGTTGGCAGTGCCTCCGAGTAGTCCTCGACTCAACGTGGGCATTTTTATTCCGGCAATTGTATCTCGAATGTCAACCTCGAGCACTTCCAGAGTATTGGAACTTGTAAAAGCTGGAAAAGTGCTAAAAATAGCTATGCAGATAACATACCACTCACTATTTGTTTCAGTATGACACGCTTTTTCTTCATATTGAATTAAAATCAAGTTTATTTATGTACAGATAAAGAAAAAAAACAATTGAAGAAAACTTGCAAACGGCAACAAAAAATGTTTCATCTAGATGCCGCAATCAGCGATAATTTCACTTGTTGTGCACTCGTGCACAAAGTAAAAGAGTATATTGGTTTTGTGCAATCTCTGTCTTGCTTTCCGTCTGTCAATATGAACGCAAACAATTTCACCGCTATTCACGCTAGAGAGATGAAAATTTGGATTATAGAGAAATCTAGTATATATCCATTAAATAATGTATTTGATGTCATAGACTTATGCTATTTTAAACATTTTCTTATTGATAATGTTACCAGATATAGATTTTTCTAATTTACCACCCTTTCTAGAGGATGTCAATTTTGGAGTTATCGGTAGAGAAGGTTAACAGTAACTTTATTATCGAACTTTTGAACTTCTAGCTCTAAAACTTTAGAATATTTGCGGCTTGTCACGCCCTCTATGGACATAGATATATCCATCATTTTGTTGACTTCCTTAAGCTTTGGCTGTCGACGAGAGTATCCTTTCCAAATGTCAACTGTCTAGAGCATTCTTAATAGGACTTGTAAGATATCGACTCTCTACACCCCTTTATCATGACGGTTCAGACGGATAGACGGACGGATATGCGAATGGACGAAGCGCAAGCCTAACATTGCACAAATCAATATACTCATTTCACTTTCGTGAATGAAAATGAAAGCAACATAAAATATAGATATACAATGTAATATAATAATAATAAATACAATAGTAGTATAATAATACTACTATTATACAACAATACTACTATTTATACTATTATATAATAATAATACCCGTATTTAGCTGCATGGTATAGTGTGAATTTCCATCATATTTGCCTCTCTCCGCCTCTGTCTCACTGTCTTATGGAATTTCTGCTCGTTTTGTTTTTGCGGCCAAGATCAAATTTATTTCCAAACAATCATCAATCAACTCATCTCATTTCCTAGAAAAATCCCATTTGGTATGCTCACTTCTCGTATTGCGTGCGCAGATCACGAATATTTCATTTTGTATACTTTATAGCTTTCGCACTTCTATCTATGCTATATATATAAATGTGTATGTGTGTGTATATGTGTGTTTGAGTATGTATATGTGTGTAAGAACCTGATCGATGCAATTGCTAGCAAATTTGCATGCAACAGTTGGCAGCATCTGTCGCTGCTCATTTGAAGAATCCGTTCGCATTTTTGTTTTTTGGCTGCTGATTTGATGATTTAACCCCATCCCCATCCCCAACCCCAACCGCAATCACCAGCCTCCACTTGAGCCACAAGCAAGTGATTTGCATGCTGGCATCGCATATCCAAGCAGCTGCAATAGGCACGCCCCCTCCCCCCCTGCATTGCATCAGCATAGATAAATACAGATTGGACGCATCGCTCAATAGCTTCGACCAGTTGTCCGCCAATTCCAATTCCAATTCGATTCGTGTCTCTTTGCGACTCTTCGTTCTCACAGCTCTCAGCTGCTAAATGCTACCCGCAATCAAATCAAATCAAATCAAATGCTGCTGCTGCTGCTGCTGTTGCTGCTGCTGCGTTTCTCTTCTGCCCCTTTCCAAACTGTCCATTGCCGAATTTGCGTTCGCTTATGTCGAATCAAGTTTGATTTATGACCTTTTGTTGGCCGCTGCAACAGATGTTCGCAGTTTCAGGCACTTGATGGGACTTTCCGTTTGCTGCCTGCCCCAGCTCGTTCAATTATTCATAAGGCAGGCTCATAAATTGGGCTGGAGCAAGGACTTTGGCAGATTTGAGTACCTTAAGCTAGTGCCTCGCATGCAACTGTTCGATAAGACACAGCGCATTTATTTCTTATTGAGTGTTTTTTGGCTGGTAAGTAATCAAAATTGGAATTTAGGTCATATTGATTATGATTAAATGTACGTAAAAAGGTACTTTCATCTCTTTCCTCACTCCTTCTTCCTTACGTATAAAAGAGTCGTTGTAGGGACCCAACCGACCTAGAGACTCACAGGTGGATCCACCTGCAGCTGGAAAAGATCAAGTTTGTTGTAAATCATCAATATTCTCATATTCTATATTTATATTTATATTCGCATTCATATTCATATTCATATTCATGTTCATATTCTTGTTCATATTCATGTTCATATTCATATTCATATTCATATTCATATGCACATTCACATTCAAATTCATATTCATATTAATATTCATATTCATATTCATATTAATATTCATATTCATATTCATATTCACATTCATATTCATATTCATATTAATATTCATATTCATATTCATATGCACATTCACATTCACATTCACATCCATAATCATATTCACATTCACATTCATATTCATATTCATATTCATATTCATATTCATATTCATATTTTTATATTCATATTCATATTCAGAAAAAACCTTAAGCCTTGATTTAAATTGTTGTTATTGCTCAATTTAACAATACGGAGTTTAAGGTATGTAATAGTCGTGCACTCCCGACTAAAGAATTCTAACTTTTGTGTACAAAAGATAAGTACTCATTAATATATCTCATTAATAAAATCTCATATCTGCTAATCATATTGACGAATAGCTCTATCATTAAGAGCTCCTCTACCTTTATACATACTTCTACAAAATGCATTGATCGAACTCTTTAATACATACATATATATTCCTGTATATTGTGAGCATTGAAAGTTGATAGCTTTTGTTATTAATCCAGTTTCTTAATATTAATCAAACATGTTCTCTGATTAAAAAAGTTCTTTAATATCTTGCTTTCGTTCCATATATTATTAAACAAGGGTTCTGCTACTTTAGTAAATGCTTAATTTATATTTTAAACAAACAAACAAATCAGAGATGATATACTTATAAATAGAATTAGCTCAACATATATGGAAAAGGATTTACAATACTTACAAATATTTAATTAAATATTATTGGAGAGGTCCAATGGGGAGATCCAATAGATGGCACCTTTTAACTCTTCTCTTCCTTGGCATGGCAGTCAGACGACTGTCTAGTGCGCTAGGATGACCACCAAGATTGCATGTAATTAAATTTAATTTAATTGACCAGTTTGTTTGTTATATTTGTTTTATCCCCATATTAAAGTTTGTAGATAACTTTAATGGAAAGTTTTTATTATAACTTCCTTCTTATTTAAAGTAAAAATACAAATAGTCGAGTTAACAGATTAGACATTGTGTCTAAGTCAAAACACCAGAGCTGTGAGCTTCACTAATGTAAGCTACTTTAAACTACTACAAAGTGGCGCAAATGTAATCACATTAAGCTATATCTTTTGCACATTAAGCTATATCTTTTTTGTGAAGTAATCAAACGCAGAATACATATCGACAAACCATGAATCTGTTTATTCCGCCGGAGCGCGGAACAATGAATCAATGCAACATTTCCGGGTCGGTAAATCTCTCCTTTCTGGCTAGCCAGATCACCCGATTTAACCGTTGCTGACTTCATTTTATAGAGTATTTAAGCTCGTTTTGTGTTTGTTCACGGAAACGAAACTCTTGAAACCTTGAAGGAGATTATGCGCTAGGCAGGCGAGAACCTGTCGGCCCAAGCTCCAGCAAGAGTGATGAAAATGGCATAAAACGGGCTCGTTTGGTCATTAACTTTCTCCACTTGACCGACATATTTATATTTTCCTGTCTTGATGGAATAAATTCTAATGGATTAAATAAACAATTCTCACAAGCAGAACAAAAGTTTTTCATTACAAAAAAGTTAGAGCAACAAAAAATCGTTTGATTACTTTTGCCCCAGCCTGGTCTACTACTACTAATGATGCTACGTTTACTACTAAAAATACTTTTCTAAAGTTTATATGCAAAAAAGGTCAAGAAAGAGCACTTCCAAGACTCCATCAGGATAAAACTAAAATGAGATACCACAGAGGCACACGCATCTGCTTAGTCGTATATTAAAGAGACTGCAGCGCTGTATAAAATTTAGTCATAAGCAAGCTGAATTCGAAACTAAAATCAGAGTAGCTCTATAATATTTGGCATAGATTCAAAAATTTTAAATAAAATAAAAATACAAAATAAATAAATAAACAAAAATAATAAAAACGACTAAATAATTAATTAATTAATTAATTAATTAATAAATAAATAAATAAATAAATAAATAAATAAATAATTAAATACATAAATAAATAAATAAATACATAATTAAATACATAAATAAATAAATAAATACATAAATAAATAAATAAATAAATATATATATATATATATATATATATATATATATATATATATATATATATATATATATATATATATATATATATATATATATATATATATATAAATGTATAAGTACAAAATATTATTAATTGGCACTATGCGGCATCAGCTTAGTGCTTTTTCTAGGTTTTCCTTTAATATTGAAGATTTTTTATATAATTTTGGCTATGGTGCTCAAACTTGTTTCTTTGCACTCTGCTCTATTTTGCTAAAAATAAAATAAAACTGAGCTCTGTGAGCAAGAGTGCTGTAAGAGTCGGAATATCGATCTCCATGTGATCACTCTCCCATTGCTGGATCCCCCTGAGATCGCTCTCCATGTGATAAATCTCCATGTGAATACTCTCCCTTTAATGGCTCTCCCTTTAATGGCTCTCCCTTTAATCGCTCTCCCATTGATGGATCCCCCTGTGATCGCTCTCCATGTGATCGCCCTCCCTGTGCTAGCTCTCCCTTTAATCGCTCTCTCTGTAATCGCTCTCCTTGTAATCGCTCAGTTTGTGTTCGCTTACAGCAGCTAAACCAATAAAGAGTAAAGGCAATGTTAAATTGAAACTCAAGGTTGTAGGCAGATTTCCTCTTTGGTGCCAGATCAGCGTAAGCTGTAGTCCTCTCCAAGTCCAGCTGCTCATAAATACTCTTACTTCATTGTTACTTACCATCCACCCCCATATCCCCCCCCCCCCCCTTTCCCCCTCTCTTCCACCCTTATTCATCGGGAAATAAAACACAGTGTTTACACATAACTATTTATTGGTATATAAGAGTAGATGTATATATGTATGTAAATATGTATTTGCATACATGTATGTATGTATGTATGTGCACGCAACACACACACACACATACACACGCAAACAGATGCATATGGCTACTTTGACCGGTACATAGTGCCTTATGTATGTATGTATGTATCTGTGAGCATTTGCATGCGTACATCATTCATTGTTGGAAAGCTGACATACATACATATTCATGTCTGTGTATGTAGGTACTTAGAAGGTATAAGTACATGTATACATTCTATTTAAATGGTTGTATATATGTATATATATAGATATATATATATATAATATATAGATAGTTGTAGCATTTATATATTGTTTTTCTTTTTTTTGTTTTTATTTTTTTTTTTTATTGGTTTTATCCATTATGTGTCATCATATGATTGTTACATTCAGTTGCATTTTGGAATTGTTTCTTGTCATTTTCTTTTTTTTTTTTTTTAATTTTTTCTTTGTTATCGAAACTTGTTTTCGATTATAATGTGTATACAAATATGTTGCATATCTTTCATACTACTCCCGCTTCCATCTTTCTGTCTCGCTCGTTCTCATTACGCATCTTATGCGTAATTTTAAAAAACGCCCACACCTTTCTCTTTCGTCCTCTTTCTCTCTTTTTTCTCTCTCTCTCTCTCTCTCTCTCTCTCTCTCTGTCTCTCTCTCTCTCTCTCGTCCTCCTCCTCTCTCTTTTTCTCGCTCTCTCGTCCTCTTTCTCTCTCTCTCTCTCTCGTCCACATCATTATCAACATTATTTACATAGATATATAAACATTTGGTAGCAACTACATATATTTATAAATGTATTTTTTATGTATACATGTATGCATGTATTTATGCAAATTTTGTTTGTTTAGTTTTTTTTCTTAACCATGCATAGTTTTTTACTGTTCATATTTCCCCCGGCTGCCCAAAAAAAAATTTTTTTTTTATGTATATTTTACTTGACTTGACTTGACTTTACATTGAATATATATATATATATATATATATATATATATATATATATATATATATATATATATATATATATATATATATATATATTATATATTTATTTATTTATTTATTTATTTATTTATTTATAGGATGTCTTTGTGCCTCTTCTTCTTCTTCTTCTAGTTGCATTGTTTGCGAATTGTAATGCATGCTTTCACATTGCGCCCAAAAGTATACTACACAAATTGAATTTTCAATCAATGTTTGCTAAATTGAGATATTTATAAATATAATTATATATTTATATTTATATTAAAAATAATTGTTTAATGCTTCAACTCCTCCGCCGAGAGAATATTATATCTCAATCATTTTTTTTAGTTTCATACTTTATGTTTGTGCTTAGTTAGCAATTATTTGTTTAGTTTGTTTGGATTTGGTTTGGTTTTCAGTTAACACTACTAAAGTACATTTAGTCGGTGGTAACCGCTTGCTTGATGTAGTCTTAGGCTTAGTCTTAGTCAATAATAATAATAACAACAATCAAACAACAACAATTAGATGCGAGTACAGCAAAAAGAGTTGAAAGTTAATCAATTGCATCTCACACGGCGGGCCAAGAAAATTGGAATAGCAACGAAAGCATTTTGCCTCAGGCATTCGTTAGCCAAGTCAACAATGGTATTTGTAGATGTGTGTGGCGCTATTTGTAAAGAGTTCTAGTATGCGTACTGGAAATTATGATTTATTTATGTCAGCTGGGGCCTTAGGAAATTGAAATCGATAAATATCGATAGCCATCCAACAACGGATATTCGACAATTGCAAATATATATTGTTGTAGAAGTTACTGATTATAGGGAATCTGTATGTAGAGCATTTCTTTTTAATATATTTATTTTTTATTATCGTTTTTTAATATTTTTAGTATTTTTTAGTATTTATATTTGCTGCTGGCCCTTATTTTATTGTGGCTTACTGGCACAATGTTTACTTATTGCCAAGCACAGATGTACAATTAAATGAATAGAATCGAATCTATATATCTATATATATATATATATTATATATATATCTGTTATATATATTTGTATTTGACTACACACATATATATGCCTGTAAAATATGATGTGTATCAAAATAAATTAGAGCAAGAATTTCTTTTTCTTCTTTTTTTTTGGAAATGAGCGAACATCGAGTTATATAAAAGATTGTTATTATTTTTGCGCACTTTTAACTAGGTTTTTGGAGTTTAAATTTCGTTTTTTAAATATATATATATTTTTTTTAGTTTTTTAATATATATTTTGTTTGTATATAATTGTATTTGGTTTTTGTTTTATTATTATCTTTGGATAGTTTTGAGTGTTGCAAGCTTAGAGTCTTTGTTAAACAACTTTTGCGCACATTGATTGAGTTTCGTGGTGGGCAAAACGGAAAACACACATTTAGTATTTTTGAGTATTTTTTGTTAATTTTTTGTTAATTTTTTGTTTTTTTTTTTTTTTATATACATTTTTTGTATGTTTAAAATACAGTATACTACTATCAAAAATAGAACAAAGAGAACTTTACATTTAGTTTTTTTGTTGTTGTTTAGAAATTTGTTTAACATATTTCGTGTGTGTGTGTGTGTGTGTGTGTGTGTGTGTGTGTGTGTGTGTGTGTTTGCGATATTAGTTTATAATACTTTATTTGTTTTTGCTTTCCAATATATCTTAAATTTAGTTTTGCTGAATGAATTCTGTCAGTTATTGCTGTTGCGAAAGTAGAGGGAGACAGCAACAACTGCAACAACGAGAACAATGACAACAACAGTTGCAACTAACACGAGCAAAAAATGGACATGTAAAAACTAGAACAACATTTATTTGACTAGAATATATTACTTAATATATATATATATATGTATATATATATATATATATATATATATATATATATATATATATATGTATATATATATATATATATATACTACTTTTTATAAATATATATATTTTATATATACATATCTTCTTTTAATTTAATTTAATAAATATTTTTATTTTTAATTTTTTAGTTTATTTTTGAGACCAATAACGATCGCATTGACTTGTAAATAGTTGAAATACCATTGAAATGTATTCACATTCATATACATATATCTACATATATATACACATATATATATATATATATATATATATATATATATATATATATATATATATATTTATATATAAATTTTATGTATGTATATATGCTACAGTCTAACCTTTATATATATATATTTAGCATTGAAAGTGAAAGTTAACTTTGGGTTGACGCACAGATTTCAAGTATTAGTGAAACACACATTGGAAATCGATATACGTTAATTGGGCACATTGAGAGTTATGTATATATACATTTATATATATATAAATATATAGTATGCACATATATTTATATATTTTTATTTAGGTACATATGCCTTTATATATTTATTGTAAAAATATGTAGGTATATGTTTGTCTTTATCTAGCTCAAAGCAGTGTTGAGCAGCGCATTCATAGTGTCAGTGTTCCGTGTTCAGTGTTGTGTAATCGCCGTTAAGCGTTTTAACTTTATTAATTGATACAGCTAGCACAAATATGAATGTATGTAGCATGTGCACAAGTGCATGCATGGTAGACATACATACATACATATTGTGAACTTAGAAGTATGATTGAAGCATACTTGATTGATTGCTGCCAATTTGGCAAATTGCCAATTTTCCCACCTCGTTACCTCTTAAAGCTCTCAAAAATTTTCCAACTTTCCAAACTTTTCGCACAATTCAATTAGCAAAGTTTATTTTATTTTATTTATATATATATATATATTTTTTTTTAATTGAACTCAAATCGATTTGAGTCAACACACAGAGAAGTTGAGACAGAATTTAACTTCAGTTAGTATACATATATATATATATAATTTTAACATCAATATGTAACATTTTTTTTTATTATTTTGTATTTTTCTGATAAGCTCAAATTGCACGAGTTTACAATGCAATCAACTTGCAGACTTGCAATATGTTTTTATTTTTTTTTCTTGAGTGCTTTTCAAGCAGCCCTCTATTATTATGCATATTCAGGTATATGTATTTATTTATTATGGAACCTTTTGACCGTCTCCTAGTTGCCGCCTGCATCAAACTATTCGGGGCGCCACAAAAAAAAAAAAAAAAAAAATATTCTGAATTTTATCTGATATTCTGCTGCACGTTTAAAACATATATAAACATTTATTTAAACTCTGTTTTTATTTATTTTTTGTTTTTGTTTCTTTGTGTTTGTCATATGTATTCGTTTCCATTCATAACGTTTATACTATTTGCTGTATGAATATATGTATATGTGGTTATCTTTTGCATATAATATGTTTAGTCTGATATGGGTTAATATAGTTAATATTTGTACATTTTAGGATTAGAAGCAATTGAAACGTTTTGCTTTGCATTTCTCTTGATTCCAAAAAAACGTATATATATATATACATATATGTAGTTAGTTGACACATTCATATTGGCTGAGATTCTCACATTAAAAAAAATAGTTTTTTGTTTTTTGCTTTAACAGGTTTACATTATTTTGCTTTTCTTTGAATATTGTTTGTTTTGGGTTTTCTTTTTTTAATTTTTTTTCTTGAAGTGACGTTTAAAAATGTAAATACGCTTTGTATGTAAATATATATGTATGTCTGTATATATTTTTTATAGAATATGTATGCATTTTTTTTAATGTCTGTCTTTTGGGTAAATTTGTCATTCGGCCTGCCTCGCCCACGTTTCTCCCTGCCCAGCGTTAATCACAAAACTCACCTGCACTGTTGCCATTAAAAATTGTTTCTCTGCTATTGCTATTTACTACTACATACGTGTGCCACGTCACTCTGATCACCTATACGATTTACCGTTATTGTTTCAAATTGTACCTTTTGTTCCGGCTGCTAGTAAAATTTATCCTGCGTTTCATTTCGTTTCGTTTCAGTTTCGTTTCGTTTCGTATTATCCTGTGATTTGTATGAAAGTGTAAAATGATTTCGTTTCATTGTATTTGTCGTGTTGTGTTGTCCTTCGAGATGCAAGTAGCTATCCTGAATGAAGGAGATACGAAAAGAACAAAAGGTGGTAGATATAGTAAAACAGATATACAATATATAAATATATACAGTTACGGTAAAATAAATAGTAGTGCGACTGAGCACTAATAGTTGGATAAGAAAATTTAGGGACTTAGTAACTTAATATCGACATCTAGATTAATAACAATATATATTAATATTAATATTCGTTTCAAATTGTTTTCAAAATAAACTTAAATTAAGTTTTTTTTGTCCAACAGTACTACTACTTCCACTATTTTTTTTACCGCAGGTGCATATACAGTGAAATCCGGTTATAACGACTGGTCTTATAGCGTCCGTCCGGTTATTGCGACTAAAATTCGATGTCTCGGCTGGCTTCCATATAAACTTTCTTATACAAACTTCTTTTGGTTATAGCATCTTCCGGGTATAACGACGTAAAATCGTCGATATAACCGAATTCCACTGTATATGTGTATGCCTTTCTCTGCTCACCTTACATTCCTCTTTAATGTCCTTTGCGTGTCGCTTTGCTGTTCGTTTACTTGCGTCTCGGCGGCCCGATCTATTTGACAAATAGATCCTTGAGCGTGGCGCACAGCGAAGCATCGCACGTGTCCTTCGAATCATCCTCATCGCCCTTGCTGAACCAGTTGAGTGTGGAGCGCATAGCACGTCCAGCCTGCGACTGAGCCGAGCTGGCAGCCGACGGCCGACTGCGTCGACCAGCGCCAGAGCCACTGGAGCTGCTGCCACTGGCGCCCGAGTCCTTGGGTACGGCACCCCGGCTGCTGCCACTGGCCGCCGATGAGCGACTGGCCGCCGATGTGGATGCGCCGGCTGGATTCATGCCGCCGCCCATGCTGGCATTGGAGCTCTTGCGTAGAAATCCCTCGATGGCCGTGCCCAGTATGGTGGCATCGACGATGTTCGCCTTGGTGGCGTCGGCCCAGCTCTTCTTCTGCTTGCTGCGTGGCTTTAACTTCGGCTTGCCGGAGTCGCCGCCTAGTGGGTCCTTCTTCTGCAGCCGCTCGAGCATGTCCTTGGAGAGGGCCATGGCACTGCTCTTGCTGCGCACGCTCTTCTTGCGCGGCAACGGCGTCGTCGGACGCTTGCCAAACCAGCCGGAAATGGCGGCCGAGCTGTTGTCCTGCGCCTCGGTCACCAGCTGCTTGGCATTGTTCAATATGGACACGTCAAAGCTGTTGGAGCGTGTCGAGCGGCCAGCATTCGGATCGAGCAGCATGCTGTTCGAGGTCTGCGCACCACTGGGAGTGGGCGTGGCGCTGGTAGTGCGCCCGCGAGCCGCCTGCTGGAACGTATTGCTCAAGAAGGGGCTGGTGGCGCTGTTGCCGGTGGCCCCCGAGGAGCTGGACGAGCCGCCGTCCGGATCCGGCCGGTGTGAATCGGGGCCCGAATAGCTGCCCGAGCCAGTTATCGAACTGAATATGCCAGCGATGTCCGTCCGGCTGCCCAGCAAGCCCAGGCCGCTGCCCGACTTCTTGCGTCGCGTCGATGCACGCGCCGACACCGGCTGCGGCGAGACACTCGGCGGCTGTGGATGCTCGGAGGCGCGCCTCATAATGCTGCCGCCTCCCACGCCCGGCTGGGGACACTCCGAGTAGCGGCGATTCGTGTAGCGACGAGCCGGTGCAGCGGCACCAACCTCATCCACCGTCTGCACCTCGCACACCTTCTCGTTGCTCGATGTCCAGAGCTTCAAGCGTGCCTTGCGCGACTGCAAATAAATGTCATCCATAATGTCCAGCTGCAGATTGTGTATGCTGCCAATCGGGTCTGTCGATGGGGGTCCTGTGTTGCTCTCCCGACGGGAGTTCAATACGCGGCTGCTGCTGCAATAAACAATCGAAATGGTCAGCAAATCGAAAAGCTTTTATAGAATTGAGTTTAGGGAAGAGATTTTTCATTTGGAGGAATCACTGATCACAGCAATAGAGTTTTACTACAAGAGGGGTTTTCTGTGTAAATGAAATTATCCTAAATTCATAAAAATTCGAATTAGTCAAATTAATCGTATTAGACTTGCATGCAATCTGCAAAGCTTGTTATAGTTCTAAGTAAAGACAAGAGACTCTTCCATCGGAAAAATCAATGATCATAACAATACAATTGTTTGTTTTTTTTTTTTTTGTTTTTTTTTAAGTATATGAAAGAATACTTAGAAGAAAACTAAATTCACAAAAATTAATAATCAATCGAATCGGACAATGACTTCAATGCAATTCGAATAGCTTTTCATAGGTTTGAGTAATGACAAGAGCCTCTTTCATTGGAAGACTCAATGATCATGGTAAAAGAGCTCAGCTAAAGTAGACTTATTTTCGACCTGTGAAAAGATCCTACTAGACATAAGGATCCCTCTAGGAAACCTAAATTCACAATAAATTGATTATTCGATTTATAATCAATCGAAGTGGTGAAAGATTCAAATGCAATTCGAATATATTTTTATAGGTCTATGTCAATACAAGAGACTCTTTCATCTTTCATCAAATTGAATATAGCATCTATAGATCAACGGAAGAGACTCTTCCATCGAGTGATGGATTCATTTCTTTATGTGATGGGAATATGTAATGGGATAGGAATAAGATCTTTCCTAAATGTAAGCTGAGTAGCTTTTATGGATCGAAGAAGAGCTTGCAAATAACACTTGATTCATTGATTCTTTCTCTGTTCCTAAAATCAACCGCATAAACCGAGCACTTATTTCCAGACATCGAGAAATGGTCAATAGTTATATCGAGCTATGGATCTAAGCCACGACAAAAAATTCTTCCATCGGAAACATCAATGATTATGATATTAGAGTAATGCTACAATAGAGTTAGTTTCTGCAAATGAAAGGAAGAGACTCTTCCATCGGAAGAATCAATGGATCGTAGCTTTCTAAAAAGACGAAATTCACAGAAACAACTGGAATGCAATTCTAACAGCTTTTATAGATGTAAGTCAAACTCTTCTATCGGAAATATCAATGATCATGATAAAAGAGTTCAATCAAAATAGAATTATTTTCTTTGTGTGATAGGATCTTTCTAGGCAAACTAAATGCATAGCTTCCTCTTATATATTTTAGTCTAGGCTAGTGTAAATTAAACTTGTATTAAAGGTGCCGAAGCAAGGAACCTATTCGCATAATGAAATAACGTCATTTACCCATTGCTCGAGGGATAGGCGGCGACAGATTCGCGACGAGAGCGTCCAAAGAGTGTGGTGGGCACCTTCGAGATGGTAACAACTGAATGCCGACGGCCGGATGGAGCCGGTGCCTGTGAGAGTGTGGCCAAGAATGCTGCCTCCTTGGGCGATGGGCCGGAGCCCTCGCCGCCGCGCTCGGATAGACGACGCACCTGGCTGGCGGTGATGCCCTCGGTGACCTGCTGTGAGGGCAGCGAGTGTTTGCGGGCCTCGCGCGGATCACGCCATGGTGATAGCAAATAGGGATTCACGGGCGAGTCGATGTCCAGACTGGCGCGATTCGAGAATGTCTCGGAGCTCTCAGGCTCCACTTCTTCGGGCAAATTCGATTCCTCCACAACAATGAGCGGCTCCTGCTGTGTGATGTGTGCGGCATGTGCATGTGCCTGGGGATGTGGATGCGGCAAGCCGGGTCCATGCCCGGCCCCACCACCGAAACGCACAAATGGCGAACCACGCAAGCGTAGCGCATCTATAACACAAAATGGAAGCAGTTAAATTGCAGATTGCTAGGTGATGCCATCTCCCACATGGACGTTCATTAGTCTGTCATGTCGTGTCGTGTTGTGTTGTGTTGGGTTCTGTTTTGTTATCATCGTCCTCGTCGTCGTCGTCGTCGTCAACGCTATTCTCTCTCGCTCACTTACCCATTTTCACAATTGCTCAATTGCTAGCCAGTTGGGAATAAGCGCTCGTCCTGTGTGCGTGTCCTAGCTGCAAAGCGAAAGGAAACCACACATCAAATAAATATTCTATACAAATGTTTAGATGAGCTAGTAAGCGTGTGTGTGTGCGTGTGTGTGTGTGCTTTGTGTGTGTGTTTTGTGTGTTCTCTGTGTGGCAGGTTAAATAAAACCAGCCTGTTCATTATCCATGTTACGAGAATACTCTATTGCGAGGATATACTAATTATGGCATGCAGCCAGTTAAACACCTGAATCTGTAAGAACTGTCGACTAGCTGTTCTCAGCTAGTTTGGTTAGCTGTTATATCAACTGTTTCGAAATATTGTAGTCAACTTCAAGATTCGCTAATGTTACTCAATGTCAATGGGTTGAACTTAAAGTGAAGAATAAGTAGCAAAAAGAAACCTTGAAACAATACAATATTTAATGATTGATTGACAATTAGAGCTGCAACACCATCGGTAGTGCCTGCGTCGATGGTTTCTGTTATCGAAGGCTTTGATACTATCGATAACTTCATCGTTGTTATTATAAATTTTTGGTGCCTTTTATATTTAAAAACTATTAAAAAACAAAGCAGAAATTACATTTCTAAAAATTATTATAACACAAAATTATTTTAAAATAAAAAAAACTAAAAAACTCAATTTTGCATTAATACTAAAAAGTGCATTAGCAATTTAAAAAATTAAATGACTTAATTTCTTACAGCTTAGAAAAAAATAAGTGTCATTCAATCAAATCTTAAAATACAAATTTTGGGTTCTCATGAGATCAAGAGATATATTTATATATTTATATATTTATATATTTATATATTTATATATTTATATATTTATATATTTATATATTTATATATTTATATATTTATATATTTATATATTTATATATTTATATATTTATATATTTATATATTTATATATTTATATATTTATATATTTATATATTTATATATTTATTCATATCAACGTCGACACATTCTGTTCTCAGTCTTTGATCAATTTTTGCTTATTAAAATATTTAATATATAATTTATATATCTATTTCTATTTATTTATTTGAAAATATTGAGTTTTTTGAGATTTAAGGAATACCTACGCTCACGCTATAATCTCGTCTGCCTGGGCAAACTTTTTATCGGATCCTAGGCAGTTTGCTTTGCCAAACAAATATTTTTTTGCAAAATGAGAGAGACAAATTAACTCTTTTTTACTAGTCTTCAAGAAATTTCAGCAATCTTGAAAAACAGTATCTGAAATTATCTTCCATTACACCCGCAGATCAGTCAAATTGAATGCGTTGTTGTGAGCATATATATATCAAGATCGGCCATCGATTTATTGCAAAAGTTATTGTTGATCGATACTATTGATAACTTTAACAGCTCTATCAATCATTAGTCCTTGAGAAAGTCAAGGCTTCGGGAGATTCAAAGCAGCTTCAATAAGTCTTAAGGAAGTTGTGGCTGCTCCAGCAACCGTTCTCCGATATAGGCTCCTACATTGAGTCAAGACTAAACTCGGACTCAAGCTAAACTAACTCAAATTCATGCAGATTCATTCTGTTACAGCTCCTCACAACAGAGCATTCCATTGTCGGTCTGAGCCGCAACATCTCCTTTGACTTGTTACAAATTGCAAATGGCAAGAAAATCATGCATCAAAGTAATTAAAGCTTTTGCGAGGCTATACACAGTGCCACATTGCCGCTGTCTTGGGATTTGACATTTCGCTATTCAGCTATAGCTATAGCTCCCACTTGGCCCAATACAGCTATGTGTGCGTGTGTGTGTGTGTGTGCGTCAATAGAGTTGCCATAATGAACATAAAATTATGCGAAAGTTGAAATGAAATTTCAGCATTACTCAGAGACCGCAGGACTTTGTATTTATGTGGCTATGCCTCGTGGACAACTGCTGTAACCCGGCCATTTTCCTAACTCTCTGTCAGCTTAGCTACCCAGCTGTGCTAAGCAATCCCTTAACCTGTTGCCCTCGCTCCCAGCAATTATGGCCAAGAAGTTTTGCTTTGACACAAGTTTTCAACGGCCAGAGCCGTGGCAATTTGGGCCAAGTCAGTTGGCAGCTGTAACTGGACTTAGTTGGGGATACCGCAGCAGGTGTAAATATGACAACGCGTTTAAATAATTATAAAGTTTTTAGTATTATGGACAAGAGAGCGAGGACAAGAAACATAGAGAGAGAGAGGGAGAGAGAGAGCGCGAAAAACTTCACAATATTAACTTTAAAGCCAACACCAAATTAACTGCCTTTAGTAGGCGATTGCGCAAAACAAAACTCAAGATTGCGAATCAGCTAACTTCATTTGCGTGAGCTTTAATTTCTATAATGAAAAGTAATCAAACAGCTGTGGGCGTGGCTGAAAAACTTTTCCAGCCCACTATAAGCTGAATTTTCCTGGGGCCAGCATTTGTGGTGTATCTAAGAGCGCCATAAATTCGGCTTGGCATATGATTTTTATTGATTTCAAAGTAAAGAATGTGTGAAAATAATGAGAAACTTGGACTAAATTTACATTGAGTTGATGGGATCAACTTTTAGCTAGACTTTGGGCTTGCATTTATTTATGCTTTAATTTGGCCTGGAAAATAATCAAATAATAATAATAAATATAAATAACTCTCTCATCTTTTAGTATTAGTATAAATTATATTGACTAATGATTTTCATTCAGTTTTGTAGAAATTGCTTGAATTATTATTCGATTCTCGATTCTAATAAGTCCAGTGAAAATTGGAATGTTAGCAAACAATTTTCTTTCTAAAAATACATATAGCAACGAGAACAAAATATATAAAAATTCTTGATTCTTAAATAGGTTTTTTGAGATATAACTTTTAAAGCTTTCAAAAAAAGTCAAACCTATCAAAGTGCTCGGCACTATATAAGAACTAGTACTAGATGGATACTACTTATATTCTGTCCTCCTACAGCAGCTAAATTCTGTTTCAAATGCCAATAGCTTTTTTGAAGTTTCTACAATACATGACATTATGAAAATACCTAAGACCAACGCCAAGCTGGCGAAAAAACATTTTACACATTTTAGATACTATCAACAAGAGGCACAGGAAAATTAATTGGTATCCCAATCCCAACTATCACTTCACGCCAAATTAATTCTATACAAATCCATCATAGCACCTATATAAAGATACTAGTGCTCCATTTGGGTAACGGTTGCTCCATAACTCATAACAAGACTTTAACATGGAATAAATCACATAATCAGATTAATCAGAAATGATGACATAATGACGAACTTAAAACTAAAACATTTAATACAAACTAAACACAGGACTCAGCCACCAAACAGAACAACAAACATTCTCATCATCCTAGCCTACAAACACACACATAAACATTCAACTTTTCACACATTCCCCAATTCAGACGAAAGCGAGCACAGCTAATTCACTTACCAAATCACAATATTTTCCCCGAAATCCTCACACACTTTCATTACGAACATTATTCACATTTACTCAGAAAATTAACCAACACCAGCTTACACTGCACACCTATTCGTAACATACATATTCACACAAATCAGCTAGCACAACAACGTCAATGCCGAAATACCTGTGCTTAAAGCTCTTTAATAGAATGAACACTAAATATATAAATTATATGAAATCAATTTAAATTTAAATATATACAGATATTGATATACAAATATTATAGTTAATTATTCATATATGAGCTTACACTACGCGGCATCAGAATAGCGCACTCTTCATGTTATCTGTTAATAACGAATATTTTCTATATTTTAAGGGCTATAGTCTTGAAGCTTTTTTCTATAAGACTCTGTTTTGTTTTTCTTAAAATAAAAAAATACTGGAATTTGTAGCATTTCAGTTAATATTGGTAAACAAATTGTTAATAATTGCTTGCAAAAAGCGGTTGCTAAAAATGCGTCATCAGGAAGCGAATTCGAATTGAATTGTGAATCGAACTCACTAATTTTTTTTTTTTTTTTTTTTTAAGAAATAAAAGTAATCTTTTTTAAGAAAAAAATTTTTCGGAAAATATAAGGACAAGAAATCCCTATTAGAGCTGATAGACTTAGCAAAACTATGCTTAACAAATTTTAATAAAAATATTTCATGAAATTATACCGAGTCCAGCTTTATTTTAATTTCAAAAGAATAAAATAGAGTTTAGTTGAAAAACAGAAAAATGAAATAAAATAAATAGAAATAAATCAATAAATAGTCCTAATAATATAAAAAATATTGAATATAACAAATATATTCAACATTACTGGAGCACATGAAGAGTGAGCTATTCTGCTGACTCGCAGCGTATGTATGTATTTTTATGAATTATATATGCACATCCTCTACATGGTAAAGCCTACCACAAGCATGTTTTATATATAAAAATATGCTTTACTATATACATATATATTCATATAATCAACTCTTAGAATATCACAGCACATCCGTTCATTGTCAAAGGTCTCATGTCTACTGCAGTTGCTCCACATTGAAAAGCTGTCTTGCATAAATTAGCAAATTGTAACCAGTTTTAATCAATTTTGTCAGCCATGTTACTCAAAACAGTAAAATCTATTATAATTTAAACATTTCCGTTTAATTCTAAAGCAAAAGCAACCTTTGACAGTTCCATGCTGTCTCAATTTACTGCAGTTTCAACTCACATCACATTCTGGCTGAACTTTCATATTTCATATCGGAAGTATGTGGAATTTGATTGCTGTAATTAGTTGTTACTTGAGCGAATCGGTTAACCGATTTGTTCGACCTGCAAATCTAAATTGGCAATCAGTTAAAAAAAAAAAAAAAGACTACGCTTTGTGCTAAAGCTAAACTGAAATAGATGATTGACAAATGCTGCGAAACACGCCCACAACATTGGCAAACACTGAATTGACAAACAAGTCCTGGCCACACACACACACACACACACACACACACACACACACACACACACACACACACACACACACACATACACACGCACAGCCCGCCCTCGGAATATATGCATGGCCATTGTTATGCTCTGCTCTATACACTTGACCAACGCTTTTATTCAAAACAACTAACACTGTTGCTATGATCGACCACCAGATACCCTGCTGCTTGGCTGGAATCCCTAACTCGCAAAAGTTAGCCTATTGTCCATTGCCATTGTTGTCTAGTTTAGCATTTGCTGTGAAGTTGATGAATTCCAATTTGAATTCCCTTTTGAATACCAGCTCAAATTCCAATTGCTATTGTCATGCCAATATGACAAGCTGTTCGTGTTGCCATTTATGTTTACTTTAACGTTTACTTAACGTTTTGCTACCTTTGAGACAGCTTTAATAACAGAAATAAATAAAAAATATGTATCTTAAAAAAAGCTATTGAAAATATAAGCGTTGCATACACATATTTTGGGAAGAAACAGATTTTCGGGCGCTGTAAATACGGGTAAAGCTTATTGAATCATGAATACATTGAAGTTACTTAGGTCAAGCCACTATGCAGTGTCTAAGTCTTCTCAGCTTTGAGCTGCAGTTCCTTCTCGCCTGGCCAGGCTATTTGGATGGGAGTTTAATCTCTCTAGTTTACTTTCTAGCATTGAAAATGTTGTGGTTTTAGGCTCAACTACAACATTTTCAATGCTAAAAAGTAAACTAGAATCTAATCTCCCTAGTTTACTTTCGAGCTTTAAAAATGTTGTTGTTGAGCCTAAAGGAGCAGCAGTCAAGTCAAGACCTTGAAGGTGAAGGATGCATGTACATATACTATAATATATAATATAATATATATATATATATATATATATATATATATAATATCATAGTAAACATACATCTGTCTTAACTATTTCCTCACTATTGAAAAGAGGCGGCTTAAAACATTATTTATTTGTATTCTTCATTTAATATTTTTGTCTCTTATTGGGTGACAAAAGTTGTAAAATGATGTGGCTATGAAACTTTTAGTGCTGGGTATGCTTTGAGCTCTGAGCTGTGCCTCTAAAAAGCATCTCCTACATGAAGGCATAACGATATAAAGAAAGGTATAAAGGAAGTTATAAAGTTAAGTAAATTCTAAGCAAGCCTGAATTGTCTTAATTGATTGATGTTAATAGAGTAATTATTAAACATAGCAAATCATTTGAACGAAACTTCTTTTAATACAAATATTAAGGATTTCTGTGCTGTAGTAGCCAAGATCAAGAAGCTTATACCAAAGAAAAGACTGGAAAACATGATCGATCTTGCGCTTTGCTCTATATATAATTATAAATATACGTATCTATATATATCTTTATATAAATATATATATTATATATGGCTCTTCTTCTTGAAGATCCGACATGCTTTTCTTTGGCCTGTCACAAATGCATTGCAGCAGCCTTTAGAGCCCATTAACCCATTTAGAGTTGCGTTTAGGGTATAAATATAGGGAAAACCTTTTCATTTTTTTTTATTTTTT
Source organism: Drosophila hamatofila (assembly GCA_035045345.1). Taxonomy (NCBI): domain Eukaryota; kingdom Metazoa; phylum Arthropoda; class Insecta; order Diptera; family Drosophilidae; genus Drosophila; species Drosophila hamatofila. The sequence continues at coordinate 7,669,723 of JAWNPA010000039.1, read as the reverse complement.
ATTTGATTGGGAGCTTAGGCTGAGTGCGGGCGTGCTGTTTTTTATTGTGGGTCCACTGAATGGCAAGTGCCAGACACATCAATTGCTTTGGCCCAGTGGTATATATAAATATATATATATATATATATATATATATGTGTGTGTGTGTGTGTGCGTGTCCACGGCTGTGCGGCTGTGTGACAGTTCGCTCTGAGCCTTATTAGATACACAATGTCGAAAGTGTCCTTGCCGGTCTCAATGACCTCTGCGCTCTTCGCTCTTCACTTTTCACATTTTAGCTTTCAGCTTTCAGCTTTTGCCAAGCTCCATTTGCATGCGTATTTATTCGGCTGCGGCGCAGCGCATTGTTTGATTGCCTGATTGATTGATTGACTCGCTGACCAAACGTCCGACAAACCGATGTGAGTGATGTGAACAATGTGAACGATGTGACCGATTGACATATTGACCGTTTGACCAAATTGACAGATTGACAGAGTGACAGGCAGGCAGTTGCTGCTCTGACAGCCGTTGTTGCATATCTCCCCCAACACATTCCAGCTGCCATGCCGGCTGCGCTCCGAGCACTGCCACCCCCACTGCAGCCCGCCCAGCTTTATTTAATGGACTTTGCAATAAGTTTGCATACAGCAGCAACAGCAGCAAGAGTAGCAGCAACAACAACAGCAGCAGCAGCAGCATCCACATCGCATATGCATAAATATTGAATGTGGCAAGTGCACATCATTATGTTTGTTAATACATTATCAGACTAAAAATCCTCAATCAATAACGAACAAACAAATCGTAATGTTGCACTCGCCTATAATCGACTGCATAATGTGCTTTCTACCTGGGCTGAGTTTATTGAAAAATATGAAAATTGTGCGAATCGTTTCTGAGTGTGTGTGCGTGTGTGTGTGTGTGAGGGAGGGACTTAGTTGAGAGACTGCCAGATGATACTTTTTATTATTTATACTGCTTATTATTTTATTTGCTGATTTATCACCGTTTGAGCCACCTATAAAGAGGGCTAACAGATAAGTATTTGTGATATTTTAATGCATATTAATTTACATATATTTTTTTCTTTTCATTTTGTATATTCTGATATATTTTAATATATTTTTGAGGCTACTTTGTCTATTTTCTACACTCTTGGGCGATTTTTAGTGCCTCAATTTTGTTTAATTTTTTTAAATTCATAACTCTTATAGAGAAGGCTAAGGATATTTTAAGTTTTAACATAATTCATTTTTGTCTGGCTAATCTAAAAGAATATTTTTATATGCATATACATATACATATATATGTATATACATATTTACATATATGTCGGACTAGGGTCAATTTGGTCACATTCCATTCTAATTTAATAGTTTAACAACTGTGCCCTATAACGAATTCCCTTTAGCTTGCCTTCCACTATTTGCTGTTGCAGAATGCCAATTTGTAGTCGCCTTCTCTCTTCTCCACTGACATTCCACAAATAAGTTATAGTGAGCTGACAATCATAACATTGGCAATGCTCTGACTCATAACGATCCTATCCGAACAGTAGCAACAGCCATCTCACTCTCACTCAGCAATGCCCGGGAAAACGGTCACGAACACCTATCTTTATCTCTCTCTCTCTCTCTCTCTCTATCTGTCCCATACACACAAAGTGAGTAGTAGAGAATACAGCCCACAAATGAGAAACGTGTAGCTCAGACGCAAACCTACTCGGATAATATTTTTACGCAGATCTAGATTAGCTCTCAACCTCACACCAATACTGCTGCAACACTAGCAACAGCTAACTTTATCTCTCTCTCTCTCTCTCTCACACACTCTCTCACCCTCACTTTCTCTCTCATTCCCTCTCTTTCTTTCTCTCAGTGATCAGTAGAGAATATAGCCCAATAATGAGAAATTTGTAGCCAAAACACAAACCCACTCGGATAATATTTGTACAGCAGAAATAGATAAGCTCTCAACCTCTCACAACACAGCTGCAACAGTAGGAGTTTTCTTTTAGTACAAAATTTTACAGAATTGGAAAACTTGTCAGAGTTTCCATATATTTTTTTGACGCTAGTCTAAAAGTTCATATAAGTTGTATTTTCAAGGTATTTTATTGATATTCTTAATTTAGAGTACTGGATTAAATTTATTTTCTTGCAGTTCCCACTGATTGATGTGAAAAGTTTTATTTGCTTTTCACCTTTCCATCACATCAGCATCTATCTGCTGGAAGTCAAAATTCTGACGAAGTCTGCCAAGACATTATTGAGCGTAATTCTGCTTATTCTGCGTTATCTACAATGGATGTGTTAAATACATTTAATCACAGGACTCAATACTCTATATTAAACACATTCGGGTAATAAGCAGTGGTTTATATATACATAAGCAGAAGCTATTCTTAGTCAGTACCTTTAGATTTAATACTATGAAAGCAATTTTAGCCAATGTGTCTAGTCTCCAACAAGGCTAGAGACATTTAATATAGATATTCAATTGGGATAAATCTAAACAATCAATTCGTTTCAAGTTACTTGCTTTAAGGCATACAAAGATATGTATATCATTTCCAGTTTTATCAAGTGCCTACCCAAGAACTCTTAGGGCGATGCTATTAAGTAACATAACATATATTCCAAGTATCTTACTTTAATAGCGCCTTCATTAATGGCGTATTCAAGAAATCTAAATGGCATACCAAACCTAAACTCTCTATATATAGTATATGTATAGTATATGTATATATATATATATATATATATATATATATATATATATATATATATATATATATATATATATATATATATATATATATATATTATATCTATATCTATATATAACTTGCATTCAATGCCGACTCGAAATGTATTTTCTATAAATGTACATCGCATATTTTCAGCCAAGTTAAGCGTTCGACACATCTCAACTAAATGCTTTGTACAGCTTGTTGAACACACCAAAACAAAAATATAAATATAAATAATATGAAAAAATATATATAAATAAAATGAAGGTGCTGTTCACTGAATAAAAAATAAGCAAACACTAGACTCTTTGCTCTTTGCTCTCTGCTCTCTGCTTTTTGCCCTTTACTGTTTACCGTTTGCTGTTTGCTTTTTGGCGGGGCAGCCAGCGGTTGCTGCTTACTGAGAAAGGCATCTATAGTTTGCATCGATTCTGTTGAAAAGCTCAACGATTCAAAGCAGTTGCCTTCAAACGAATTTCACCTGAATTAATAATGAGCAGTAAATTGAAAGGAGTTGCAAATAATTCAAGCTCGTTGACATTTACTCAAACCCACACACACACACACACACACACACACCCATACAAAACATACATAATAACCCCAATCAAGGTTTTCTGTCTATAATTGCAACATCACTGAGATTTGGTATTATCATTAGTCAGAAGCAGCTGTTGAAGAGGGAAATGAATTAAGCCAAAAAACAAATCACTTAAACTTCTCGACTTAACTAACTAATGCGAGTCTATTGAGTCTGAAGTGCATAATGCATATTGTATAAAGAGGATTTTTCTAAGCCCATTGAAAACGGGAATTGAAGGAGGCAAAAGGTGGTGATAGAGCCCATGAATTAAATATATTCTGAATCAGGACGATGAGCTGAGTTGATATAGCCATGCCCATCTGTCTACACGCCCACCCTTCAAACCGTCTTTCCGTTCGTACTGCAGTCTGTCCATCCGTCTTTCAGTCTGTTGTCCTTTAGTGCGTCTGACTATCTGTATGTCTGTCCGTGCGTTTTTTACTCAGTTCTTAAGTCCGTTTGTGCCTCCGTCCGTATGCCCGTCTGTCAGTCCTTCAGTCCGTCCGTTCGTCCGCTTGTCCTTCAGTCTGCCCGTCTGTCAGTCTTTCTGTTTGTCTTCACTCCGTTCTTCAGTCCGTGCGTTCTCAATACCGTTCTTCTGTCCATTCGTTCGTCGGTCCGTGCGTCACTCCGTTCGCTCGTACGTTCATCCGTTAGTTCTCCAGTCTGTCTGCCTGTCCTTCCGTCTGTCCGTCCGTCCTTTAGTCTGCCCGTCTGTCAGTCTTTCCGTCTGTCTTTTCACTCCGTTCTTCAGTTCCTCCGTCCGTCTGTCCTTCAGTCTCTCCGTCCGTCCTTCAGTGCATATATCTATCTATCCTGTATATCTGTCAGTCTGCCCGTTCGTTTTTAATTCCATTCATCACTCCGTATGTCCGTCCGTCCTTCAGTCTTTCCGTCCGCGTAAGCACAGTGATTTTGTAAACCACAAAAGCTAGAGACTTATGATTTTAAGTATACGTATATTCTTGTACACCATAAGCAGCTCGAAAAAAAAGACTTAAATATCAGCTCTTTGCAGCATTAGACGTCTGTTACTTTTTATCACTGGTTTTTGGGCTCGACAAGTTACCCTTGATTAACGGAATTAAATATCTGTGTTATATTGATGTTGCAGTCCCACCATAAAATATTATTTTTGTCATATATCTATATAAATACATATTCATATATATATATATATATATATATATATATCTGTCTATCCAAGCCTATCAATATATGCGACTATATTTGTCTTTACAGTCAATGCAAATATAATAACTTTTCGCAGTTCATCACGAATTCAAGTGAGTTTTTGTCTTATTTTGAGGCTTAATAAATATATGAATTTGCAGTACTTTTATATGTGTACGACTGTGGCTTTATGTACCTGCGCCACACAGTGGGATCATTGCACATTTTTCGTATAAAAATATAGATAGTAATATATATATTTTTTGGTTGTAGACAAAAAAAAAAAAAAAAAAAAAAAAAAATATATATATATATATATATATATATATATATATATATATATATATATATATATATATATATATATATATATTATGTTATAAATTCAATGAAAAAAAATTTAAAAATAAATATATTTGTTTTCCTTAAAAATCTTATATTATTGCATGTTCTTTAATCTCTTTGCAAAAAATAAATAAAATAAACAAAGCGGAGCTTAATATACCTGATGAAGAATACATGCATTAAGAGTTCTCATTCTATTCTATTTTTCCATTGAATTCCTGCGATTTATAGTCTACTTTAGTTAAAAAGCATTTATAATATAGAGATTCACAAACCTAAAACTAGCTTTTAAAATGATTGATAATGTTCATTTATCATTTATTTTGTTATTAATCAGCATATCTAACGAACGAAACCAAAATATCTTCTATTATTAGCAATAGTTATTATTATTCTTTTGAAGGAAAACCAAGCTCAACTTTGACTATCATATTATATTTTCAGATCCTTTCTCTCTCTCTCCCTCTCTCTCTCTCTCTCTCTCTCTCTCTCTCTCTCTCTCTCTGAATCCTCCCGCAGACTATAACCATTTGGTTAATTGATTCTATACAAATTTGAGCTTTTTCCACAATTTATGCACAAAGGCCCCACCGTGCATCGATGAAATCGAAGGCAAAAGTCAATTTGGGCCAAGCAAATAAACATTTGAGCTCGCAATGAATTGAAATTAAAGCAAGAATTAATTGGTTTATGGTCTTCAATCTTTAGCTGCCACTTTAGCCAGCACATGGCAATGGCGATGGCAATGGGCATGCCAAAAAGAACAGCCAACCAGCCAGTGTCGGGCTGAGATATTTTCGCGTAGCCATGACAATTGAAATGCAGGAAAAACAAATTGGATCATCCGCATATGACTGCATTCGGATGCTTGTAACCATCGACCACAGAGTCTGGGCCAGTCAGCACGATTTCCTTTTCTTTTTTTTTTTTTTTTTTTTTTTTGTTCGGAAGGAAGAAATTGTGAACACAAAAACCCGTTGAAGTATATCAGCTTTTAAGTCAACGTTGGCTGGTTTTTTTTTTCGTTTGTTATTTCGGTTTCTCGTTTTTTTTTTTTCTGGCCAACAACTCGTGCGGCTCTTGTGGTTGCTGCTGTTGCTGTTGCAACTGCGTTCGGTTGCAGCAATTTTATCAACAATTTGGCAAACGAGCTTCGGCTTTGTTGAATTTAAAAATGACATACAGCAGTATACGTGCATGTTGTCCAAATGATATCACCTGTCACAGCTGCAACTGCAGCTGCTGTTGCTGTTGCTGTTGTCACTGCTGGAAATTGTGTTTGCATCGCTCTTCTGCATCTCTTTGCATCTGTGAAAATATTTGTGAAATTTTTGAAAATCCTTGTGCGTGTGAGAATGATTGTAACTGGTCGCTGGTCGCTGGTTGCTGTTGCTGTTGCTGCTGGAGCCACTAAGCTCACCTAATTGCGGCTTGCCGCACTGAATCTGGCATGCAGCAGGCTAGAGCTAGAGCTGGTGCTGGCCTCTTCACTTGGACCATAGATTTCCATGGCAACAGCCCAATGAACTACCCAAACAGTCCTTGCTCTAAACACTCAGCAACAGCAAGAGAATGACAGTTAAAATGGAAGCAGAGAGAAAGAAATACAGAGAGAGAGAGAGAGAGAGAGAGAGAGAGAGAGAGAGGAGAAACTGGTATCGGTCTGTGTTCATTATAAAGCTGCTGTTGACGGCATCAGCCATAGCAAATGCATCAAGCAGCATTAAGATGGCCTTCGCTCTATTTCCTAATGCTTTGATTCTTACAATGCAACTTTAAGTAGCTTATATATATAAATATATATCTACTATATATATATATATATATATATATATATATATATATATATATATTAGTCAAATCGGCTCACAGGCAATTCATATTCTTATATTTAGTTAAGCCGATCAATGCAGCATTTTCAATTTAGACAAGTCGTGGGCATGTTGCGGTTGAGCCTTAACGACTGCATAATACTCATTCATGACCTTGGAACAGTTAAATGAAGTTCAAAGTGAAAGGCATTGAATTGTTAGCTACAAAAAACTTTAGCAATTAACAAGCGTTGTTTTGCTGTAATAATAATAAATGTATATAATAATATATTAAACAGAACTCAGCCATCAGCTGTTAAATGGGTTGTTAAATGAACGAAGTTGTAAAGCTCTTAGGAAACACTCTTTATCCTCCTTAATTCTGGAATATATACCTATATATTTGTATATATTTGTTGATCATTTGATTGATTGTTTTTGAGCAATCTCAAAACGAGGTTTACAGATAGTTAATTGGCAGATTTTGTAGCTCGAGCTCTTCAATCAAGACATAAGTATGGAATTTACGACCATCTCGGCCGACAAACACATATGAGATCTATGTTTGAATATCACTTGTGTGTGTCTTATGGTAGATACCCTATATTTGCATGTACATATACTGCGAGTCATCAGGATAGTGCACTCTTCATGTTCTCCGTTAATGTTGAATATTTTATATATTATCAGAGCTGAGACTATAGCTATAGGGCTAGGGTCTAGGGCTATAGGACCTTGCTTTAGTTTTATTTGAGCTAAATAAAACTGGACTCTGTATCATTTGCAGTGTTCAACGCAGCAGCTAACAGTTGCTCTTTTAAGAAGCTCTATTAAGTTTATCTGCTCTGTTGATGCAGCGTGCTCATTGACTCTTGGTGCACTCATGCACATAATGAAATCCAACACAGACACATACATATTCAATATTCTGCTGCGCTGCTTACTTTTAACATCTATTGTTTTGTGTTTGTTCCTAAATTACCTTCAAGCGCGCATCAGCTATGTAATCGTTCTCACATCACTTTACCTTTGCCTAGATTAACGCCATGGTCACAGAATCAAATCAATAAATAATAAGCTGATTAAACTAAATAGAGAAGCCTTTATTAATAGTAATAATAGAACAGGCTTGGCAAATTCCAACAGAAAGGTATGCACATACAAGGTATATGCAAACAAAGCTAAACTCACACTCGTGCATAAGAGAAATTAACTCGCGGCCCATGCTCCGATTACACGCTGTGTCAAACAATGGCAATCGAGATGAGTTATTTTTAGGGGAAAAGGAATGTTTATTTCCACGAAAAGTCTCCACATTAGATAAAAATTTTAGCTAGAAGAACTTAAACTTAAAGGCGAGCAATAAGGATTCCGCATACAGCCGAATGCTGAAGAGATTTATCACTACAGAAACTACTACTCTATCAAGTCATATTATTACATATAAAATAAGACTAAGACTAAAATATAAATTATATTAAAAATTAAAATAAATATTGAAATTGAAAATAACACTAAATTTAAATTAAATAATATAAAATTAATATTAAAACTAAAATTTGAATTTGAAATTAGTTTTCAATTAAATTAAAGCTTAAATAAATATTTAAACTAAAATTAAAATTAAATACAATTTCCATTTTGAATGCAAGTGTAATTTAATTTTAATTTAAGCTACAATTTTAATAAAAAATCTAATTTTATTAAAATTAAAATTTTAAAAATTTAAATTTAAATTATTTTCAATATTCAAATTTCAAATCCAATTCAATTGAAATTTAAAAAAAAAAATAAAAGAAAAATTCAAATTCAAAGTAAAATTTAAAAAATTAAATTAAATTAAACAAATATGTATAATAATAAAAATTGAATTAAATTATTTTTTAAATATTAAAATTAATTTTTTAATTAAAACTACAACTTAAATGAAAATTAAAATTATTAATTGAAATTCAAATTCAGCTGAAATTAAAAAAAAATAATTTAAAATTCGAATTCAAACTAAATTTTAATAAGTTAAATTTAAATTAAAATAATAATTTAATTAAAAAACAAATACCAAAAATTGAAATTTATCAAATTCAAATGACAATAAAATTTTAATTAAGAAATAAATAAATTTATAATTATAATGTAGAGTAAAATGTAATTTAAGATTTTACTAAAATTAAAATAAGTTGCATTTCGATTTCAATATTGAACTGCAGCTTTTTTAGCGTTGCAACTGTCACGAGCTCTAAAAGGAAAGAAATTGGGAAATCTATTTTCGTACTTGAATTATGATTTAAAACTTTTACGAAACCACACTGAATAAAATAGACAAATCTTTAAGCATATTGATTGATTATATGAATTCAAACAATTTATAAATCACATCAAAATGTTCTTTCATTGTCTACTCTGCGACCACTGTTTATGGCTGTGCTAAACTCTTAAACGCATGCAAAGCCAAACGATTAAATGTAAATCGACTCTTATTATCATTAATATAACAATGTATAGCTAATAACAACAATGGCAGCTAGTTAGAAGCTAGCTGAAAACTCGCTTTCACAGGAATCGTTTTGACAATTAGAAATTGTTCGTTGAATTTATTCAAATACTTTACGTATTTCTGCATTTAATGCCGTCTGAAACTTGCAGTCGAGCTGCGACAAGGACACCATGGGCGCGGAACAATGGCGATGACAGCAGGCAGCCCGACAACGGCGCTTAGGAAGTGAGTTCGATAAACAAAGCCAAACAATGCTAAATTTTGTGCAGCCCATTGCAGTTCACGGCAGAAACTGCATTTCACTGAATTTTCTTCTTTTTTTTTTCGTTATTTTTAGTTGTTGAATGTTATCATAGCATGCTAAAGCCCACAAGCACCACAAGGACCACGACCACCACCAACACCACCACCACCACCACCACGTCCGCGACCACGTCCACGACCACGACCAGGAACACGTACACGCCTACGCCCACGCCCACGCCCACGCCCACGCATTTCTGTGCAGAAACAGTCTTCATCACGTTTGCATTTTTTGTCAGCGCAATATTTTCTTGCATGATACAAAGCAACGACAATTTATAACCAACAAAAAAAAAAAAAAGTTGTAAATAGTTGCCACTGTTTTTAACCATGCGTGTGTGAGAGTGGGTGGGTGGGTGGTTGTGTGGTTGGTTGTGTGCGTGTGTGCGTGTGTGCGTGCTGCTTGCTCTAATACATTAGCGCGCCAAGCGGAAGCGGATATGTCACACATTTGCTGCTGTTGGCAACATTGTGCCGAGGCCTCGATGGCGGTTGCAGTAACAGCAACGGCAAAGGCAACGCCACCGCTAAAGGTAACTGTAAAGGTAAAGGTAAAGGTAAAGGCAACGACTATGATAGCGCTGGCTGCTCTGGCGCCAGGGGCGAAGGCAGCCGCTGCCAGGAAGCGAAGCGAAAATAGCAATCAAAACTTAACTGAATTGCAGCGCATTGCACAACAGAAACTAACCAAACACACCCAAACCACCCACACACACTCACCCACCCACCCACGCTCACTCCCAAACCCAAACCCACACCCACCCACACACACTTGCAAAGTGAGTTTGCTGTTGAGCGAATTAACAAGTAAATGCATTTGGCACAGGCAGCAACAGCCAACAGCAACTGCAGGATCAGCAGCAGGACACAAAAAAAAGGAAAAAGAAACGATAGAGAGCGGGAAGATGATGCTGCAGAAAAGAGCAAAAGTTATACAAAACGAAACGGAACAAGCAAGAGTGTTGCTATCGGGCATCAGCGACGGCATCACACTCGTTCAAGGTGCACAAAGAGTTGCGGCACATCGGATAGACTTGAAGAGGTTGATGAAAAGCCAGCTAAAGGCAGAGCGAGACCGCTCGCTAGTAATGTGGAGCTGTAGGAAAGGTATATGGGTTTGCCGTTTTGCCACGTTCCAAAGCGACATACATATATATAATATAATATATTATTAATTGTTAGTAAATCAATAGAGACCTCCTCTAGAGTAATTTGATTGTGCAAGTTTCTAGTAGTAAGTATGACTTTTCGGTCGATCCTTAGAAAAAGTCTAAAGTAACGTAACTCTCAAGTTTTGGCAAAAAAACTTCCAAAACTTGGAAGATACAGATTTCTAGCCTTGGCACCGACAATTTGTTTCAATTTGCCACTACTCCAATGGACATAGATCTAACTTCTATATATGTTTTGTTTATTTATTTATTTATTTTTTTGCTCTAGGATTATCAGCAAAAACATATAGTCATAATTTTCAGTCAATAATAAAATGTCTACTGTTATTCGCCCTCAATATAGATAAATATATATACCATACATTTTTGGTATTTGCTTTCATATTGAAAAATTTTAATCCACCACCATATATATTTTTTGTCTAGGATTCTCAACAAAAACATATATATATTCCAAATTTAAAGCCAATAATAATAATGTTGTAATATCAGAGATTACTATCTCCACGATTTGATTCGACCCCAATCGGGGTTGATAAGTATATGTTTACTTTATTTATTTTTGTCTATTCACAAGCATATATTCAATTGTCTAGAGTCTCAAATAATAACATTCCTATTATATCAAATAAAGTATATCCCGATTTACCAAGCCCCCAATGAGCGTAGATATACTATATTTATTTTATGTATATACTATATTTACTTTTATTTTGGCTTGTTAACAAAAACATATATTCCAAATTTCAATTTTCCATAACCTTCAATAATAATATTTCTGTTATATCAAATAAAGTAGCCTGATTTACCATACACCTAGTGGGAGTATTACGCAATTCTTAACACTTTAAAAATCTTAAATAGCAAACGAGTATAAATTAAAAATTTCAAGACTCTAGCACCTTAAAGAGGTATAGCCCGATTTTTTTAAATATCTCAACACTTTATACAACTAGAAAGCCAAACCAAACAAATTTCAAATCTCCAGCTCTAACTCTAGAACATTGCACAAAACAAATATGCTCTCTTCACTCACTTCGTGAGCGAGTATGCAAAGTCAAAGTTAAGTTGCTTTATCGATTTGTTGTTTAACATATTTATTATAAGTTTTATAGAGATTTACAACTATTTGTATTTGTCAGCGGAATCATCAAATCAAATTTTCACAATTTTTTTCCATTTATATATATATATGAAATAAATAAATATGAAATATATATATATAGAGAATGTATGCATATATGTATATAGTATACGTGTTTTTTTTTTAGTATTTTGTATATATCATACAATTTGTATGGCAATTCAGTTGCGAAATCGTGAAATAGCCATTGGCGAACCTATCGAAGCAGATGTTTCATATTCCATCTGCGAAACGATAATCAAATTACCCCATTGCCATGCACAGCGTTAGGTTGGCACAAGCAACTTGCAGAGTCATCAATCTGAGAGTCACGTCTATGGCCAGCAAGTCAGGCCAGGCCAAGCCAGGCAGCCAGGCAGTCAGGCAGCCAGGCCAGATGCATTTGGCCAGGCACGATGCGAAATTGTAGTGCTCCTAGCTGTCATGCAATGGGCGTGGGCTCCCACTCTCTCTCTCTCTCTCTCTCCCTCATCTATCTCTATCTCACTCTATGTCTGCCTCTCTGGTGTGTGCGTGTTGTGGGAGCTGCTGACTCTGGCTTTGAATCCCTAACTGTATTTCAATCCGCACAGATCAGAACAAACAAATTCGCTGCCATTGACTTGACGTCGGCGTCGACATTGCCATGGCCATGGCCATGGCCATCGTCTACGTCCACATCCCATTGAATCAAATTGAATTCAATTGAGTTCGCATGTTGTTCATTGAATTTTCCAGATTATGGTTAAAATAAATTTTAATTTCACAGCAGCAGCCCGTGTCGAGAGGCGCAAAGGCCAAAGCTAACCAGTCCAGGCATCAACTGTCCGCCTTTTCACAAATGTCGTTTGACGTGGCTTTACCTGTTCATATTTTTTCTCTTCTCTGTTTTTTTTTTTTTTTTTTTTTAATTAAAATGCAGAGGATAATTAAAAATTCAAGTGCAGGTGTATGCCTGCTTGTCGGCAGATTTGATATGCGTGGGCGGGCGCTTGCACCACGCACCACTCATCGGCTTAATCGGCTTAAATGGCAAACAATGCAACGGCTTTAGTGGAGTGTGCAGTTGATTACCTTTTGGGTTTCCGTCGCTCCGACTGAGTACAGCTCCGGCTCAATTGTCCGACCTAATGCCGGCATCCTAATGGCAATCGCAATTGTATCGGGCATCGGCATCGGAATTTGTCAAAGGCAATGTGCGTTTGCTTTAAGACACACGCAATGCAAGACTATTGTATTTCAGTTTAATTAAAGTCGCATTGCCAACACTTTTTGATCAATCAATGGCCATGGCACGTGTGGGCGACCCTGAAGGCTTCCAATTGCAGTTGCAGTTGCAATTGCAGTTGCAGTTGCAGTTGCAGTTGCTGCAGCCGACGCATTATTTTATTCACAATACACACACACAAACCCACACACACACACACACGCCTACACCCACACATGTACATAGTTTGCATGCGAGATTGAATGCCAGCTACTGACCGAATGGACAGATGGTGCTGCTCCAGTGCCCCAAACCACCAACCACCAACACCAGCACCAGCAGCACCACCACCAGCACCACCTGCTCTGCTGCTCGTGCACTTCCACTTGGAATGTCTAAATTTCTATATGAATTTTGCTATTTGATATTTTATTGCAAAATAACTTTATAATTAAATCCAAATAAGTGTGCAGTAAATAAGTCGACTTTGAGCAATCCATACACTGAGCTAGCTGAAACACCCACACACAACCACACACATACACACACACACACACACTCACACGCACGCTAGCTAGACATGACGCATAAAGCAGATGCTGCAGCTACGCTTGATCCGCCCACAATTCAAATTGGGAATTGGATATTCGTTTTTAGACATACGATCCTAATGCAATTTTCAAAGCATAAATTTATATTTTCATTAAAATTCATGCATGTGATGGCACAGACTGTGGGGGCGAGCTAGCCAAAATAGAAAATAATTACACATGACAAAAAGAGCTGTACAGCTCAAATAGTAGTAGGTGTATCTCTAGGTTTCAGGCTCTTTAAATGCAGCCCACGCAGCATATCGAAATAGTTGTGAGGTGGATTTTTGGCGACCCACCTCACATAGAGTTTTGTAGCCATAGTTTGGTAGAATTAGTTTTGTAGTAGTTAGGTCTAGTAGTCTTAAGAAATTGTTGTTAGTTCATAAGCTAGCTCGTAAGATAGTTGATAGTCGTTAGGTTTAAGTTTTTGATTAGCACTGCTTGATCGCGGCTTGAGCGCGCGCACTCTCGGTGATCGGCAGTGCAACTCTGCCCAGCGCTGCGAAAGCTCGAGAGAGCGGAGAGCGCACGCTGTGGTGAGTTGCATTGCCGACGCCGAGAGAAAGATGCACTGCCGGTGTGGGTGAGCGGCTTAAGCGCGTGAGAGCGAGAGCGGGCGACAAAAGCTCGGCTCGAGATAGCTCGAGGTGAGCAGAAGTGCGTGGGACTTAGATTAAGAACAAGGGAGTTAAGAAGATGAGCTCGAGATGAACGGACGCGCGTGGCGCGGCGACTTTTTCACGACACGAGGTAGCGAGCGGACGCGCGTAGAAAACGACGGAAAGTGTTAAATAAGATAAGTGAAAACGAAACTGAAACAAATAAAACGCACTGAAGCGAGAAAGAGTAAGTGGGTTTTTTTATTTTAAATCCACCTCTCCAACTAAACCCAACCGACGGGCTGGCGTTGGTCAGGGTGACCACGCCATTCCCGTCGCCACGTGGGCGGCCTTAACCTCAACTAACATTCCCCACCCCTCTCTAACCTCGGGTCCGCAAGATATAAATGTCTTGTAAGACCCTGGGCAGACTGAGTCTGCCCCAGCTATAAATTCACTACCTTACAAGTGGCGCCCGAGCAGGGACCTCGGGGTCTAGAGAGAGCGCGGCGTTGGCGGAGCACCAGAGAAAAATGGTCCGCTGGTGGAAAAGACACGTGGTTGGGTTTGTTGGGTTAGGTATGTATATGTCCATACATATACAGGCATAACAAAAAAAAAAAAAAAAAAAAAAAAAAAAAAAAAAAAGAGACAGACAAAGAGACGAAGAAAAGTGAATTAAGTGAACAAGAAAAAACAAAAATAATAAAAGATAATTTTTTTTTATGTGAACATTGAAAAAAATGTTAGTCGTGTATACCCCGCTACCGTCGCGTGACAAGCTAGGGTATCGGTAACGGTGACGGCGCGAGCGCATCGGCGCCGAAAAAGTACAGCGCGCGCCAAAAACGTGCAGAAACGCGCGTGCACGCACACGAACACACGCATATGTACATGCATATGCACGCGTCGGTTTGGCATGCGCCAGAAAGTGCGAAGAGCGCAGCTTACGAAGCGAACGGCGTGGACAATGAAAAAGTGACGATGGACAAAGTGAAGAACGCATGCAAGAATACGCTGCAAAAGTGAAAAGTGACAATGGACAAAGTGAAGAGCACATGCAAGAATACGCTGTAAAGAAAGCGGACGGCATGCAAAGTGCAAAGTGAAGAAAAAAAAAAAAAAAACTGGAAGAGGAAGAAAGTGAAACGGGAAATAAGACAATGCAGACAACTTTATTTTTTTTATTTTTTATTTTTTTGATGTGGATAAAGTAAAGAAAATTTTGCAGAGTGCGGACTGGTGGTCGGACATACCCCAGGACCGAACGCGAACTAAAGTGAGCATAGCAGTGTAGCGGGCCAAGGGCCATAAAACTTGAGCACACAGTGGGCGCTAGCTGATGAGAGACTTAAAGTGAACTTTGCAAAGTGTGGACTGGTGGTCGGATATACCCCAGGACCGAACGTGAACTGAAGTGAGCATAGTGGCTTAACGGGACAAAGGCCATAAAACTTGAGCGCACAGTGGGCGCTAACTAATGTGAGACGTAAAGCGAATTTTGTTAAGTGCGAACTGGTGGACGAATACACCCAAGACCGAGTGTGAGCAAAGTGAGCATAGCGGCTTAACGGACTAAGGGCCATAAAACTCGCGTGCACAGTGGGCGCTAATTAGTGTGATTCCAAATAAAATAAAATAAAATAAAATAAAATAAAATAAAATAAAATAAAATAAAAAATAAAATAAAATAAAATAAAATAAAATAAAATAAAATAAAACAAAACAAAATAAAATAAAATAAAATAAAATAAAATAAAATAAAATAAAATAAAATAAAATAAAAAAAAAAAAAAAAAAAAAAAAAAAAAAAAAAAAAAAAAAAAAAAAAAAAAAAAAAAAAAATAAAAATAAAATAAAATAAAATAAAATAAAATAAAATAAAATAAAATAAAATAAAATAAAATAAAATAAAATAAAATAAAATAAAATAAAATAAAATAAAATAAAATAAAATAAATAAAAATAAATATAAATAAAATAAATAAAAATAAAAATAAATATAAATAAAATAAAAGCAAATAAAATAAAACGACCAAAGGGATACATCATATAAAAGTAGCAACGACCAGCAAGAACGAGTGAGCGGCGAGCGAGTGTCTGCAGAGAAGCCGAACCTGACTAAAGTAATGATGGAAGGAGGTGAGTGTCAGAATCCGGGGCTGCGCGTCAGTTGGGTCTATCAGCGATGCAAGGACGAGCTAATCGCGATAGCCCGAGAGTTCGGTCTCGAGGGCGAAGGTCGAGTAGAAGACATCAGAAAGAGGCTGTCCGCGTTCATCCAGAGTGGCAGCCATTCGGCGGAGGTCAAGGCGCGCTTGGGTGAACTCGAAACACGCTTCGCGAAAGGTTCCGAGGCGTCTCTGGGAAGCGCGACGCCGGGCCTGGGCGGCCGCGTCCTCCGGAAGTCAGAGCCGGACCTGCGGAAGGCCCAAGAGTTTGAATCCATCCCGACGGCTTCGCTAAAGTTGAGCGTGCCGGTCGCGAGTGGGGTAAAGATGACACAAAAGAATAACGGACAGAGGGAATTCGGGGGTGACGTCGAGGTCAAGGTACCACAGGCGGTATCGAGGACAGTCCCGCAAGTTCCCATACCTCCACCGCCTCATGAGAGACACCCGCCCTGGGGCGTGGCTGAACAAGTGAGGAGGTGGGGTATGAGGTACGACGGACGGACGGACCCGTTAGGATTCATAGAGATCTTAGAAGAGCGAGCTATCACGTACGGAATCGAGTTGGATCGGATGCCCAGGGTAGTGAGCGAGGCACTCGTCGACAAAGCTGCCAAGTGGTTCCTGACCAGCGGGTTGAGGGACGTGCCTTGGGCAGAGTTTAGAAGGGAGTTTCTGGATTTCTTTTTGCCACCACAGTACTTCGAGCGCCTAGAGGATCAGATAAGGGCTCGACATCAGCGGGTGGGAGAAGATTTCAAAGACTACCTAATCGAGCTTAAGTTGTTGATGCGCCAAGCGAGGTATAGCACGGCGCAAGAGCTGTACAGAGCGTACGAAAATGCCGCCCCTGAGTACAGGTTGTACGTGAGGCGCCAAGACTTTACGACGCTCACTCAGCTGACTCAGATGGCAGCAGAGTATGAGAACGTGCAAGAGCAGCGAAGAGAACAGGAGAGGAAATCTGCGGCAAACCGGTCAAAGACTGCCTGGCCGAAGCCGGCAGAAGGTCGACCCGGCAACCCTTTCCGCGCGCAAGCGTTGGAATCCCGGCCCGAAGGGCCAGCGGTAGGCCATGCGACGGCGCCGTCAGCGGCAGCACCAGAGGCGGTGCGCCGAATGATGGCTCAGGATGCCGGATCCAGGGTGGATCCACAACGGGTGTGCTATAGGTGCGCACAGGCAGGGCATATCGCAAGGGAATGCCACAACGAGCAGGTGTTGTTTTGTAGGCGTTGCGGGCTGACAGGGAAGAGCACGCGCGAATGCTGCGATAGAGGCGACGCGGGAAACGGACAGAGGCGCCCCCCCGCAAGGTCGGGGAGGCGCCGCGTAAGCAGCAAGGGCAAAGTGGAATACCCCTTAGCTGTCGAGGATGGGAAGATCGTTGCGGCGGTGCTGATCGGGGGTCAGAGGATGACCGCCACGATTGACACCGGGGCCACACGCAGTTTTATGAGCGAAGACTGCGTGCGCCGGCAGGCGATCAAGGGAGAGTTCCAGGAGGTACAGTCGCGGATCAGGTTGGCCGACGGGTCAGCGCGGAACGTGACAAGGACAATGAGAGTGGATGTGGGTCTGGCCGGGAAGGTAGCGCAGATGACGGTGCTCATCATGCCGACCATGCTAGACCACATCATACTAGGAATGGATTTCCTATGCGCCATGGGCACCACGTTGCGCTGTGGCAACGCGGAGCTCGTGAGGAGGGCGGAGGAGGAGCCAACGATGGAAGCGCCGCTGCCACTCGGGCAGGGTGCGTCGATAGAGAGCAGCCCGGTTGGAGGCCGAGGTTTGCTTGCTCGTCCAGGGGCTCGTGAGAGGACAGTGAGATTGAATCCCGGGGCGCCGTGCTGGGTCTCCGCGCCGAAGGAGAGTGTGGTAGAGTCGGGCGTACGATTGCCGGCCGATGTGCGGGGCACGTCGAGTGGTGGCACGTCGTCTGACAAGGTAAAGCGAGTAACAAGTAAAGGTGCGCCACAAGGGGAACTCGGGGAGTGTCCTCCGGTGGCGAGCACAAAGGACCCGGAAGGAGGACTTAAGGAGTGCCCTCCAGAAGGGAAGATGGAAAAGTTGGAGTCGACGGGTGAAGCTAGAGGTAGCCCGCCGACAAAGGAAATATATGAGACAAAGGTCGAAGGAAACGTAGAGCCTTCCCCCGGCGACGCAAGGCGGCCGGAGGTTCGGAAGGATGAGGTCGTGGGGTGTCACCCCGAGGTTAAGAGGATAGAGTCAGAGGGGGTCGACCAATGTAGTGGTAGTCCGCTGGCTCAAGGAGCAGAGGAGGAGAGCCTGGACAGTTCCCCCGGCGACGCAGGGTGGCCGGAGGACTTGGAGGACGAGCTGAAGGAGTTCCTGGAGGCGGAGTTGGCGCTCTTTGAGAACCTTGAAGGGGTGTCTCATATCGCCGAACATTTCGCCGAACATAGCATCAGGATGCGGGATGACAAGTCTCTCAAACAGAGGTATTATCCCACGAATCCGGCTATGCGGAAGGTGATTGACGAACAGGTAGACGAATTGATTCGTGTCGGAGCCATTGAGCCATCGCGGAGTCCGCAAAGTGCGCCCATAGTCTTAGTAAAGAAGAAGACTGGGGATTGGCGCATGTGTATGGACTACCGGCAGCTCAATGTACACTCAATTCCAGATGCCTACCCTGTTCCCAGGATCAATCACATTCTGGAGGAATTGCGACATGCACGATTCATATCCACGTTGGATCTAAAAAGCGGATACTGGCAGATCCCAATGGCGGCGGATAGCAGGAAGTGCACGGCATTCACCGTACCAGGAAGAGGCTTGTTCCAATGGCGGGTGATGCCATTTGGATTGCATTCGGCAGGGGCGACATTCCAGAGAGCGCTGGACACGGTCATCGGACCCGATATGGAGCCCCATGCGTTTGCCTATCTAGATGACATCGTGGTGATCGGAGCCACAAAGGAGCAGCATGTGGGCAACCTGAAGGAGGTCTTCCGACGGCTGAGAGCGGCTAACCTCAAGGTGAACCGGAAGAAGTGCAGCTTCTTCAGAGAGAGGCTGGCCTGCCTAGATCATGTGATAGGTGGTGAAGGGATTTGCACGGATCCCGCAAAGGTCGAGGCGATTAGTAGCCTCCGGGCCCCGACAAATCTTATGGAGTTGCAGCAGTACTATTGGCCAGGCATCTTTCGAGATGCAGCAAAGTACGTGCAGTGCTGCGAGGTGGGTCCGAAGTTCAAAAGCGAACAACAGAAGCCGGCCGGGCAGATGCTGACTCGACGAGAGGCGGAGCAAATGGCGGTCTTGTGCGCTGACTTCGTGGGTCCCCTTCCTCGCTCTAAGCGCGGGAACACGATGCCTTCCACCAGGAAGATGAAGAAGCCCAGAAGGAGGAGACAGGAGACGGATCCCCGTCACGGGGGCGGGACGACGGCAGGGAGCACTGTCCCTCCGTCACCAATCCCACCCCAGAGACCGCGGCGTGGGACGACGCTGGACAGCGCGGGACGGCGCTGGACGTCGCGAAGGGTTAAGATGCGGCGAAAGCGCCTTTAACTTGACGGTGGCGGCCTCAGGAGCCGAGGTCGTCTCCTTGTTAAGTAAGGGGGGGGTGTGAGGTGGATTTTTGGCGACCCACCTCACATAGAGTTTTGTAGCCATAGTTTGGTAGAATTAGTTTTGTAGTAGTTAGGTCTAGTAGTCTTAAGAAATTGTTGTTAGTTCATAAGCTAGCTCGTAAGATAATTGATAGTCGTTAGGTTTAAGTTTTTGATTAGCACTGCTTGATCGCGGCTTGAGCGCGCGCACTCTCGGTGATCGGCAGTGCAACTCTGCCCAGCGCTGCGAAAGCTCGAGAGAGCGGAGAGCGCACGCTGTGGTGAGTTGCATTGCCGACGCCGAGAGAAAGATGCACTGCCGGTGTGGGTGAGCGGCTTAAGCGCGTGAGAGCGAGAGCGGGCGACAAAAGCTCGGCTCGAGATAGCTCGAGGTGAGCAGAAGTGCGTGGGACTTAGATTAAGAACAAGGGAGTTAAGAAGATGAGCTCGAGATGAACGGACGCGCGTGGCGCGGCGACTTTTTCACGACACGAGGTAGCGAGCGGACGCGCGTAGAAAACGACGGAAAGTGTTAAATAAGATAAGTGAAAACGAAACTGAAACAAATAAAACGCACTGAAGCGAGAAAGAGTAAGTGGGTTTTTTTATTTTAAATCCACCTCTCCAACTAAACCCAACCGACGGGCTGGCGTTGGTCAGGGTGACCACGCCATTCCCGTCGCCACGTGGGCGGCCTTAACCTCAACTAACATTCCCCACCCCTCTCTAACCTCGGGTCCGCAAGATATAAATGTCTTGTAAGACCCTGGGCAGACTGAGTCTGCCCCAGCTATAAATTCACTACCTTACATAGTATTTGAATCAATTTGAATATGAACCCTTGATAGTAGGTTAGAGTATTCTCTAGTTGAGTAGTCATACATCTATCTGCAGAGCTATTTGCTCAACAAATTATTTGAGCATTTGCTTAGCACATATCAAATCGCACAATATTATTACTTCTGAGTGAACGAACTTTCGAAAGGAAAACAATATATATTGTCTTAATGCAGTTCGTAGTATTTTGCATTAAGAAGTTTGCATTTTCTTGCAAATGGGAAATTACATAGAATAAAACATTTAATTTGCAGAATTTCCACGACATTAAAGTTGAACTCTTTAGCATGAACTTTGTCTGATATTAAGTGGTTTGTCTAGTAGACTGAGACAGAATTATAAGAAAAAATAAATATGTTAATTATAAGTATAAAAATATGTGGTAAAGTCTAAAAAGTAAAAGTACAAAAAGAAAATAACTTTCCTTAAGAAGTACAATCAAATAAAGCAAAGAAAAATTGTGAAGTAAATAAACCAAATAAAATAATGATATATAGTAAAAAAATTAAGAATAAATATACTACAAATTAAATTATATAAATAACTTAAAATAAAACATGAAATAAATCAAATATATGAACAAAATAAATCAATAAATAAATAAAATATAAAAAAGCTTTATAACAAAAAATCAATAATTGTAAATTAATAAAAATAATAAATAAAATAAATAGTAATAAATAAAAAGTAACATAATAAAAAATAAAATGAAAACTAAAAATATAATAAATAAATAAAATAATATAAATAAAAAGGAAATGAATAAAAACTAAATAAATGAAAAGGTAAGATAATAAAAATAGGTATTTTAATAAAATTAAAGAAGTATAAATAAAGTGAAATAAGAAGAAAATAAAGAAATAAAAATAAATACTTAAATAAAATAAAATATTTACATAAATAAATAAATAAGTGGTTAAGTCAAATTAGGTAAATAAAAAAGTAAACTAATAAAAACTGGCAAATAAATAAACAAAAATAATATAGTTTAAAAGAAAAACTTTATTTTAAAATTTAATAATACATTTGAAAAGATAATTAAAAAGTTAATTTAACAAATATAAATAAAATTAAAAATAAGCTGGAATAAGAAGTAAAAACTTATACTAATAAATACCAAAATCAAATAAAATGAATAAAAAAATAATATTTAAAAAAATTGTTAATAAATAAATAAAATAAAATAACTAATTTTAATAATAAAATATAGAAATAAATAACATGAATAAATCATTGCGTAAAAAAAACAATAAATAAATGAAATTAATGTAAATTTGCTCTGTTTTATATCATAGTAAGTTTGACAAAGCAAAAACCCTCTACCAATCTCACTTTTCCAACAAGGCAATTTCCTTGATGCTTTATCATATTTTCCACTTTAAAGAGACGCAAATCGGTGTGAAGATAAAAAACTCACCACAGAAACTCATTAAAACCAACAAAAGCCTAATCAAACTTTATGAACAGTGGCATTTTAAATTGAATAACAAAATGTTATTTTAGTGTTTTTTTATTTTTACATATATACATATATATATATATATTTTCATTTCATAAAAGTTTTTTTTGCGCCGTGTTTGAGTTTGTGAATATTTAATTTGGCATGTGGTTAATTTTTTCGCGCTGTATTACGCAAAGCCCATCAAAGCCAATTACCCAGAAATAAAAATCAAGTGCAGATATGAACCCCCAATAAAATGCATAATTATGTTTAACAGAAAACAATAAGAGCAACAGACAGAGAGCGAGAAGGAGAGAAGGAGTAAGAGAGAGAGAGAGAGAGAGAGAGAGAGAGAGAGAGAGAGAGATCAATAAATAAATTAAGCCTACAACAACAGCATGAAAACGGTAAATCATTCGAGAGCATAAATAAATAATCAAATGTAATGAAATATTTGTACGTGTTCATTAATTTCAAATAGAATAAGTTACCAATTAATTATCGTCAATAAAGTATTATGAATAATTCATTTGTGTATGCTGTCTCTCTCTCTCTCTCTTTCTCTCTCTCTCTCTCTCTCTCACACCGTCTCTGGATCGAACGAGCGAGCATTGTGCAATGGCAAAACTGTTACGTGGCAATGCTTATAATTAGCTATAATTAATCAGAGTCTCGGAACCATTGTTGCCCATTGCCCTTGCACCTGTGCAGCAGCAGCAGCAGCAGCAGCAGGAGCAACACTGTAAATTGCCAAGACGAATTCCTAAATAACTAAACTTCCTTATGGCTGCGGCACGCAAGCCGCAGCACTTCCGCCGACTGCGGTTGCTGCGGATGTCGCTGCTACATGGCTGCGAGGAGTGCTTCGCATCGTCGGTTAGATTTCTGACTGCTTTCATTTAATTAAAAATGTATTATATCCCCATGAGCTGGCAGCTCCAGCTCTAGCTCCAGCTACACAGTCGACTACTGCCAACTGCCAGCTGCCAACTGACTCTTTACCCACTGCGTCCTGATTGACATTTAGACATTTGGAGTGAAAGCTGCAAAAAATCAACATTATTTTGCTCTGTTTGCACCGAAGCAAGCGCAAAAGCAAAACAAATACATAATAATAGAAATTTGCTAACCCACACACACACACTCGTTCAACTACACACCACCCCCTACGACCCCCCTCCCACCACCCTACACCCCCACAGAGCATCCCGCCTCATTGCCGAAAGGGGCAAGCGCATGTGCGAGTCAACATAACATATGTAGCATGTCACACACACAACACACACAACACACACTCACACAACACACACAACACACACTCACACACACATAGTTTCCTGCTTGTTTGCTTGTTTCTTTTTTCCCCCATTTCAGTCTAATTCCGCTCAATGTTCAATGCATTTAAAGAGCTTTCACAGAATTCATTTCGAAATAGTTAAATCGTTACGATTTCATCTTTGTTTGCTGGCCAAAATGAATTCAATAATTCATTTGCAGCATATTATGTTATTTAGTTCGAATTCTCTTGACCTCCGGTTCAGTTGAGTGTTGTTTTCAATACACTCGTAAATCAAGCTTAAAACTGTAATTCTATTTGTGCATTTTCTGTTTAATTTTCGTTTAGTCAGACCGTAATAAATAAATTGGTAAAGAGTCTAGAGTTCAAAACCTTTTCACACATTTTAATTTATTTTTAAAGGTTTTACGGAATTTTATATTAGTGTGCATTTTTTGTTTTACTTCTATGGCCCGAACCTATTAAAAATGGGAAATAATTTGGTGAAAATTAGTATTTAACACGCGGAAGGAGACGTAATAGACCTCATAAAGTATATACTATATTGTTGATCAGGCTTAGAGGCTGAGCTCGTCTGTCTGTCCGTTTATCCGTCTGTCTAACCATCAGTCAACCCGACTGTATATCCGTCCGTCAATCCTTCCGCCTGTTCGTCCGTGTATCCGTCCGTCTATCCGTTCGTCTATCCGTCCGTCTATCCGTTCGTCTATCCGTCCGTCTATCCGTCCGTCTATCCGTCCGTCTATCCGTCCGTCTATCCGTCCGTCTATCCGTCCGTCTATCCGTCCGTCTATCCGTCCATCTATCCGTCCGTCTATCCGTCCGTCTATCCGTTCGTCTATCCGTCCGTCTATCCGTTCGTCTATCCGTTCGTCTATCTGTCCGTCTATCCGTCCGTCTATCCGTTCGTCTTTTCGTCCGTCTATCCGTCCATCTGTTCTCCGTTCTTCTGTCCGTCTGACCTCTCGGTTGTCCGGCTGTTTGTGCATCCATCTATCTAACCATCCATCCGTCCGTCCGCCCACCCTTCTTCCTTCTTCTAACCCTCCCTCTGACCGTCCGTCTGAACGTTCGGCTGTCTACCCGTGCGCCCGTCCGTCCTTATGAATGTAGTCATCTTAAAAACAACGACTGCTAAAAATTTGCAATGCGAAATATATATTGTTCTATAGCATACGCAAGTTTATCATTGTTTTTCAATACCTAACGCAGTATATTCTAAATTTCCTATCGATAACGATCTAATTGCAGTTTATATAGTGAAAATAATTGCATAAAATACTGATATTGACCCAGGGGTGTTATCTGCCATTTTGAGAAAGGGAGAGAGATAAAGCTACAAATATTTATTGCCTGACTGCATACAAATTTAATACTGTCAGCAAGTAAATAAGGACTCTTTGAGCGTAGGCTGATCTCACATATATAGCTTTAAGCTTCAAGCCCAACAATTTCTTGTCAATTTCATATTTTTATGAAATATTAATTAAATCTCTACTCATACTAGTAGTTGCCTTTGTTATCAATTTCCTCGAATCCCTTTACAACAGCTATTGCTGCTCAAAGACTCTCATAAGCAGCCGGAAGAAAAATAAATGTCAGCTTTTTCCTGCTCGAATTCCAAACATTTTTGTCTGCGTTTGATGGCAATCACCAGTTCTAAGAGTCTCAAATAAAAATATGCAAATAATAGAAAGAAATAAATTGAATATTAAAGGAGTGCTGGGCCTTTAGAAATTAGCTTCGCACTACGAAGTATTCCATTTCTTCGAGCCAAATGTTTTTCCCATATTCAATCGAGTGCCTCAAAGAACGTTATTAATATGCAGTCAAAGTGAAAGTCAAAGATTTATGGAAAATGCATGCAAATAAAGTGAAGAATAAAAAAAAGAAAATTACAAATAAAATGAAAATGAGAATGAGAATAAAACTGAAAATGAAAATTTATTGAAATTGACCAAAGGTTTAAAGCAGCGGCAACAACAGCAGCAGCCGTCGTGATGTCGTTCTGTGTATTTGTGCAATCGCAATCGTTTTTATTAATTTTTAAAAGAATTCCAGTTTCGGCAGTGCCATTAATAAGAAATGGCACCCAGAAGCCATAAACTTCGCTCGCAATCATTTGTGAGCTGCCGCCCCGAACGGCTTGGGGCAAACAAGAAAAAGTTTATTTTGCACATACCGCAAATATTTTTCAAATTAATCTTTCGACGCAGCCAAAGCGAATCGCTGGTCAAAGAAATACAACCCATCGCCAAGGCAATGCCCACCACCAGCCACCAAGCACCACCAACACTCATCAAATGAACAAAGTTCAAACTTGGCTCCGCCAATAATGCACCCCAGCATGAATATCTTATGGCTCCACCCACAACAATCTGCTGACCGCGTACTCAAAATATCGCAAAATATACATATATATGTATACATATACATACACAAATACATACATATACATACATATATATATATGTATATATGTACATGTATATGTATATTTATATTTATGTGTGTGTATGTATATCGCACAAATGTTATTTAAGAATTTGTATTTATTTCTTAAGCTGTTTATTTCGCCTGACTTCGTTGACTCTTGGTTGAATGATTGAACTGCAATTTATTTATTTAGATTTACTAAATGGTTGACATTGATTGTCCACTGACTAACTAACTGACTGACTGCCTGACTGATTTACAGATTGTCAGCTAGGAAGACAGACTGTCCGGAAGACTGACTGCTGATAAGATTGACTCATTGACTATCTGACTGACTCACTGGTGCTGCCTGATTGATTGACTGCTTGACGAATAAATGAATTGTTAGCATAGATTGACTGACAGATCTATGGACTGACAGCCAGATAGATAAACAGACTGATTGACGACCTCTGTGATTGACTTCTTATTAATTTACTGATTGATGGACTGGTTGACTGAGTGACCGACTGTTTGATTGACTAAGGGACTGACTGGCAGCTTGACTAAATGATTGACAATGACTAACTGACTGACTGATTGAAAACCTGACTGAAAATTTGACTGACTGTTTGACTGATGGACCAACAGATTGGACTGACTGACTAAACGAGTAGCTTAATATTAGGCATTGTTGGCATTGATTGATTGACTGTCAGAGTGTCTGCTTGAATGACTTATTCATTAATTGACTGATTGAATGTCTAACTGAGTGAATGATTGACTTTTGAATGCCTGATTGACTGACGGATTAATGACTGACTGAACTGAACTGAACTGGCTGGTGAATACTTGAGATTGATTGATCGACTGATTGATTGATTTCACGATTAACTGAAAAATTATAGTTGGCATTGATTGATTGACTGTCTGAATGACTGATTGAATGACTGTTTGACTCTAAAGCAATCTCTCTGAATGACTGATTGATTCATTGACTGCCTGATTGACTGATGAGCTAATAGATTGTGACTGAAAGATTGACTGAATAACTGATACTGTACAACTGATTGATTGATGGAATGATTAATTTACTGACTGACTACATTGCAGATCGACCGACTGGCTGACTGATTGACTGATTGCACTGATTGATGATCTGACTGACTGACTGAGTATTATATACTAATTCAATGACCATTCAATCTACACCCATAAATAAAATCGGACATATCTTAAATACAATTTAATTATCATGTGATTGATTCAATTGAATTTAACCCCAACTCAGTCTGACTGGCAATCGGTCAAGTCAAATTGCTCGCTGGGTGAATGACAGATTATGGTACGCGATACTAAGAGGCGATTCAGAATCGTTTTAGTAGCAATCATTAAAGCATATTATGTTGCACTAATGTGAAACATGAGAACAGTTGCTCATTATTTGATAAGCTAATTGTCGGGCTTAATTGCCGTTTGTTAAGCTGCACGAAATAAAACATTTGATTCCATTTCAGATAGCATACACACGCTGTATACTACCAGAATCCTAATGCACTTCTTTTTTCCCCCTCCTTTTTGTCTATTTTGATGCTGAAGTACTGAGAGTCCTTTGGTGCCCAATGTCCACAAGCGCTTTCATTGGCTTGCTAACCCCAGCCTGAAACACAAGTCCAATACAAAACCAATTTGTGTAGGTCAGGCTTGCCCCCTCTCTGTCTCTCTCTTTCTATCCCTCTTTATCTCTATCTCCCTTTGCACACACTTGACTGAGTAGCACTTGTCGCAGGCCAAACACACTTGAGTTTCAAAATGAAACATTATGATGAGAAAAGAAACGGCGGGACGAAAATTAAAATTGAGTGCGCATATTGTGGATTGCAAAATAATAATAATAATAATAAATTGCTCAACGAGCGGCAAGGCGCAGTTATATAAATATCAAATCTGTATAAAAAAATATATACAGATATATATTTATATATATAGACCCACACACGAGTATATAAAATATGCAATTTAATTTATTTATTATGCTGCGCAATAAAATTCATGAACTGATTCAGCTCAATGATTCCCTAACATGTATGGGTTATGGCTCGAAATTGGGGCTTAGGGTTTTTTGGGGCTGCTTGGGCCTGCTTGGGCCGCTGGAGCGCGTAGCTAAGCAACAAAAATTGAAAACTAAAATCGATTTCCGCTTGACAAATAACTTAAGTGGCCGTTTATATACCAGCTCACGAACTTATGAACATACTCGTAATCGCACTCGCATCCGCACATCAGATTGGCGAAAAACTTCATGCATAACTATGTGTGCAAGCAGCAAGCCGGATACACACAGAGAGAGAGAGAGAGAGAGAGAGGGAGAGAGAGAGAGAGGGAGTATGAGCGTGTGGGAGCACGCAAGTAAGGGAGATAGAGAGAGAGAGAGAGAGAGAGAGAGAGAGAGATGGGGGCATATGCATGCGTGTGGGGCTACGCTGGCTCTCGAATGCTTTCAAAAATATTCCACACGATTAATTTTTTGCGATCCATTAAAAAGATTTACTCAAATTGACAGAATCATCGAGTGGATGATGCCGGGCGAGCGACATCGCGACGACGCGTCGTTGTCCTCGACACCGATGCGCGCTGTCCTCGAACCTGGCCCTGGACGCATGAAAAATGTTATTCCCCAGAGGCGTGTCAGTGTGCTGCACGCACACACACACACACACGCACACAGAGTGAGAGAAGTGTCTCAATTTGCATGCGATAAGCTGAAGCGAGAAGCGTCCAGGGGGCAAGGCGGGCTAATGCGCAAATGGAGTGGGGCTTGAGCTGGGAGCTGAGAGCTGCCTGCTGGAAGCTGGAAGCTGGAAGCTGGCAGCTGAGCTGGTCGCTGGGCTGGGTGTGCCCCATTAAATGCATGTACATAATCATAAATTAACACTCATTATCAGATTAGCGAGCGGCATTCATCCCAACCAGCTGCAACAACAGCAACAGGAAAAAAAAACTGCAGAGCAGCAAATTGAATTTTTGAAATAGAATTTATAAAGTTGTTTACGCCAGTGCGCGGCAGTCTGGTCGGGTATATCAGTAGTCGACAAGCGAAATACTTAAACTCTTAGTTGACTTCCACTCAAATTCCATAAACAAATTCTTTCTACACTCTACTCAAATTCCATAAATAAATTCTTTTAGTCAACTAAAAATATTTTTTAAAAATACTTTAACCCACAAAATTACCTTTCCTCTATCGACAGAGCATTGCTTAGTCGTGAACAGCCAACTACTTAGTTTTGCAAATTTTATTTGCCATATTACTATCAGCTTAAACTTTTGAATGTGCATTCATAATTCCGGCAGCTTAATGCGATAACAAAATTCGCATTTGATGTTAAGCGAGCAGCAAAGCCTTTTGTGAGCTTAGCTCAAAATAGATTTATTGAAAAGCAAATTATTTTTTAATTGCTCTCAACTTGTGATACGAACTATATATATATATATATATATATATATATATGCTTATACAAATTCAGAATGCATTGCCATGCAGCTGCCTTTGAGCAAGATGCGAAATGAGATCTAGATGCGAGATTGACACAGTAGCAACGGCTTATGTAGTCAACGGCAATAGCTGCTGCTGGTGGGTTGGACAAAACTACTTCAATCTGCTTATTTTCTGCTCATTTGTGACTTGGCTTATTATTGTTTTTGCCAATTAGTTATCTGCAGACAGCTAACTGCAAAGTTTCACAGCAGAAACTTGGCTAAAAAGAAAAGTTTGCCTGTCTCTCTCTCTCTCTCTCTTTGATTTGTTAGAGTTATATATGATATAAGAGTTTACTTGTAGTCAGAGATGCTAAGACAGATTTAAGCATTAATTTTAATTTCAGATATACATTGGCTGATATCGAACAGGTATATATATATATATATATATATATATATATATATATATATATATATATATATATATATATATATATATATATATATATATATATATATATATATATATATATATATATATATATATATATATATGTATATACTTATATATGTTACGCCTTCCCTAACAAAATGTTCATAGCTGCTGCAAAGAGTATCAAAGCTGAATGGCAAAAGGCAAGCAGCATACATACATACACGCACATATACTTATAGCACACATATGTATATACATACATACACACTCAGACACTCACATTGTGAACAGACACACGCTTATAGAAATACACACACACACACATACACACACTCACAATGAGGCTTTTACCCTTTTCACGTTTACCACTTCACTCGCGCCGCATTTGTATAAAATGTAAATTAAGTTAATGGTAATAAAGTGTCTATTATATAAGCAGCACACACTGGCACACTCACACTCACCACACACACACTCACACACACACGCACACAGTCACACTTTCAGGCAGACATTTGCATTTTTGTAAATGGTTGTATTAAGTGATTTCAAATTAGTGTCGAGCTACAAAGACAGACAGAGAGACAGAGAGACAGAGAAAGAGTGAGAGAGAGAGAGAGAGAGAGAGTGACAGGGAGAGAGACAGCAAAAGAGGGAGACAGCGCTAGATCTGTTGTCAATTGGCTAACATTCGCACATTTATCAGTTACCCAAATCGCAGTCCCCCTCTTCATCCCCCTTCACCCCCCCTTCGCACACCTTCATCATCCCTTTAGTTGCCTGTTGCTCCACACAAAGTTCTTTTTCGGCTGCTAATTATGCGCATATATCGATAAAAAATTTTGAACGGTAAATGCCATAACAATGTGTATGGAAATGCGCACGTAATAGAATCAGATAGCAAAGGACCAACAAAAAAAAAAAAAAAAAGAAACCGAAAGAGGAAAAAAATGAAGCTGCCATAAGGGCTGGGCTGGGCTGGGTTGCTAACAAATTGGGTTGACTACGGCTAATGGGCGAGCCGATGGCATGGCACATGGCAAAGCGCATAATTAACGTTTCATTGAACAATTTGAATATTTGAGCTTTTGATTGGCGTGGTAACTTGGCCAGCTGCTACGCAAAGAATTTTATGGCCAGAAAAAAAATGAGAGAAAGAGACTGAGACACAGAGATAAAGAGAGAGAGAGAGAGAGAGAGAGAGAGAGAGAGAGACCGCAAACAGTAGCAACTGTAATGGGAGGCTGATATGTGGAATAGAATCAGAAAAACGGAAGGACAACAAAAAAATCAAGTAAGAACGGTGCAATCAGGCACTACCAACTGCAGAATACTCTGTCACAGCCCAAACGTTGCCATATCTGCCATATCTTGGTATATATATGTTTTAGTTTTGTGCAAATTCAAAGAGAATGTCAACAGTAATTTATTTGTAAAATATTGAGTTTCTAGCTCTAAAACTGTTTAAAATACAATTTTTCCAATTTGTCACACCCCCAATGAGCGTAGATATATCCGCCATATCTTTTAGATCTTATGTTGACAACGCGACTATACATTCCAAGTTTCAACTCTCTAGCACTTCAACTACCAAAGTTTCTGAGATACCGGAAATGCCATTTTCCGATTTGTCATGCTATCCACTTGGGGTGGATCGGGAAAACCTTGACACTTTATAATTGCAGGGTATACACGAGTATATGTTTCAAAATTCAAGTCTCTAGCTTCAATGGCGACTAAAAAAATTACATTTATATAGGCAGATGGACTAAAGGACGGACAGACAAACGGACGGACAGCAAGAAGGACAAACTCAATATATCTCACCAATTCACCTTCTAGAATGAGTATAACAATTAAGAGCCTTGCAGTCAACGCCTTCAGAATACTCATTCACAGTTAACGGCCAGCTCCAAAACCTGGCTAGACTTTTCCGATTTGTCACGCCCCCAATTTGGATTTATATACAATTCTTGGAGACTCAATAGAGTAAGTCAGCAGAAATTTAGTCATAGAACTATAAGACTGTAGATAATACAGTTGCTACAAATTTGCCGCGTCCCCAGTGGGCGTAAACTTATTATTCTTAAAAGGCATCTAGAGTAACATAGCTAAAAATTTTTGGGGCCTACCAACCCAAACTATGGAAATTACAGTGCATTTTTCGATATGCCATGCGTAAAAACTTTTTTTGGGTTATCGATAGAGTAAGTCAATAGTAATTTTTTTTTTTTTTAAATTGATTGAATTTTTTTTTTAATATTGGAAGCTATACTCTTTGGTGGCTTGCCACGCTCTCTATTGGCATAGATATATCCGCTATATCTTTTTGATCTCGGCTTATCATGGCGAGTATACATACCAAATTCCAAGTCTCTATCATTTTCAATGACAGGGCTTCTGAGATGACGGAAATAGCATTTATTAAGTGGCCACGCCTTTGGTGGGCGTACTCGGCCAATCTTGACACTTTAGCAAACGAGGGTGCCCAAGGGTATATGCTCCTAATTTCCAGTCTCCAAGAGCGGCGAAATGGTTTGGGACAAACGGACTGACGGACAGCTAGACGGACATTGGCCAAAACCAATATACTCATTTCACTACGTGAGCATAAAGACAGAATGACTGAGATTGTTGTGAAAAAAGTTCAAGGAATTCCAGCAAAAAAAAAAAAAAATAATAAGAAAAGGAAAGGGAATAAAAAACAACAAAAAAGTTAAGTACAAATTAATAAAAGTGAAAAGGAAAAGAAGAAGAAGAATAAGAAGGAAACAGAGAACGGAAAAAAGAAAGTCGACCACATACAAAAAGGTAACGTGAAAGTAATCTGAGCGAGTCCGCTGTGGGCGGGTTGCTAAAATTTGGCACAAAGGGAAAGCATTGCAAATGTTAATTACAGTTAATTACATCCCTCATCTCCCATCTGTTATTTTTTTCTGTTTGCTTCTTTTTTTTCTGTTATTTGTGTGAAAATGCAAAGAGTGTAAAGAGAAACGACAAATCATCATGAGTTATTGCCAAGGAAGCCAATGCTCCAAAGAAGAGTTGACCCACAGCATTTGGAGCATTATCCTGGGCTAAGCTAGCTCGTGTTTGAGGCCGAAACAAATTGAGGGGCTAAAGAGGGGGCTGAAAGAGTGGGGCACATTATAAACAACTCGGATGCTGCATAGCAGCAACAATTCTTGCATTTACATAAATAACTCAAATCCAGTCCCAGAGCCCAGAGTCTCTCTCTCTAGTCTCTCTCTGGTCTCTCTCTGGCCTCCCAGTACAGTTTCAAGTCCCCTGTCCGGCCTCTGTGCACTCTGGCTCCGGGCCCGTACATAAATCAAGTTATGAGATGCGCCGTTGAAATACAGCATCTCAGCGGGGGGTGCGAGCATTCTGGAAAGCCAAATTGACATTGGCCGGCGGCAGCACCGAAAATGACCAACTGCTGCTGCTGCTGCTAGATAGAGGCATAACTTTTAGGGTCGCACAAACACGACCATTACATGTGAAAGCCCCGAGCTTAGCTGTCATCAGGCCATCAATAAAGCACAGAGCTACGCTGGCTAAACAAAAGGCAAGCCACACCAAACACTCATCCCCCCCCATTTGGCCATTAAAAAGCGCTGGCCAAATAACTGGGGCTGGCCTCGCCCCACCGCCCCCTCGCCCCCTTGACGCCCTCATCCAAAAAATCGCATAATTAACAGAACATGGTTGGGTCATTAAATGGGCATTAAGTGCGCCGGAAGACCGGGTAGTTGGCGCTGAGCCTTAGGTGCGGGTGCTATACGCTGTGCAGCACAGCTGATAAGCTCTGCGTTGGACGGCCAAAGCCAAAAGCCCAACAACAACAACAACAACTGGGGCAACAACAACAACACACGTTCACACTGGATGCTTTAAGCCGTTGAAACGAACTGAAGCGACGACAAATTGTCATGACCTGAACTTGAAATTGGACTTAGACTGGGATTTATATGTATGTGCGTGAGTGTGTGTGTGAGTGTGTGTGTGTGAGTGTGAGTGTGAGTGCGTGAGTGAGTGTGTGTGTGAGTGTGTGTGTGCGTGCGTGATTAAGTGCGTGTGTGTGTGTGTGTGTGTGTGATGGAAGGCTGAAAACAAAGCAGCCGTAATTTAACTTGTTAATCCAAAGCAGCTGCAGCAGTAGAAGCAGCAGCAGTAGAAGCAGCAGTAGAAGCAGCAGCAGCAGGAGTAGAAGCAGCAGCAGCAGCAGCAGCAGTAGAAGCAGCAGCAGCAGCAGCAGCAAAGTATGCTGCACTTTTGCACTCGAATGTGACATGAAAATGCAATAAAAAGCATTGCTGACCAGCGACGGCCTTGATCTTGATATCAATTTGATGCTAGCTACTCCTGGCATTGCCAGCGATTTAGCATTGCCATAAAAAGCAAAAGAAAAGCAACAAAAAAACTAGAGGCAAAATACGTTTGCAGCAGCCTTGACCCAATTGCAGACGGGCTGCACGCAGCACGTATGAAACGGCAACAGAAACGGAACAGGAGAAAAACAAATGCAAAACGTTGCCGTCGGGCAATACCAACTGCAGAATACTCATGCAACTACAAAATATTGCAAAATATAGTATATATCAATCCAATTGATATATACACCAGAATAGCGCACTCTTCATGTTCTCCATTAATGTTGAATATTTTCTATATTATTAAAGCTAGAGTCCTAAGCTTTTTTTTCTATTGAACTGTGTTTTATTTTTCTTAAAATAAAGTACAACTGTACTCTGTCTTATTTCAGCACAAATCTTTAAAAATATTTAGAGAAAAAAGCTTGCTAGCGGTTGCTAAAAATGGAATTGTGAATATCTTTATCGACAAATTGAGTAACCAGAGTTACCAAATTTTTTGTATATGCCACAAAGTTGTTCTTCTTTTAGAAAAAAATGTTTATATTAAAAATTATTATAGAAAGATATATTGTATTATCTTTGGAAGAAAAATCTAAGATTAAAGGTTTCTTTGATTTCTCACTACCTGGAGCAAAAGTCGCTATAAAAGCTGGTAGACATAGGAAAGCTATTATTTTTTTGATTAAAAACTGCGCATTCTGGTAAAAAATATTATTTGCAGTAACTTGTACGACAAATAGACAATTCGCCCAGAAAAAAGCATTTAATGCGCCCTACTTTTCTCCTCCTTCTGCCTCAATGGGGGTTCAGGGTACAAAATCAGCTTTTACTGTTTTTGCACGTCCCCAGTTTTGGTAGAAATACAAAGTTTGGCCAACTTTTAGAAATAGGCTACGCACCCAAAAAGGCTTAAAAATGATTTGTGGGTCACCGACAGGTCGAGGTCATAAGATACTTAATTATCTATTATTATTATTATTATTCTAGCTCTAAAACTTTAGCAGATATAAGCTTTTGCGGTGTGCCACGCCTCAAACAAGTTTGAGGACTCACCAACAACTTTTGCAGCTTGAATGGGATGTACTACCCCACCCATCATATGCTCCAGCCATGGGACCTTTAGACTATTACTTGTTCCGGCATCACTATATTTTTTTGATTAGGAGAACCTTTACCTCAAATCAGTACGTCAAAAACCACTTGTACCAGCTTTTTGCCAGCAAAGATACAAAATTTGATAAGCGTGGTATCAATCTCTTGCCCAAAAGATGGCAAAAAAAATTGGAACCAAGTGGAGAATGTTTTATACGATACAAAAGTCGTATTAAAATTGCACAATTATTGATCTTGGAAGTCAACGCGAATTTTCATACACATTGCATAAATATACTCCTTTCACTTTCATGAATGAGTATACAAAAAAAAAAAAAAAAACAAAAAAAACAGCTCCCTCAATCAAATACGCAGCTGAACAGGAAAGCCCTGAGGCGCAAATGAATGTGAGAGAGACCCGAGAGAGAGAGAGAGTGAGAGAGAGTGAGAAAGAGAGTGAAAAGTGAGAGAAGGGACAGAGCCAGTCGGTTACCTCATTGACTGACTGTTAGGCCATTTGGCATGTGGCTTGCATTACGCATTCATATTTCGCGCTTGCTTTCAGATGAAAGCTAAATAGCTGACTGCCAGTCAGTCAGTCAATCACTCAGTCAGTCACTCAGTCACTCAGTCAGTCAGCCAGTCAGCGCCCACTCTCGTCCGCCATCAGCTTGGCTTTTAAAGTAATTGCGAAAATCAGTTTGCCAGTTATCAATAAGTCAAGAGGCTGCATAATGGCCTCTGCTTGCGTTACGGGTATTCATTTTCATTGACTTTGAAATAAAAGCATCCTTTGACAAGGGCTTAAGGCGGGATGTATGCGGCTCGGCAGACGAACAGCTGTTCTGATTGGAGCTTTTGCATTACCAGTCCAATCAGAATATTTGCAATTTTAAAAAGTAGAGTTAAAAACAGTTAACGTTAAAGATAACTAGTACATTTACAATTTAAAGTTTGTTATCGTTATCGATTTCGATTTCGATTTCGATATCGCGCTCTCTCTCTCTCTCTCCCTCTCTCTGAGGCGAAAATCACGCGAAATTGTTTTCAGGAAGTGATTTGGTATGTGTACATTCCGGCTCTAAGCACGCTCCGATTACAAGACATGGCACGGGCGTTGCTTGTTTACACGGCTCATAAGCACGCCCGCCCACACACGCACACGTACACTCACTTGAGCTTGAGTCACACTCACTTGTCAGCGGCAAGAGGCAAACAAACTTCAGCTCTGTTGCCCCCAAAAACCCAGGACACATAATTACAACTGTCGTCGCCGTCGCCATCGTCGTCGTCGTCGTCGTCGTCGCAGCGGCAACTGCGAATCTTCTCAACTATCTCAGCATGTGTGGCATCTGTGGCTGCGGCTGTGGCTGTGGCTGTGGCCCTGGCTGTGGCTGTATAGTATGACTAAGGGGCGAAATAGTCAAATCATTTGCCCTCTCTATAAAATATCTACCTCTATCTCCCTCTTTCTCTCTCTCCCAGGGGGAGCTTCCCGTTTGATTTGCCTTCTATAAATACCAAAATGTTTATTTTCATTTTCAATTTTCGATGAATTTGTGGGCGGGCGGACAGAAGCTGAGTGCATCTCAAGTTGTTTCTGTGAAAACTTGAGGCCTCAAATCAAAACAATCAAATTGAGAACTAAAATAGTTCTTCACATCATAATTTTTCTAGAAATTTCCCG
Source organism: Drosophila hamatofila (assembly GCA_035045345.1). NCBI lineage: Eukaryota > Metazoa > Arthropoda > Insecta > Diptera > Drosophilidae > Drosophila > Drosophila hamatofila. Next base: position 7,632,773 of record JAWNPA010000039.1, on the reverse strand, counting down.
AAATCTAAGTAGCTGCATGAAAAACTCAAGCGCTCATTAGAGCATACGTTGTGCCAGTGTTTCTGACAACTCGAATTGTAATTTGAGTGCAATTGACATTTTGATTGTCTTTTCGAAAATTAAAATCGGCATTATAACGGTTCTATTATAATGCCTGTAACAAGCAGCTGAAAGCGTGGGGCAGACCCATCCAGAAGCGAATGCCAAAGCCGAACATATATGTTATTTAGTAATCGATAACTCTCGTCGTTTTTATGAAATTGATTTAAAAATACGTATATCGAACTTAAGTTATTTGAGAATATATCTTAGCTTTTAAAAGCTGGAATCGGCAATGTTTGTATAAGGAACTGTATATAGAAAATACAGATAAGAAAGTTTTCCAACCTATTAAATACTTTCCTTGTACGGAGTATTGCTACAACTTTTATATACGATACAAAAATAGGTATATTGAGCTTCAGTTAATTGAGCATATACCTTAGCTTTTAAGAGCTAGAATCAAACTTTTTTTTTTAAACTGAAAAGCACATATGTAATACCTTAAATAAAGACGCAACTGTACTTATCCCTGGATCTAACATCGGTCGAGAGTACGGGTAGCCTATACGCCGATTCATTCCAGTTTTTGTTGAGAGCAAAAGCCTTGTAGGTATATCCCATTCAGCAAACTCTATAAAGACTTTCAGAGTATTGAAAAATTGGGAAATTCCTAGCACAACTTCAAGAAACCATACAGTTTCACAGCTCAGGCATAACTGTAAGCAAATCCATTTCCTTCTTCTTATTCTTTGTTGATTAAAAGCATCTAGAGCATCTAGAGCATCTAGCATATAGAGCATCTAAAAGTCGTCGTACCTGAATGACTGAGCATGAAGCCCAATTCAGATGATTCCAAGCCCTGCTCAGTGACTGGAAAACAGGTGAAAGAATGACAACTACTTCCTAGTTGGGAGGCCTTTCAGTTGCATTGAAAATACTCGGCAAATGCGAGATAGTGTTCCCTAGTCGGAAGTGTCCAACCAGAAAAGGCTCTTTCTCCTGCACAAAGCTGCACTTTGAATCATTCTACTCTGTTTTTCTACACACATAACAATCAATACATGTACACATGCATGCAAAAACACACAGAAAGGTAATTCAATTATTGAAAAACTGTTCCTCCTTGATGGACTTTCCTAATCAAATTATTTATTTAGAGCCTGGTAATGACATTTAGTCGTGTGTGTGTGTATGCCAAAGCACAAGTCTTTGGTATTTTTTAAATACGTTTTTTGCGAGCTGTGTAAAAGAGAAGGTATCTAAAATCCATTCATTACAGAAACCAGCACAGCAATTTGAAAAGTTTTTTAGGTCCTGTGATATTCAAACTAGGCTAATGAAGTCAAGCGATTTTTAAAGATAATAAAGAAACTCAGTTAGAGTTATTAAAAACAATTTATAATTGAATATATATTAAAAATGAAAATCACTAGTTTAGTGACTTAAGAGATTACTGTGATTATACAGACCGATTGACAGATGGACGGACAGACAGACATGGCTGGGCTAACTCAGCTTGTCGTCTTGATCCATAACTTTATTAATTATCTAATTAATCCTCTTGTTAATAAATGATGAAACAATTTACTAAATTAATTAATGAGCTTGAATAGGCATAAGATAGAACTTTTTTTTTTTAGTAACTACTAACATTAATTCATAATAACAAACAAAAATCAAATTTCAAACCCAATAAAAAGCAATAAATAGATAGAAAAAGCTTACAGTATGGAGACGTACTAAAAACATGTATATATTAAAATTATATATATACAGAAACAACAAATATAATTTAAAAAAAAATTTAAATATAAATAAAATTTAGAACAATTAAAATATATATAGAAAAAAATATACATAAAACAAAAAAATTTAAATAAAAAGATATAATTAAAATTAATATTTAAAAAATTTAAAATTTATAATAAATTTTAGAAAAATAAATACATACTTTAAAAAATAATATATATTTATATAAAAAATATATATATAAGAAAAAACTTAAAATAATGAAAAATAAATAAAAACAATAAAAATTAAAATAAAAAAAAAACACTAATAAACAACATTATTAAAAAATACAATCATTCATATTTATTAAAAATATATATGTATATTACTATAATATATGAAATGTAATATTATATTTTCAAACAAATATTTAAAACAATAACTCTAGCACAATATAACAAGTAGTTCACGAAATACATAACATATTTTATATATGTATATATACACATATATACATAATATCCATACATAATATACATATGTAGATATAAGTTCCATATCCCATTCCACAAATGCTAGACATTTAAAATTATCAATCGAATATTGAAAGCTTAGCTAACAATATCAATCGACTCTTGTACATATGAAGGGAATTTATGTATTAACTATAAATAGAAAAGGATTGAACAGAGAATCGCATTACTCTATCACATGAGAGTGCATTACAAACAATTCTCAATGATTAAAATACCCGCAAAGAGCAGAGAAAAAGTTGTAATAGGAAAAATAAATAAGAATATAAGCGCCGGACCGGACCAAACCGGACCGGAACACTAACTATTATATTTTGTAATAAAAAGTTTTTTAATGCTCGCACTTATGGCACACACTCTACACTCTTGTACAGCTCTCAATGCGAGTGGAGAGCATAAATCGATAGCTGGATATATAAAGTGTTCATGGGGCAGAGCTGGATGAACAAAATAACTAAATTTAAAGCGTAGTCAATACGCTGTGGGGTTTTATGGAGGAAGGTATATTGGTTTTCTGATAGAAGTTGAGTGATGTGAGGAGTGTGAAGTAGATAAATTTGATGAACTATTAATATCGAGTGTGAGGTTTGCTGTGGCATAACCTAAGTTCCTTTAACTGCTTAGATAACTTATTGAAGGTTTTGTGAAGGAACTTCAAATATACATATGCGAGAAATGTGAAATTAGCTGGAATATCAATATGGAGTGAGGGGTTTTGGTCTGGCATAACTTAACTTTCTTTAACTGCTTAGAGAATCCTTCTACGGTTTTATAATGGAACTTGAGATAAATGAGGTATGAGAAATATATTCAATATAGAGTGCAAGATTTCGGTCTGACATAAGCTAGCTTCATTTGACTGCTTATGGAATTACTTTAAGGTTTTATGAAGAAGCTTTAGATATGCGTGAGAAATGTTATATTCAATATGCTGGACTATCAATAAGAAGTGCGAGGATTTCATCTGGAATTAACTAACTTTCTTTTACTGCTTGAGGAATTCTTAAAGTTTTTAAACGTAGTTTTTTAAGTTTCGTAAGGGAACTTGAGATTAATGTAGGAATTGTAAAATTTATTCAATATTTAATATGGGAATTAATTAGCTTTGGCAAGTTTTGATCCTAACTGCAGTTCATAACTAGATACAAGTTTATAATAATAAATAGTTAATTCTGGGCCAAATCTTGCACTTCATATTGATAGTCCATCAAATTGATATATTTCATATGTTGAACATATAAATAGCTCAAGATCTATTGAGGTCAGGATCATATGCAGCCCATAAATAGCCAAAAAGACAACTTCATAGTGACAGTGCTTCGAGTCTTCACTTAGAGTAATACCTACTTATTGGAATATCTAAACTGCTTATACCCAAACCGTTGAATAGCCCTGCGTACAGAGTATTTTAAAGGTCAGTATTGCCGATTGTAAACTGTTATTTCTTGTTTTTATTTGAAGGTTATGTGCTTAGACATATTTATGTTACATATTTATATACATGTGTGTACATAAGTATATATATATATATATATATTCATATATATGTGTGTGTATGTGTGTGTGTGTATCTATGTGTGTGTGTGTGTGTAACTCCTACACCCACTGTAAAGTGTGGTGTTACTTTAATGTTTGCTGTGCCAACAGCTCAATTTTAATATGTTTACTTGAGAGTTTGTATTGCCGGGTGCTCGTATATCAGCTAACAGGTGTTTTCCATGTGCTACCACATACACACACACACACACACAAACGCACACTCACGCACTCATGCACACATGCACACATATAGATAAATATGCATTTGAAATAATATTGGCGCTGGCTAAACTTGAGTCGTAGCGACTGACTCGCATTAAGAGCTGGCCTCACAGCACTTCAACTTCTATTGTTCAGCTGCAACAAGAGAGAGAGAGAGAGAGAGAGAGAGAGAGAGAGAGAGAGAGAGAGTGAGAGAGAGAGAGAGAGAGAGCGAGATAGTGAAGGGTCGCTTATTGATATTGCAATTTAGCTGACATAAATTCCGACTCAAGCGCTCACAAAAACCAGCAACGGCAACGGCAACGGCAACGGCAACGAGGGGCCAGTGCTCATTGCCAAGTGGCACTTATGGTAGGCGCCCGAGCAACGACCAGGGGCAAACGACCAAATAACCAACAGGTCGGATACGCAATACGGCGGAGTCCTCAATGCGAATCGGCGTTTGCTTTTGTGTTCTTAGCTCTGTGGCTATGGCCGTGTTTATCTTGCGTGTATTTTGTTGATTTTACCGATTTCTCTCGCTCTCTCACCCGCTTTCAGCTGGTGGTGCTGCTGCTGTTGGTGGTGGTGGTGGGGCTGGTGGTGTTGCGGCTGCGGCTGCCGTTGCTGTGGGCAACTTTTTGGCTTTGTTAACTTTTTACTTGATGGGCATGGAAAATTGTATTTTACATTATTGCAAAGGCAGCCAGCTCAAGCTGAAAATAAAAGTTAATTTTCGCTTGTCGCTCTAAGCCAATTAGTGTGGTAGTTCCCATCCGAGCCGACCAGGCCAACCAGGCCGACCAAGCCGACCAGGCCGACCAGCCGCACCCAGCCTTTTGGCCCCTTTTTCAGCACATTTGCTGTGTCTGGTTGGTCATCAAGTCGCCTTAACGAAGCCAGCGAACCAGCAAATAACAAAAACAACTAATTGAGTAAATAAAGTTGCCTAAACTTGATTTTTCTTCAGCTGACTCTGCTGCCTGTTGCCTGATTTTTGTGACTGACCTTGTCCCGGCGCGCAACCTTTTTACTGCCGCAGCTATCTTTATCAAACTTGCACTAACTTTCGCTCTCTCTCTCTCTCTCTCTCTCACACACTCTCTCTTTAGCTCTCTCTCTCTCTCTCTCTCTCTGCAATGTTCCCACACTCACACAGTTAGCTATTTTTAAACTTATTTTATTGATCCCTAAAAATAATTGCAAAACCAAAAAAGCAAAAGCAAAAAAGAAAGAAAAAAAAAAAAGCCAGCAAATCTGTTGAAATTTTTATCACAAATTGTTGTAGTTCGACGAGCGACGCTGCTGCCAACATTGCCAGCCCCAACTTCAGCTACCCCCATCATCATCATTATCATGCCCATCATCATCATTATCGCCATCATCATTGCAGCCAGACTTTGCTTTTAGGGTTTTTTTTAGTCATAATGAAAGAACCGCAAGCCAAGCCAAGCCAAGGCAAGGCTAGGCTGCCCAACCAACGCAGGCAGAGCAAAGCATCTTAACCCAAACACTGGCCAAACCCTTCCACACCAAAAAGCGCACCCCGAAACGAACTGGCTTTGGGTTGATTTAGTTCTGCCGTCGCGCAACGAGCGCGCGGGGCCAACTTTGAAAAATATTTGCCTTTGCCTTGCTTAACTTTGCTTATAAATTTTGATGATTGTAAGCGCCATGGAGCGCGCGCAACGAGAAATCACAAAAGGCAGCTTTTGAGTAGAGCACTAATACACACACACACACACACACACGTACAGAGAGAGAGAGAGAGAATGTATATGTGTGTGTGTGTGTAAGTATATACACAGCTCTGCTCAACACAATTGAATGGAAGCAAATCCGCCAAATTGGCTGAGCAGCAAGTGAATATAAGAATCCAAAAAGAAAAGCTGAGAAAAATCAAGCAGCGCAAAAAGAGTTCTCACATAAAATGAATTTGGCTAATGAACGAGTAATTTGCTGGAACTCGCAACCAAAATCAACAAAATGAAATTATCTTTTAATATGGCATTGGCAAATGTTTGATGCGAACAGAAGATTTCCAAAAATTTTTGTAGCGAAAAAACATTCAAATAAAATAAATAAAGTTCAAAGAAAGTTGAGAACCCGCAAACTACAAAGCCAACTTGACTTAATTAGTTAATAATTGTTGCAAGCCGAAGTTCAACAACAAAATCTGCAAATTCAACAAAAAGAAAGAACAAGCCATTGTATTAACCAATTAAAAAACTTTGCCAACCAGCCAGCCAGATGTCACCGACTAAACAATACTCTACAACAATGTAGGTTAGAGTTTAAGAGCAACAAAGAAAATCTTTGGAATTATATTTTACGAAAACTAATTTTAAAAAATTAGTGAAGCAACAAAATTTAATTAAAAATAGTAAATATTTGTAATATAAATATTTTTTTAAATAATTGTAGTGAATTTCATAAAATAATTTATAATATATCAACTAAAAATCCATGAAAATTAAACAAATTCTTTCTGCTAACTATGAAAATTTCTTTTTAAATTATTAGTTAATTTATGTAGTCAAAAAATATGAATCACTAAATTATTATAATATTTAAAGCTTAAAAAATAAATAACAAAATAAAAGTTAAGTGAACTATATTTATTTCATGATGAAAATTAGTTTGAAAACTTAACTTAATAATGTAAAAGTAAATGTATAATATTTAAAATAAAAAATACTTATAAAAACTAAACTTATTAAGCTTGTAACTAAATGAAAATTTTTTAAAATTTTGTTAATTTTCGAAACAAAAAAATATATATGACTTATCTTTTTTGAATATAATTAATCTATTAAATTAAATTAATGAAACAATTTTTTAAAATTGCAAATAAAAGCATGAATGCAAATTAAATAGATTACATTTTAAATATTACGCTTTTGAAATGAAAATTAGTTCATAATATTATTAATTTGAAATGCAAATATATTTATGATATATAATTTTTTTTATAAATATAATTTTTCGAGTTAATTTTCATTTAAAAAACATAATATATAAATTTTTAATAATAATTGAAACAAACAAAATTAATGAAAATTTAGTAAATTGTATTTGTTACTTAATGAAAAATATTTCATAAAAATATATTTTTTTTTAAATTTTATTTTTTCTTAATAATTATGTAAGTTCTTATGTCAAATTTAGATATAATTAATAAACAATTTATTAAAACGAATAACACAGAGAAAACAATGAATATTTATTGAATAATGTTAAATAATTGATGAAAAGTAGTTAGGTGATGTAAAACAAATATACATATAATTAATAATAAATAGTAAAGAGCACACATTTAGCTTATAAAATTTGATATTATGGAAACCAAATTCTTTTGGTGGAGCATTACATAAAATACCTTGGCTAACTACTGCAAACTATATGTTATATATCTTCTATCTAACGTCTCTGATATATGTAGAATAATAGTGATAATAAAATACAAAAGCCAGCGTAAATATTCACAAATTGCCCATTCATTTGGGTTCCAACTTAATAAACTCTTTATGGGCCAAACACATGTGGACAACATGTGATTCACTAACTGTTTGTATAACACTTTCAAAGTCTTTAGCTCATACGCATTGTTCATATACCATTGACCTGCACTGTATTGTACTATATATATATATATGTATACACACTATGTGTGTGTGTGTGTGTGTGTGTGTGTGTGTTAGTGTGTGTATGCAAACTTTTGCAAGAACGACAAAGTCGTCCTCGCAACGTGGAATGTTACTTAAGTTGAAACACAGCTGGGCGCTGGGGCAGTGATAATGGGCTACACCAAAAACGCCCCCCAACACATGAACACACACACACAGACACACACACAGACATACACACATATTTATACACCTCTGCTAACCCGCACACCCCGTCTTATATTACACTTGCGTTTTCTTACAATTTTCAGCTCGTCGCTTGTGTATTGCTTACACACTCAGTTAAGTTAAGTTTGTGTATCTGTTACGCCATGGCGCTCAGTGGCGCAACTTCTATTGGTATTGCTCCCCATTGCCATTAGTGTGTGTGTATATATACATATATACATATATATATATATATATACATATTTGTATGTGTGTGTTGGTGTATTTTCTTTTTCTTTCTTTTTTGGCAAGGGGCTCGCAAAAGTTGTGCGCTAGCATTGCCAGAGTTATTTCTCAAATTGTTGCCACAGCAGCAAACACAACGAGGCGATAGAATAGACGTCAGTTGGACAACTAGGCAGACATTCAAGCAGAATTTCTCTTTATATATATATACATTTTTTTTTTTTTGTTCAGCTCTGTTCTAGCTGCCTTGTTATAAAAAAAAATGAGGAAGAAGGAAAGAAAGAAAGCGACATTTTGGAATGTTACCCTGCAGCCCAGCTCAGCCCAGTCCAGCCTACCTGCCCTTGAACACCTCTGCTCCCCCCGCTGAGCCCCTCCTGGCTGGCATTGACTGAAACTGTAAGCAACTGAGCCGCACACAAAGCGACACGCAAAATGCGCAACAGGCAGGCAGGCAGGCTGGCAGGCTGGCAGGAACACAACTGAGACACATGCACGGAAAACAAAAAAGGAGAATCACACCCAGCAGCGCGTGAGTGATAGAGAGAGAGAGAAAGAGAGAGAGACAGACAGAGAGAGGGAGAGGGTGAGTGAGTGAGTCAGTGGAGACCCCAGGCAACTGTGACCATATAAAGCCATTGCCGTTACCCACAAATTTGTTTCATTCCCATCATCGTCACCATCGCAGCTTGTTGCTTTGCCAACTTTTTGTATATTTTTTCGCCATTGCCACATCTTCTGCTCTTTGAGCCTGGCCAACAGGGGGCGGGGGGGAGGCGGTGTCGGTAGCTGTTACAACAACGTTTTTGCCGTGTCACAGTTAAAGTAAGGCAAAGCCAAGAAATGTCGCTTTAAAAGTGTGCTGAAATTACCCGCAAGAAAGAGAGGGAGAAGGAGAGGAAGAAAGAGAGAGAGAGAGGGGGGGGGGAGTGAGTGAGTGAGGGAGAGGGTAAAGCACTCGATATCTCGAACTGCAATTGACAGCTGATATATATATATAGAATTATATTTGTTGCTCGCTTTTTTTCTTATAGTTAGTGAGCGAGAGGGTGTGGCAGGGGCAGGGGCAGAGGTAGGGGGATGGGGTAGGCAGGGTAGACAACGAGTGAGTTACTAAAATTATTTGATTGTTATATAATCCGCAAATATGACAGCGAACAATTCGTGTTAAATTGTGCGAACAACATTGAATTGAATTAACCACATGACCATGCTCGAATCGATAATGCTCCGAGTCGTTAGTCCTGCCTTACAATTGCAAAAAGTCCTTGTTGGAATTGAAAATAAATTTAGTTGTAACAAAACCACTTAAATTTGACATTTGTCCAAGTGTTTGGCCCCACGCCTCCAACTACCAACCGCCCCTGGCCACTCCCCAGAAATTATTCCATTTAATATTTGTGCTAAGCTAAAGAGCTTTTCGCTTGCTAAATGTCAGCGAAGGATGCCAACTGAGAGGGAGAGAGATAGATAGAGAGAGATAGATAGAGAGAGAGAGAGATACAGAGAGTGCTCTTAAAACTGAATACTTTAGCTTACGCTAGGCAAATGCTAAACATCATTGAAGCACTCTTCAGCAGGACATTCTACATTTAAATGAGCTAAAGTCTATCCATATAGTATAGTATAGATAGAGAATAGATAATGTTTCAGCTGAATCCCCATTGTTCGTAGGCCAATTTTAAATAATTTATCTGCATGCATGCCAGGGACAGCTAAACAGCAGACAATTTCAAGTTGATGGCAACTTTTGACCTTCGCATATTGTTAGCCAAGGCTGCTGCTGCTGCTGTTGCCAACTTTGGGCCAGAACAGTGTGGATGGCTCTGGCTTATTGCTCGTCGCTGGCCTGGCTAACCTCAGAACTGCAGCCACAAACCAACTTTTGCCAACCGAACAACTTCCGCCCCTTCAGCCCCCTAGCCGGGTCCGGGTCCGGCCTTTCCCGGCCTGTTCGGCTGTCAAATAGCTGTCAAATTTGAGCTTAATTTAAACGCCTGGCTTACAGCGAAAGTCAGCCGAGTCGCAATTTCTTTAGTTGGCTTTGGTGCGTTTTATGCGCCAAATAAAACCCGCACCATATCTGCCATGCCCTTTAATTGGTTTTAAGCATGTGAGATGAAACTGATGCCGATGCTGCATGCGGCATGCGGCATGCGGCATACGACATGCACTATCAACGCATGTGAAACTGTGCTTCATTAAATGCGCCTCGCAATCGAAGCGCCACAAAAGCTCTTAAGGCGCCACAAAAACAGTAGCCAGATGGGCTGAGCTAAGCGCCAGCTACCCCCAACTTGGCTTTATTAGCATTTATGAATGTGTCTCTGTGTGTGTGTGTGTGTGTGTGTGTGTTTGTGTGTTTGTGAGTGTGACAGCAGCAACACCGTGAGGAATTTTCTCTAAGTGCACGACGGCGTCGCGACGTCTGCAAGCAAAGCAAAGGCAAAGAAAAGAAGAAAAAAAATTAACTGAAAAAGAAAAGACGCAACAAGTCGACAACTACGTTGCCAATAATGGCGTCTCCTGGCTTCCAGCTGTGTTTGTATGTGTGTGTGTGTGTACACCTACAGACCAGTGTTGCCAGTTTAGCCTATTTCAGGCTAGATCATATAGCATTGAAAATGAAATAGCTTATAAAAATTAGATAATAAGCCTATAGCCATAAATCTAGCATATTTTAATTTATCTCTAACATACTTCTAGCATATTTTCAAGTTCATTTAATAGTTTAAATTGCTGAGTAAAATATAATAGAGACAAAGAAATATATAAATATATAATAATAAGAAAAATTATTACATTTGAGAACCTTTTTTTCGCTTAATTTTATTTCATTTTACAATTTCAGCTTGAAAATTTCAATTTCAGTTTGAAAATTAAAATTTTTAAACTTAAATGCAGCAATAGCAAGCTAGATTATAAATGGAAGAAAACATACGAAAATTAACTAAAATGCTTTCAAATTATCTTTGATTTTTTGCGTGATTTTATTTCATTTTACAATTTCAGTTTGAAAATTAAAATTTAAAAAAATAAATGCTGGAAGTATAGCAAGCTAGATTATAAATGAAAGAAAACATACGAAAATGAACTAAAATGTTTTGAAATTATCTATTTTTTTTATTTTTTATTTGACTTTATTTCATTTTGCAATTTAAGTTATTTTTGCTTGATTTTATTTCATTTTATTATTTAACAACATTTTATTATCAAGCAAAAAAAATAGATAGTTTCAAAAAATTTTAATTACTTTTCGTATGTTTTCTTTCATTTCAAATCTAGCTTGCTATTCCAGCATTTATTTTAAAATTGTAGCCAATTTTAGCCTACTCTTATCCACAATCCAACTTATTTCTGAACAACAGCTGGCAACACTGCTACAGATACCTCTACACACACACACACATACTCGCACACACATACACAAATCTATATATATATATGCCTTAGTGACTGCGGCGCCTCTTTAACGCCTTAGCTCAGCAAATTGTGCAAGAAATTCCATCTATTAATGCAAAGTCCGTGTAGCCACAGAAGGACTTGGCTTGGGAGAATTTAGAGGCTGCTGCTGTAAATGAATTGTAGACCTTCAGATACTTGGATACGATAAAAAATAATAGTTGAACTAGTAAGCTCATTTAAATTATAGTCCCAGGACTTAAGCGAGTAGCCGTGCTCCAGATGGAACTGCTGGGATTTGAATTACCTTCAGCATTCGAGCTGGCAAACATACACAAACAGGCACACAATATACACACACACACACACACACACACACGCACACAGACATGCACAAATACAGACTCGATTCAATAATTGAATTGATTTTTGCTTAACTTTGTTGAGGCGAATCCCAAAAAAAAAAGATGTAAATTGTTATTCATTGGGCGAAGGTTGCGGCCAGCCATAAGCCAACCTCAAATTTGGATGTTTATCGAATGCTAGCAAATATCGTACATATATCATACTTTATATATATATATATATATATATATATATATATATATATATATATATATATATATATATATATATATATATGTCTATATACATATATGTCTATATATTTCAATTCCATTTCCATGAATCCCACCAATATATCAACTATTTTTGCATTATTAGGTTAAGAAACAAGTAAGAAAGCTCTAGTCGGGTCTGCCTGACTAACAGATACCCTAAATCCCGCTCTGTCTACATTTTTAAATAAATTAATATCAAATACTTTGAAGACTTACAAATTCAATCATATGAAAGAATCACAAAGAAAATGATTTCTAGCGGGCCTAAAAGCTCTTAAACTTAAAAAATTCTCACACAAATGGCAAAAAATATGTAAGATAGCTTTTTCAATCGTATTTTTATACCCTGAACCCATTCAAAATGGGAATTCAGGGTATAATGTTTTTGTGGGCAGACCCCATAAAGTGTATATATTCTTGATCAGGATGACGAGCTGAGTTGATCTAGCCCTGTCCATCTGTCCGTCCGTCCGTCCGTGTGGACGCAGAGATCTCCTAAACTACAAGTGCTAGAGACTTGAAACTTTACATGTATACTCGTGTATACCATACGCAATACGAGTTTATCAGATTTTCGATAACTCATCCCATTTCTTTTTTATCGATAACAATCGAGAATCTGACTTTGTTTTTCAAGCCTAGTTTGAATACTGTTAGACCTAGAGACTTCAGATTTACTGTGTAGATTTATGTGATGAATACAAATTTTGTCATTTACAGATTTTGGATGCCACGCCCCCTTCGCCCCAAATTAAAAAAAAAAACGTATATCAAGTACTAGAGACTTGTGATTTGGCATATACACACATTTAAATGTTATTAGCACGTTCTGAAAGTTTGATGAAGATAGTCCCACTACAAAAAGAATTATTCAACAAATAAATTCTCATAATATAGTCCACACGGCAGCCCAAGCGCAGTAACTGCGCAGTTAGCAGAGCAATTGTTTTTGCGTTCGTATGGATGCATGCGTACGGGTGTGTGTATGTGTTTTTGTATATGTGCATGAAAGAAGTGTAGAATGATTGGAGTCAGTTCTTTGCAAGGTTCAGGGTATCTTCTAGTCGAGCAATCTCGACTAGAGCACTCTTACTTGTTATTATAGGTATAGGTCGGTAGGCATAGAATTGGAAATCTAATCTGTGAATATAAATCAATTGCCTTGACCTTATAAAAACAATATCGTCCATAAGACTATTTAAGGTAAGCTTATTTAAGGTAAAGTTCAGCTGTCAGCAGCTGTTTAACATATACACTATACTAAATATAATATGATTGCATAACTTAGGGAGCTGCTTCGTCCGTTGGGACTCGAATTTGAAAGGCTGCTTGACGAATAGCAATTAGTAGCAGAGTGAGAAATGTTACTTAATAATACGTTAACAGGATTATGTTAACTAACATTTTTCACCCTACTACTGATTGCTGTTCGCCTGATACTTTCAGAGCTACAATTCCTGAATCGGCAGTTTTTAAGAAAAGTTCCAGGCGCACAAAAATTAGTAGTGGGGTGAAAAATGATTGCTTACAGTACAATAATAGTGCACTGTTAACTTACAGTTTGTTAACAGATTCAAGCATACGGACAGACGAACAAACGGACAGAGCTAAATCGACTCAGCTCGGCACCCTGATCAAGAATATATGGAGTCTGCCACGCCTCCTTCGGCCTGTTACATACTTTTCAACAAAACTATTATACCCTGATTTCCCATTTTCAATGGGTTCTTTTCTGCTTATACAAGACACAAACCATGCACACACACACACACATACGCACGCACTTATAAGCGGACATGGGCTTCAGTGTGGGCTAACTATGGGAAGTTAATTGTTTAATAACTTTTTTTGTAGACGGGCAATCTTCATCAAATTTTCAGGGTATAAAAAGACAATTCTGTTTTTATTAAAAAAAATTTTTTTGTTTTATTAAATAAATAATATTCTCATTAAGTATAGTGTTTATTTTTGACTGTTGATTTTTGTTAAATATTAACAGCCAGCAAAGAAATCAAAAGGTAAGAAAACTCTACTCGGAATGTCCGACTAAAAGGACCCCTGAACCCCGAATGATGTAGGCTTTTAAGTATTCGCAATTATGTTTTAAAAAAATAATCAAAATTTTAAAATATTTTCCACTACAATCAGGGATCAGGGAACTTAACATCGGCGGGATTCGAACCTACGAAATTTTAGCAAGAAGAACATCGGCTCCGCCTATTGGCAGCGCCACTGAACTTCCCGAACAACAAATAAACCTAAAACAAAACGACATAAAAAAAAAATATAAAAAAAAATTAAAAAAAAAAATATATATATATATATATATATCAATTTTATAATTGATATTGTTCAGGCTCCACTTTAATAAAACTGTGACTGGCGCCTTCTGCCCTCTGATCTCGCAGCAAAAAAAACGACCGTCCGCATGAATTTGAAGCTCAATTCCCAGTGATTTTATTGCAATTTACGCAGAAAGTATGATAAGAGCTCGCTAACATGCATGCTCTTCATTTACACTCATACAAAGCACTTATTCAAATGCTTTACACGATATTTACATAGAGGAAAAATCCCTATACGGAAAAAAAATTGTTAGCTTAGAGTACTCCAACAGTTCAAGCACTAGCATGATATTAAAAGCCACCTCATCTGGGTCTCTTCATCTACAATATTGACGCTTTTATATTTAAGTGGACTAAGCGAAAGCATGGGTTGGTTACAAATACATTCGAAACAATCAAGTATATGTAGATAGCTCTGATGCCCTATACTTCAATTAGCAGATCATAGAAATAGAAGCAAGTTATTTTTAGAAAAGAAATGTTAATTTGCAAAAAGAATGTTTATCATTGAAAATAGAAAAAAAGGTTAAATTTTTTTAAAATATATGAAACAGGCAGAATGAGGCCCCAGAAGAAAGTATATATATATTCTTGATCCGGGCGACGAGCTGAGTCTATGTAGCCCTATCTGTTTATCTGTCTGTTTGTCCGTCCGTCAATCTCAGAACCTATAAGAGCTACAGACTTGAAATTTTGTTGTTTTGTTTGATCGAGCTTGTCTCAAAAAGTCGATAGCTATTTTGTGGTTTTTTTATATAAATATAATTAAAGCTCTGCAAATTGAAATCAATTGAAATCAGTGCACAGTTTTTCTGTGATTTACAAAATCTAAACACAACTGCCAAGTTTTCTATACCAAATCTGGTCGAAGCTGTAGGTAAGCAACAAACTTTTCTGCACTAAATCAGACCCGTCAAAGTTAGTCAAGTTAGTGTATATATGTAAGTATAAGTTCTTAAGAACTTTAGACTTTTTCTAATAAATGTCACATACAAAGAAAAAAAATCGGACTATACTTATTATTAAATAGTTTTCAAAGCAAGCAAACCCCTTCAAAGGAAATAAAACGCAATATAAGAAAATGTTTTTAGTCGGAAAATTTCAATTATGAATTATGAAATGAAAGAAATTGCTGGGAAAAATCTAATATAATTTTTTATTAATATTTCCGATTGAGGAATTTTTTCTATATAATATGATCCTGATTTAGCTAGGTAATCGAAATGAAATTGAAATTAGAATATGCTCCGATAGCACCTGCAGCAGCAGCAGATTTTGCCTTTGTCCAGCTGCGAATCCATGGCAAGTGAATGAAAATTGAATTGAATTTTCTTTGAATTTCTTTCGAGCAAATAGAAAGTCTATTATGATGTGCGCGTGCCACTGATGAACTCGGTAATGAGAAAAATCAACTTTCATTGCGTTGGCAACGTCGTCGCTGCGTTCGTTATCGATAAATATAATTAATTAATTTCTTAATTTTCACTCAAGTTTTAATTGCATAAAACATAAACCTGATTCGCTGCTTCCACGCCCACAATTCACTCCCTATTATTTTCAGCATCTTTTTCTTTTTTCTGTTTCTTTTCGTTTCGTTTCTTTGGCTTTTTGTTTGTTGCCTGGCATTGGGCAAGACAAGACATTGGGTGCCAAAACAAATAATTGCATTGTGTTTGTATTTGTCTATTAGGGCTGGCTGCCACGCCCTCTCGCCGCCACTATGCTCTTTACGTGCAATTCCGGCGAGTTAATAGCCCGCAACAACAAGAACAAGACCGACAGCTTAATAAATCGCCCGTAATTTAGCAAATTCCCAGCGCCAGCCAGAGACAAATCGAATGGGGAAAGCCAATGAGCGGACCCACCGTACCACAAAAACCCAACAATCCTCTGCCCCTCCACCACCTCTCTCTTCCACCCTCCTCTCTCTCTCTCTCTCTCGCTTTCCCTCTTCCCTACCACTCTGACCCCACACGACTCGAATTGCCCCTTTAGCGCAGTTACTGCTCAGCCGAGTGAGTGTGCTCGCTTAAGTTTAATATGAGCTTATTGGCTTAAGGGCAGCAGCGTCTAAGCGCCACGCAAACGGAATTAAAGCAACAACAAAAAACAACAAGTAATAATAACAATAAAATAAATAACAAAGCAACAGCAGCAGCAGCAGCAGCAACAGCGACAACGACAGCAGCAGACAGAGTTCGCAGCTCTCGCTTCAATTCACATCAATTTGAGAACGGAAATTTTAGAAATATTTCCATTGTTTACTTAAGGAACTAAGCAATTCCAAATAGAAGTCTAAGTATATTTATATATTACATAAATAATTTGAGTAATGGGATAATAATGTGTTCAGAAAAGATTTAAATGAAAAAATACAAAAAAATTTAAGTAAAATAAAAACTATGAACAAAAATATATTTTAAGAATAATTTAAGAATTGAAAATCATTCAAATAAAACATAAATTAAATTTAAAAACATTATAAAGCAATAATCTTGAAACGAAAAAAAAAACTTTAGTATAAAAAGATTATAATAATATATAACGATTATAAAAAAAAAATTAAAATATTACAAAAAATACAATTAAAATCTAATTATTGAAATAAAAACAGTACTTTAAAGTATTAAAAAATAACAATTAATTGAAAGAAAAATTATATAAAAAATATAAAAATAAAATGGTATTAAAAAAATAAAAAAGAATGACGAAATAATATTTAAATAATTAAGAAATATATAAATTATGAAATATAAATAGTACAAAACGTATATTATAATAATAAAAAGAAAACAAATATATTTAAAAATATAAAAATATTTTAACATAATAAAAGCTTTTAATAAAAAAATAAAAGAAATATTAAAATAATGTAAAAACTAATAATTAATTGATAAAAAAAAACACTAATGAAAATTTCAGCAAATATATTAAAATAATATAAAGGAATTTTTTGAAAAAAACCCTAATTTAGAAAAAAAAAAAAAGTTAAAAAAAGCTTTAAAAAAAGAGTATAAAAAATATAACATAAATAATGACAATAATATTTCATTGAAATAAAAATAATAAAAACAACCAATTCCATATTTTTAATGAATGTAGTACAAATATTAAATAAAAAAGTAGCAATATGTTGAATGAAAATATAAATAATATTCCAAAAAAATGTATTTAAAAAAAAATTATTATAAATAAATAAATATATTGGCTTAACTACAAAATTCTTGATGCCAACGGCTCAAAACTAATTTTAATCTTGAGATTTGCACAGTGAAACTGATTAGGCTTCAGTCAAATCTCATGAATCTTAAGTGAACGAATGTTTATTCATTAAAACTAAAATTATATCAAAGATATTACTTGTCTTTTTAGTAAGAATTCTTAGAGAAACACAGACCTGCAGACCAAAGTAAGGAATTCATAAAATTAATTCAACAGCTGGCGAAGATATATCAATTGGACAACCAGAAGAGGGAATCCGCAGTTACCTAATCTTCTAGCTTGAGGACTTTGAAAGATATAGTTTTTGATTCCATGAAAAGTTTGTCAAATTAATGAAGCTGCTCAACACCTACTCACTTAGTTCCTAACTTTTCACACTTCTGAGTTTCTAGCTACTAAAGCTGTGCAAATTTCTCTCTGGTTCTAGTCATACACTTAACAACACAAATATAGCCTTATCGCCCACCTACCCCATGAACGAGTTTTAAACAAAAATGAGAATGAGAACTTAAATTTCTTTGTTATTTGAAAGATTGTGCCATAGTGCTATAAATGAGAGCAAATCAATATGTAGCCTAGATATGTAAGCAGATAGATGGAATAGTTCAGAGAATATTTGATTTCTGACATTTGGCATGGAAATAAAATTGAAAATGAGACAGCCAGATATGAGCACGGTGTGGGTAGATGAAACGGATTAACTCTATTGTAAAGCAGCAGAGATGCATGCAAAACAAGTTGCGAAAAGAATTTTTTGACAATGGCAATATTAAAGTGCAGGCCATCGATAGACACTGTCAACCGTCAACTGTCGACAGAGAGAGAGAGAGAGAGAGGGGGAGAGTGTTGGAGAGAGGAGGGGATAGAAAGAGGTAGAAGTCCTGTTGGCACACGTAGCACACGCCTCATGTGACGCTACCTAACGTAATGAGATTTTGTGTCAGCTTAGTGTTGCTGCTGGCTGTGGCCATGTCTATGACAATGGCAATGGCTGTGGCAATCGCCGTGGCAGCAGCGATGGCGGCAGCGACGGAAGCGACGGCGGTAGCGGCAGTGGCAACTGCAATCCCATGCCCCAAGATTTATGCACTTCCAATGGCCGGCTGCGAGGAGTTGCATGTTGCATTCAGTCAGGTGAGAATTAAGTGTAGTTGTTGTTGCTGCCACAAGTTGCCAGCTTGATTAAAATGCCATCCGTTGCCCAGGGGCAGGAGCATGAGCGGGTGTGAGACGGTGCGTAAGCCGAAACGATTCGATGAGGCAACGCACCACCCAACACCACACACCACCCACCGCCCACCACCCACAATGCCATTCCACACACATATATACATCCTTCACACCCACACATATACATCGACTTAAAATTTGTATTGCTTATGAGCTGAAAATCTAAAAGTACCGACCCAAATAGAATGAGCCAGCGTGCGTCGCATGGAAAAGTTGAAAAGTTGCAAAAGAACCGACATCTTATACTTATTGCTAGCCAAAGTTTAAACACAATATTTAAGCTTGAGTAATAGTTTAATAAGATAAAAGATTTTATATGTATAAAAGGCTTAAGTGTAAAGCGAATTTCTTTTGCATTAGTTAGAATTTAAAATGGAATTTTCTAATTTGAAAAGGCGTCAATGACAACAACACAGCTTGATGAGTAATCCGAATCTGAGTCGGGGACTGAACACGAATCTGAATCCGAAACTGAATCTCAATGCCATTTAGAATCTGAGTGCGAATCTGCATCCGAACTTGAGTCTCAATCTGCATCGGAATCTGAATCAAAGTCAGAATCAGATGGAATTAAGTTATCCGAATCTGAGACCGCCGGTGAGTACGAATCTGAAGCTAAATCTGAATCTGAGCCCGAATCAGGGTCTGAAACCGAATTTAAATGTCATTTAGAATTTGAGTGCGAATCTGAATCCGAAATTGAGTCTGGGACTGCATCGGAATCTGAGTCTAAATACGAATCCGAATCTGAATCAGAGTCAGAATCAGATGGAATTAAGTTATCCGAATCTGAGTCAGAGGCTGAATACGAATCTGAATCCGTAACTGAGTCCGAAAGTGAATCTTAATCCGAATCTGAGTTTGAACCAGAATCTGAAGTTGAATCTGCAGCTTAATCTGAGTCCGAATCTGTATCCGAAAGTTAATCCGAATCGGAGTCTGAATCTGAATGCGTAGCTTAGTCCGAATATGAATCCGAATCTGAGTCTGAAGCCTAATTCGAATCTGAATCCGAATCTTTATTCCTATCACAAAAAGTTCTCGTGATATTCTGAGTCGTCAAGCATAAATCAAAGCAACTTCTTAAAGTATTACGAATTTTTGCCTAAAAACGACTTCTTAAAGTATTATTTTTTACTTAAAAAAGATATGCTACAGAAGTTGTTCAAAATTTCATTTGCTTCACCAAAATGCCTTTCTAGTCAAATAATATAATGAGCAAAAATATGACTCTCAAATGGTTCGATTCATATTGCTTTGAAGTTCTCATTCTGCCAGAACTCAACACATGACAGAAATATTTTCAGTATGTAGTCGTGGACTTTGATTTAAGAATTTTAAGTTCTTTTGCAAAGTAAATCTTTTTATAATTAAAGTTTTGTCTCATCAAAATAAAAGAAGCTTAACATCTCTTATTTTATTTTGTACGTTCTCTCACAGTGTATTCCACTGGCAGTGAGTTATCACACAGTTGCGTAAATCTATTCCCGCTGGCATATAAACAGTGCACGGCTAACTCTCAGTGCGTACCAATGGCGGATGCTTGCGTACAGAGGTGGCAGCGGCACAAAGCAGAGAGAGAACACCCAACCAGCAGCAGCAGCAGCAGCAGCTGGCACACTTTACAAACTCGCAACTGCGTCTTCAGTCAAACTAAAAGTCTGATGTTTTTGCGATTGTGTAAGCTCCGTCTGTCACCTTGCCACCATTGCAAAGTGTCCGATGTCGTTGACCCGATATATATACACATATATATATACGCATATACCTGGCCAGACTTAAACAATGCCTTCTGTTTGTCTGTCTTTGCTATGTAAACTGTATCGGTATCTGTACGTTCAACTGTATCTGTGTCTAAATCGCAGACTTTATTTGCTTATGTATCTTCAGCTGTATCAATATTTGTATCTGTATCTTTCTCTATAGCCAGAATTGGCAAAAACTGTATCTGTATCGATAGCTCAGATTGTATCTATATCTGTATATATATCTCTAACTGTATTTGTTTCTTACGCTACATTTGTATCTTTATATACATATATCTCTACATGTATCTGTATCTTTATCTGCATATGCATATATGTCTACATATATCTATACAGCAAGTCCTTATTCATTTTCTCAGAATGTATCTGCATCTCTATCTCAGACTAAATATGTACGCATATCTCAAACTGTATCTGTATCTCAAATGCTAGCTGTATCCGTATGTTTAAATCAGATTGTATCTCAATCTATGTCTGTAAATGTATATATATCTCTTTCTGCATCTGTATCTCAGATTATTAATGTATCTATGTCTCAGACTATATCTCTAGCTATATAGGTAGGTATCTATATCTCAGGCTGTATCTGAATCTCAGATTATTAATGTATCTCAGACTATATCTCTAGCTATATCTCAAACTGTATCTGTATCTTCAACTAGATCTAGATCTATATCTCAGACAATATCTGAATCTCAAAATGTATCTGTATGTGTATACATATACGTATGAGCCTGTATCTCCAGTCCTTATCTTTATTTTGTATTTGCATCTCTACCTTTATTTGTATATGTATCTGTAACTATACCTGTATCTTTTTCTGTATCTGTATTTACTGCATCTGTATCTCAAACTGTATCTATATCTCTGTGTCCATATCTGAGACTTCATCTGTATCTCCTACCTAGTCTTTATCATTATCCACATCTGTATTTGTATCTAACCTTCATCTCTACCTACACATGTATATATCTGTATCTACATGTCACACTGTATCTGTATCTCAAAGTGTATCTATATCTCTGTGATATCTGAGAGTTCATCTGTATCTCCTACTTAGTCCCCATCTGTATTTGTATCTAACCTTCATCTGTACCTATACATGTCTATATCTATATCTACATGTCACACTGTATCTGTATCTCAAAGTGTATCTCTATCTGTCTCCGCATCTATATAAATGTTTGTATATTTAACTTCCACTGTATCTGTATCCTTATTTGTATCTGTATTCATATCCGTATCTCTTTCTGTATCTCTAACTTCAATTGTTTGTGTATCTGTATCTCTGTATCTAACTGCTACTTCTACTGTTACTGTTGCAATGACATCGATATTAATTGTCGCAGTAGCGCCTGGTGCTGCTGCTATTGCTGTTGCTGTTGCTGTTGCTGTTGCTGTTGCCTTGGCTTTAATGTCAGAGCTGTTAATTGCTACACGTTGAAATTGACTGCGCTTCGGTGTCTTTAGTGCCTTCGGTGCCGTCGTTGCCGTCGTTGCCTTTCGGTGTCTTCGTTGTCTTCGTTGTCTTTGGGTGTCTTCGGCATCTTGCGCTGCTCGGCCTTTCGCTGCTGTCCCTGGTCGTTTCTATTAGTTTTAATTAAACACCTGAGCGTCCATCGGGCTAATTATTGTGAATGCCCGTTCGTGGCATTTCGTTTTTAATCATAGTAATTATTGTGCGCTTGTTTAATAACAATTAAATGTTGGCTTCTGCTTTCATTTTGTTTGTGCTCCAGTCCGTTGTTATATTTATTTTTATTTTTATTTTACTTTTACTTGTTTTTTATTATTTCTGTTACGCAGCACAATTTGGCATTTAATCAATACAATTAAAGCCTTGGATCTAGACTGCGAACATCATTAAAAGAAATGCCGAAGACAAAGAGGAAGACAACGGCAACGACAACAACAAAGACAACGACAACGACAAAGACAAAGACGACAATGACGATAACAAAAATAAACATTAAATAACAAAAAAACAAAAACAAAAAATAGCAGCAGCAGCAGCAGCAGCAACAGCGATAAAAGGCAGCCAGGCAGGAGGCGAAACTTGTTGGGCGAGTCTCCACAGCTGTCCGCCTGAGAGAGATACAAAAGCGGGATTAAAACTTTTTTCTAGCAACCAAAATTTAAGCCAACAAACGTACACACATACGCCAAAGAGAGAGAGACAGAGAGAGAGAGAGAGAGCGCAAGAAAGAGATAGAGATAGCTAAAGAGAGACGGAGAATCAAGAAAGTGGAGGAAGCGCGGGCCGAGCAGCTCAAGTATCGCACCCGAACGCGTCCCGTTATCTATGGCATACAAAAAATCGTACAGAATGCGAACACCAAAAGGCAGAGGGAGCAAGGGGCAATAAAAAGTCGTGGAGCGGGCGCTGAGGCAGCTGTTGAGCAGCAGCAAAGGGAGCAGACAACTGGCAAGGGCAAGGGCAATGAAAGGGGAGGCGGAGGCGGTGGCGGAGACGGAGGCGGTGGCGGAGGCGGAGGGAGCCGAAGTGAAGCGTAGCAAGTTTTTACGCAAATAAACGCACGTTTTTGCACAACTTTGCGCCACTTTCATTTTATTTCGTATACCCTGAACCCACATAGTAAATGAAAATTTTGGGTATATGGTTTAGACTTGAAATCTATTTTGGGTGGCAGCGGTAAATGTGGCTAGCCGGGTCGACAGGTTCCACAGGTAACAAATTGCCATTTAAGATGCAGAACAGGTTTCTTTTAGATTATCGACAAGTGGTAATGAAATCGATTTAAATCGATATCAAAGAAACGAGCAGAAGCAAGCCAACTTCAACGTGTCTCTCCAAACGCCCCAATCTTTACAGTTTCAAGAGCTAACGAATTATCGACTGAGATGCCCAGTATCAGTTTAGATTATCGATCATTTTAAATGAAATCGATTCAAATCGAAAAGTTGTACAAGGAATAAAGTTTGTTTACCTGAAATCTATGTTAGCTGAAAGCTGAATGGGTCAATCAGGAAAGCTTTATGAGCAAACGACTTGCCACTTAAAAAGCAGAATAAGTTTCTGTTAGATTATCGATAATTCTTAATGAAATTGATTCAAATTACAATCAATACAGCTTTAAAAAATCTATCTAAGCTGCAATCAAGAGGAGTGGCTCAACAAGCCGATTTTCATCTATTTCTCAATCTCAAAAGTTTTAAGAAAACTTTCTGATAGAATATCGATAGCTGTTAATGACATCTTTTGAAAGCAATGGTGGCAAGCCAAGTCGACTTTGACCTGTTTCTCTGAACGTTTGCCACTTAATGAGCTAACGCTAAATGTTTATGAAATCGATTCAAATCGTTTTCAAACCTTAGAGTTCTGAAGCAAATCTAGAGCTAGGCTCTACTTTAAATTAACTTTAACTAGCAGCAGGAGGCGTGTCGCTTTCGACCTCTCAGAGCTCGTCAATCTTTGGTGTCTTTAAACATACCTAGAACTACAGTCAACAAGTTTGTTATATTGATTCTCCGAATACACAACTTTAGTGACCTTTCCCTAGATTACCATGAAAAACGAAGAGATACAACTCATTTGCATAGACACAATAGGAAATTGTGCTTTGTTTAGTTGTGGGTGAGGATAGCTGCTAGTCGAGCACTTCCTAGTACAGCACTCTTACTTTTTCTATACATATTTTTTTTTATTATTTCTGCCCCTTTTTGTATGCTACACTTTTTGTCTCTTTGCTGGCGCGTGTGTGTGAAACGTTTTTGTTTTCTTTTTTTGTTTTTGCTTTTCCTGTTTGACTTGCTGTTGTTGTTGTTGTTGTTGTTGTTATTGTTGTTGGGCCACCAAATTCTCAACTAATGGAAAATAGTAATTACAATATTTTCGTCCCAACTCACTAAAGGTTTATAAGCCCCTGACTATTTCTATTTCCGCTTTGGCAATCAAAATACAAAAAGAAGCCAAAAAAAAAGCCCAAAAAAAGCCCAAAAAATAAGAGAGAGAAAAAAAGCTGAAAATTTAAAACACAAACAAACCAAAGGCAAACACAAAAACAAAATAAACATTAAGCTATTATGGTTTCAAACGAGACAGCAGGCGGCAGGAGGCTGAAGGCGACTGAGGGCGTGGCTATGGGGCGTGCAACTTGCTTTTCGGGGACTGGTCTGGTCTATTTGTGTGCGTGCTGCGTGAAAATTAATAATAAATCAAAATTAAATGTTTGCTTACTTGACACTTTGGCTTCCTTGCTTCGCACTCGCTCGCGCCCTGACTCCCTCTCCCTCTCTCCCGCCCCCTCTCTCTTGCTCTGTTTTAGCTCTCAGCTTTTTTTTATATTCTTTTATATTACCTTATGCTGCTTTTATTTCCTTTATTATTATTAATATGCGCTGCTGCTGCTGCTGACTTTCTGGTTGAGCTTTTACTTTTTGCATATATATATATATACATATTTTTTTTTTTATATATATATATTTTTGTATTTTTTGGTGTGGCTTGTACAATTTTTTGTTTACCACTGGCCAATTGGCCTTTGCTTCGTTTCGAAATGTTGCAAAATGTTTAACAGACAATTAATTTTATGTAGCACAAGCAGCAGCAACTGCAACAGCTGCCACCAGCAACAGCAACAGGAGCAGCAGCAGCAGCAGCAGCAGCAGCAGCAGCAACAGCAGCAACAGCATCAATGAAAGCGACAGCAGCAGCAAAGGCAGCTGAAGCGGCAACGCATTAAATCGTTTATAAATCACTTTCGACAACTTTTATATTCCCACGCATACACACACACACACGCATACACACACACCCAAACACACACACACACACACTCGTGTATTTACAGTAAGCTACATACGTTTTTGGGCAAGTGCAATAAAATGTCATTTATTGTGGATGCGGTCGACCCGGAGGCAATAAGTTTCGATTTGTAACTGCAGCACTCGCATGGACAGTAAACAATTAATTCGCGATTCCATAACCAATCCACAAATAATGCTGTAAGCCTTTAAGCTTGTTCGCAACAAATTCGAAACTACAATGAAATACAAGAAAACAGAAACAAGTAAAAACGTTGCAGTCGGGCGTTACCGACTGCAATATACTCATTCACGACCAGATGCATTTATCGATTCGCCACGCCCCCACATATGTATGTACATATATTATTTCTCTATAGAGAATGTCAACAGTAATTTAAAAAAGCTCTAAACTGTCGAAAATACAGCTTTACCCGATTTGCCAGTGGGCATAGCAATCGGGTAAATCCGCCATATCTTTTCGAACTTATTGTGTCCACGCGTGTATACATTTCAAGTTTCAACTCTCTAGCAGTTCAACTATCATGGTTTCTGAGATACCGTAAAATTCATATCCTGAAATCAAGAAAATCTTGACATTTTATAAATCGAAAGTATACAAAATTCTCTAAATTGTCTCTACCTTCAATTGCCTCGAAATGATTTGCATTCGGACAGACGAACGGACGGCAAGACGGACATTGCACAAAACCAATATACTCATTTCACTTTCATGAATAAGTATTAAAACATGCACGCAAACAGAAATTGATTTTGAACAAATTTCAATTTTGCTCGTCTGCGAAAAAAATTGTCGCAATTTTTGGCTTTTTATTTCACATCTCTCTCTCTCCCTTTCCTTCTCTCTCATTCTCTTTCTCTCTCTCTCTCTCTCCTTGAACTGAGCCAGCACTCTGCTGACCATGGACAATTAGTGGAAAGTGTTCCATATTTGACTTTCACCAAAAAAAAAAGAAAAAGAAAATGTAGCATTTTATAGTCGGCAATTAATGGATCAATTGAAGCCATTCAAGAGTGGGGGAAATTTGATTGGAAATCAAGTTTTTTAATTTCAATTAATTTGCCAATTTATGACTTCAGCACAAGTTCTCGTATTTCAACAAAACTTTCGAATCGGAAAACTTTAATCATAGAATGGTTAAAGTCAAAGTATCAAGGGAATGAGGAAGTGGTATAAAAGCTAGCCATGTTAAGCCAAGTTAAGTCAATTGTTGATGGAGTCATAAGATTTCGACAAATAGCCAAACAGATAACAAGTTAAGGCAAAGATATTATGCTGAAATTCTGAATTCTATTTAAGAGCTTCCTAAAGGTTCAATTATCTATCTTGAATGCAGCAAGTTCATTAGAAATTTCTATGATATGAATAAAAATTTACTTAGCTGAATAAAAAAATTATTTTTCCCTTATTTGCAATTGATATGAAAAACTAATCCAAAATATAATTTTTGACTGACAATTATTATAATTTTTTCCTATATATTTTGTTATCGATTTTATTTATTTAGTATTTTTATTTATTTTTAGTATTTTGTATTATATATATTGTTTATTGCGTGCATTTAATTAATTCTGTTGTACTTTCTTTTATTTAACTTTTTAGTATATTTTAAGTATTTTATTGTTAAGTATTTTTACTTGTTTTATTTTCTCGTAATATTTTTAGTATTTCTACTTTAATTTTTTGGTATATTTCATTGTAGTTTCGGCATTTTGAATATTTCAACATTTTATTTTGTAGCGTTTTATTTATGTTATTATATGTTGTATTAATTTAGTTATATTGTAGTATTTTTATTGAACATTTTCGTTTATTTTATTTTTTAGTTTTTTATTAGTTTTAATTATTTTCAGTTTGCAATATTTTGATTTATTTTATTCATGAGTATTTTCGTCTATGTCATATTTTAGTATTTGGTATGTTCTATTGTTTAGTATTTTTTTGTTTAACTGTTTTGTTTTATTGTTTATTATTTTTATTTATTTTATTTTTGATTATATTCGTCTATTTTCTATTTTAGTGTTTTATTGTTTAGTAGTTTTATTTGTTTTATTGTTTATTATTTTTATTTAATTTATTTTTTAATGCTTTTTATGTATTTGTATGGATGTATACTTTATCATTAGTATTTTTGTTTATGCGTAAAGTACTTTTTGTATTTTGCTTGATTTTATTTGTATTATGTTTTATATTTTAATAATGGTTTTAGTATTTATTTATTTATCAATCTTTTTGAAAAAGTGCAACAAAAAATGTTTGCTTTATTTAAGATAAAACTACACAAAACAATTGGGTTGAAATATTCAAACATAGAAAAAATCAATTTTTATTATCAAATTTGATTTTTATATTCGATATGGAAGTCTTAAAGGGCGATACGAGTATAATAATAACTGTACAATTCTTCGCTAACATTTTCATAGTACGATTTTTCTTTATCCTCAGAAAAGGCTTCAGCTGCGGCAAATACCACTACATTTTATTCAAGAGAGGTTTTCTCCAGATTTCTAAAAACGGGAAGAA
Source organism: Drosophila hamatofila (assembly GCA_035045345.1). Classification (NCBI taxonomy): domain Eukaryota; kingdom Metazoa; phylum Arthropoda; class Insecta; order Diptera; family Drosophilidae; genus Drosophila; species Drosophila hamatofila. The sequence goes on along the minus strand of JAWNPA010000039.1, from coordinate 7,604,754 downwards.
GACACCAGATGTGGGAAATACGTTGAATGAAGAAAAAATTCGATGCCCAATTCACACAATTTTACCATCGTTTTCATTGATTAATAAATTACAATTGTTATGTATTTACAGAATAAATATAATTTATATTACAATTTTACCAGCGTCTATAAAATCACAGCATTCATTTTTTATTTGAAATGTAACTAGAGAGAGGATATATACATATATAATATTTATGAAAAATATTATCAGACTATTATAATATATTTATAAAAAATATCAGATTATTAGAATATATTTATAAAAAATATGATCATACATAAATCTTGCATCTATATACATCATGTCATGCTGTTCAGTTCTGGCCGCTTTGTTTAGTTTTTGAAAATGTTCATAAACAAATTCAGATTTTTATAAAAAATAACCTACCAGTTAATTTACTACATGATATACTTAAATGGATCCTTAGGATAATTTTAATGTTTACCTTTAAATTCTGCAAATTTAAAAATTTGTAGGCTCAACTTTTTACAGCTTTTTTATCTTCAAACAAATTTAAAAAAAAAAATATAATACTGCTAACTTGATTTTAAAATTTTTCAAAACTGGAAGTATTGGAGAGTATTTGAGTTTAAACGTGACTTGAGAAGCCTTATTATCATAAATATTATTTGATATTTAATATTTAGCATTTAGTAAGAGAACTCTATATTATCTTATACAAGTTTAAAAAAAATAACTTTATTTTTTTAAGTGTAAGCTCGTCTCAGCAGACTATGAAATGTTTTGCTTATTCATAAGCAAAGCTTAAATATTTTTGCCATATAAAAGAAAACAAGTTTGTTTTGATTATTTAAATACTAAATAAATAAACATTCACATGCATTTCATATTTCAATTTAGACTTAAATACAAAAACATCAAACGCCAGCAGTCGAAATTCGTTTGTAATAAAAAAAAATAAAAGCAAAACAAAAAAGCATATTAAAATATATACATAAATCTAAATATAACTTTGGCGCACAAAACATGTCCTGAAATCCAATTTTTGTTTATTTTGTTTTGCTCATTTATGAATTTTGTTTTTGTTTTTCGCTTTCTTTTTTGTGTTTTATCACTTGGCATTTTGTTATGCCTTTTATAGCCTTAACGGCATAAAAAAAAAAAAACAAAAAAAACATAGATATATATATTTTTTATATATGATTTCAACACAGCATAAAAAAAATGCAATTTGAAAATGTTGCGCTCACCGTTAGAATCAATTCACTGCGAGATTAACCGTTAAACTCAAATCGCACACTCAAAAAAGTCAATTTGGCTACAAATTGTGCAATTTCTGCAAATCAATTATTTATTTAAACAATTTTTTTTTTGTTTATTAAGTTTTTTTTTTAATTTTGCTTTTTGTTGGTATTTTTTTGTGATTTTAAAATTTTGTTTCTTTTTCGTTTTTTGATTTTTGAAAGTGCCTTGAGAGGATCTGGTGTGTGCGTCGAATAACTTCAACTGGTTGTCGCGATGCTGCTCGAAGCGGGGTAAATCGCTGGATGCGTTGCACGGCAGCGCCAACAATGGTTTCTGTGCGGCCAGCAGCGACGACGATGAGAACGAGAATGACGCGACCAAACGATGGCCACTGCGAGACAAGCCAGCGATTGAGGACGATGCGAAACGACGACGGCGACGGCGGATGCCGACGATGTTGACGATGCCGACGATGTTGGCGATGTTGGCGATGTTGGCGATGTTGGTGATGCCGACGATGAGGACAAGGACGAGGACGTGCTGGTGTGCCGAGGCCAAGCACGAGGACAGCAGCAAGGGCGAGGACAAGGACGCGTCTCCAACTTAAATCGCTTCAATTTCAGTTGGATGACGCGCCCGACAGGTGGTGGGGCTGTTCCTGTTGCTGTTGCTGCAGCCTCATCGGCATGCTAGTGTTGGTGTTAAGGACATGGCCGTCGCCTGTACGTGTGTATCTGCCAGCAGAGACGCAACAGTGCCGACAACGTCGATTCGTCTGCAGCAACAGCAAAAGCAACAGCAACAGCAGCAGGCAGCAACAACAAGTGGAACTTCACTTCGCTATTCGGCAAGCACGCACACGCACACACATGCAGTTGGGGCATTCGTATTTTGTGTATTCGGTTCATACGAAGCGTTTTCGTTTTCGTTTTCGGTTCGCCTTTGCCTGCGCCTCGTCTTTGCCTTTAATTTGTACAGCTAGCTCAGCTGTACATGAGCAAACCGAAAATGAAAAAAAAATAAGAAATATTGAAAAAAAAGCAAAGTTTGCCGAAATAGCCAAAAGCTGCCGCTGGGCGGCGCCACAGTGACGAACTTGCTTGCGCCTTTGCCAAAGCAGTCAAAAAGCTATACACACACACACACACACACACGCACACGCACACTTACTTAAGATTTGATTAGGTAAAGTTTTGACCGCAATTGAATTGTTGTTGGATTTGCTTCTTTATTTATTTGTCAATGCAAATAAGTAGCGAGCAAAGAGAGAGAGAGAGAGAGTGAGAATGAGAGTGAGGGAGAGAGTGAGCGTGATTCCGATCTCAGCGTTTCGTACAGAAATAACTCAAACAGTTTTCTCATTTTCACAGTTCCATTTATAGCTTTTCATCAGTTGTATTCAAACATTTAGTGCGAACAGATCGTGAAATGGATTTACTTTTTCTCAGCCAGCGCATTTATCTGGGCGATGGCAGCCACGAGGAGCCCCTCAGCGGCGGCATCATCGTGGACACGGGCGGCATCATACGGCGTGGTAAGTGGGCAAAGCTCAAGGCTTTTCACGGCACGCAACCTTTTGACTATTATGAATACTTATTTATAAGCCATTATATACAAATGCTCATTGGCAGCTGGATGTTTGTGCTGCACTTGTTGGGCTTTCAGACAATTTTTAGGTTTCTCTTGACATCCAAAATAAAACAGAGAGACAAACAGAAAGATGAAGAGATAGATAAACAGAGAGAGAGAGAGAGAGAAAGAGTGGGTGAAAGGCAGGCAGGCAGGTAAAAAAAAAAAAGCATAGAGCGTGAAAGACAACGCGTAAGAGCGTGGGAAGGAGAGAGGGAGAGCGAGAGAAGAGCAAGCGAAAATCAACTTTTGCTAATTAAACTAGCTGAGACTGAGAAAGGTCGGCGACAATTTCGGTTCATGTTTGCTTCAAATTAATAAATATATAAATAATTATTGCATTTACTTTGAAACAAATTGAGCTAATTTAAGCAGGCGGTCTTACAAAAACCTTAAATTACTTAAACAATCGTTTAGCTTGTGAGAGAGTTATATATATGTATATACATATAGTTGACACTTATTGAATATAGTATGTATATTTTATTTATATTTGTATATTTTGACATTTATTGGAGAAAAGGTAATTTGATCTTGTATCAACTAAATTACGGCCACTTTTTATAATTCAACCAATTTAAGTTCATATCAGGCAGAAGGAGGCGTGGCAGACCCCATAAAGTATATATATTCTTGATTAGGACGACGATTTAAGTCGATTTAGCCCTGTCCGTCTGTCTGTCTGTCTGTCTGTCTGTCTGTCTGTCCGTATGCTTGAACGCGTCAATCTCAGAAGATATAAGAGCTAGAGAGTTGAAATTTGAAACTGTAGGTCCGTATATTGCACGCGCAGATCAAGTTTATTTCCAAAAATCGATAACAGCTCCCGTGTTTTTGTTATCGATAAAAACCTTATCGAAAATCAGTTATAAAAAAATATCTCCCACATCTTTAGAGCTAGAGGCTTCAAATTTTAAACGTAGATTCATATGTATTTTATTTAATTTCGATTTTGGTTATATTTTACACACATCCCTAAAACACCCCATTTTCTACAAGCTTGTAAAAAGCGTATTTCAAATACTAGAGACTTGTGCTTTGAAACATACACACATTTTAATGTTATTATTACGGTCTAAAAATTTTATCAAGATTGTTGGTCTACAAAAAAAGTTATTAAGCAAAGCCACAAAGAGACTTTTACATTTTAAATATGAATGCTTGCGAGCAATGCGGTTCAACTGAGGACGGAAACTATAGAAAATTAGCTAAAGGGGTGCCTGGAGTGAAGTGATGAAAGAGTGAAGTTCAACAAGCAAATTTAGATTTCGATAAATATTGTTGAGGAACATTTCTAAGGTCAAGAAACTAAAAATTTAGTATGCTGGCTCAAGTATTTGAGAATCATGGCTAGCGTACACTTTAGAAGTTTTACGATCTAGAGCCTCGAAATAAAGTATTTTCGATTTAGTTTTCAAGTTCTTTTGAACTGAATACGGAGATATTGTTACAGTTCTATATATGACGAATTGAGTGGTATTCTATCCAGATTTCGAAGCATTTCTCATGCATCCACTTTAGTACTTACTGTCCTTTTCGCTCTATATTTAACTTACCACTAATATATCTTTATCTCTATAGTACTGCGCACAAAGCAGGAGGTAAACACCTATCTCTACAATACAGAATCGGAGGCTGTCTACGACTTTGGCGATCTGCTGCTGATGCCGGGCTTGATCGATACAAATGTGCACATCAATGAGCCGGGCAGCCGCACGGACTGGGAGGGATTTGCATCTGCCACTAAAGCGGCTGCTGCCGGCGGATTCACAACCATCATAAATCGACCCACGTGAGTAGTAGCCGCAGGATGTGGCAAGCGGCTCGCTGCTTGGTACTTTCTACACCGACCTTTCTACAGTACAACGCCCGCAGTAATGCCACGCCCCCAACAGTGAGTGTGCAGACGCTGAAGACCAAAGCGGCGACGGCACGCGGCAAGATCTATGTGGATGTCGGCTTCTGGGGCGGCCTGGTGCCCGGCAATATGGATCAACTGGTGCCGCAGCTAGCAGCCGGTGTCGTCGGACTACAGTGCACACTCTGCCCTAGCGCACAGCCCGTGGGCGACGAATTTGCAGCAATCAACGAAACTCAACTGGGCGAGGCACTGCAGCAGCTGAGCAAGGAGCAGGCAACAGATGCGCTTATATCGGTAAATATAGATGGTCAAACTTTTAGGAAAATGCAGAAAATGTAGAAAAATATCTACAATTTTTACACATACCATATTTATATATTCTCTTGGATAATCTATATACGCAAATTTGAACACTCTAGCTTTGTAAACGTTTGAATTTATGAATTTTATGGAAAAGGAAAAATGTTATCGATTATATGAAACAAACTTGATATGCACTATCTGTAGCAAGTTCATACTAGGTGGTAAGAGAAGTAGAGTCATTCATAAAGGCAAACGGACAAATACTTAGGAGGTATGAACCAACAGTTTTTTTTTTTTTTTGTATCATTTTTTAATTCTTTTTTTTTTAATTTTTTTTTAATTCTTTTTAAAATTAAAAAGAAAAATTTTATTATACATTTTTTTGTATTTTTCATTCTTCAAACTTTTTAAAAATGTTTTGAAGCTTATTTTTAATTTTTTTTTTTTGTTTATTTTTATTTATATTTTTTATATACATATATTATATATTATATTTATATTATTATATATATTTTTCAAATAACTTTTGGTATGTATTCTTACTTTTCTTTTTTTATTTTCTTTTTTTTCAAATTTTTTAAAAATATTTTTAATTTTTTTTAAATATATTTTTTATTGTTTTTTAATTTATTTAAAAACTTGTTATATATATATATTTTAATTATTTTTTACTAAATTTCTTTTTTGTGTCATTCTAATTTATTAATTTTTTTTATCTATTTTTTTTTTATACCCTGAACCCATTGAAAATGGGAAATCAGGGTATAATGGTTTTGTTAAAAGTATGTAACAGGCAGAAGGAGGCGTGGCAGACCCCATAAAGTATATATATTCTTGATCAGGGCGACAAAAAAAGTTGATCTAGCCCTGTCCGTCTGTCTGTCTGTCTGTCTGTCTGTCCGTCTGTCCGTCTGTCCGTCTGTCCGTATGTTTGAACGCGTCGATTTCAGAAGATATAGGAGCTAGAGACTTGAAATTTGAAACTGTAGGTCCGTATATTGCACGCGCAGATCAAGTTTTTTTTTTTAAATCGATAACTGCTTCTGTTTTTTTGTTATCGATAAAAAACCTTATCGAAAATCAGTTATAAAATTATATCCTCTACACCTTTAAAGATAGAGTCTCGAAATTTAAAATGTAGAATCATGTGTATTTTTAAGATTTTCGGTTTTTGTCATATTTCACCCCCACCCTCCAAAACACCCCCTTCCCTACAAGTTTGCAAAACCCGTATTTCAAATATTAGAGACTTGAGCGTTGGCACACACACACATTTTAATGTTATAATCACGTTCTGAAAGTTTTATCAATTTTGTCCGTCTACGAAAAAAGATATTAAACAATTAAGTTCCCAATGTAAGCCCACATGGCAGCCCATGCATGTTTATACGTGCGTGCGTATGTTTGTATGTATGTGTGCCTGTGTTAGTGTGAAATGACGAATTATTGAAATATTAGTTCCTGGAAGGGTTCAGGGGATCTCGTAGTCGAGCAGTCTCGACTAGAGCTTTCTTACTTGTTTTTTTTTTTTTTTTGTATTTATGTATTATTCATTTTTTATTTTTATTTTTTTTCCTATTTTTAATTTCAATCTGTCCTAAGCAATAAGCAAACTGGCTAATAAGCTCCAGTGAATTCAATTCTTATATTTTCATAGACAGGTCCAAGACATGGACCTGTTAGTAGTGTTAGTAATTCTAGTGGGAACTTAACGCATAAATGGCGCTACTAGTATAAAACCCATTTGATTTGTAGTTAGCACTCTCTCTTTTAAAGGTCACTTACAGCTGTCGGTCTATTAAATGCCTATAGAGCTGAATTCAGGCATAAGGACAAACGAATAAACGAACAGAGTCAAATCAACTCGCGTGTAACTGTTTATCCCTTTATGGTAGCGACCACGCCTCCATCGGACTGTCACGTACAAAAGCACTTCTTATTAATGAAAAATTACTATTCAGCGTATAGGTATAACGGGGTATATTAGAGGATATATTTAGGGTATTTTCAGAGTTTATTACGGTTAAAGCGTTTCACAACCTTTTCAAATTTAATTTTTTATAAGTCAAAATTTGGTATCAATTTGTACTATATGCTTTACTTGTACGGACAGATGAATATGTGGACGAACTGTCGGACTGACATAGTGGCGGATAAACAGGAGAACGAACGGATAGACGAATTGATGGTCGGACGCACAGACGAACGGACGGATGGACGAAAGGGCGGAGAGACAAATACACGGACAGCCGAACGGACGGACAGACGAACGGACAGACAGACTACCAGACGGACAGCCGAACGGACAGACCGTCGAATTGATAGACGATCAGACAGACGGACAGACGAATTGATGGTCGGACGAAAAGTCGAACGGACAGTCTGTCAGGCAGACTGAAATACGAACGAACGGGTGGACGGACAAACAGACGAACGGACGGACAAACAAACAGTCGGACAACCGAATGGACTGACTGACGAACTGATGGATGGTCTAACAAACGGACAGACGAATTGATGGTCGAACGAAAAGTCGAACGGACAGTCTGACAGGCAGACTAAAATACGAACGGACAAACAAACGAGCAAACAGACGAACGGACGGACAGACAAGCAGTCGGACAACCGAACGGACTGACTGACGAATTGATGGACGGTCTGACGAACGGACGAACGAATGGATGGAGCAACTGTCAAAATGACGGACATACAGATGAACAGACGAACGGACGAATAGACAGACAACAAGACGGACACTGATCAAAAGTAAAATATTGGTTTACTTCAACAATGCCAGTTATAAATATGGTTTAACAGAACCTCCCTTAGATTATCTCGGACTACTGTACTAGCATTTATTCATATTTCATATATTTACATACAATTCAAATACTCTTATGAAGCAAATCCTATCCGAATTTCATATAATTCCTCATCATCTACATTTGCTTGCAGTTCCACGCCGAGTTGCCGGCAACGGAGTCGCTGCAGCAGCCAGACGATGCTGCAAGCAAATGCTATGAAAGTTTTCTCCAATCACGACCCCCCAGCATGGAGCTGTCGGCGGTGCAGCTCATCTGTCGTGCTGCGGCAGCGCAGCCCCAGCATCGCTATCACGTCCTGAATCTCAGCTGCGCCGAGGCGCTGCCCATGCTAGAGGCGTGCCGGCAGCAGGCGGGCGTGCAGCTGAGCGCCGAGACGTGTCCACACTACCTGGCGCTGGGGGCGGAGCAGGTGCCCGACTGTGGCACCGAGTTCAAGACCTGGCCGCCCATACGTGAGCGGGCCAATCAGGCGGCGCTTTGGTCGGCCCTGCGACAGCCGGACTCAGCGCTGCAGCTCATCGCCAGCGATCACTCCTCGGCAACGCCGGGTGCACGTTGTCTGACCTACGGCAGGGGGCGTGGCAATTTCATGAGCGCCTGGCCGGGCATCAGTTCGCTGCAGTTGAGCCTGCCGGTGGTGTGGACGCGTGCCCGGCAGACGGCAGAGCCGCTCCGCCTGGCCGAGGTGCATCGCCTGATGTGCTGGCAGCCGGCGCAGCTGTGCGGCCTGTCCCGCTTCAAGGGCTGCATTGCCGAGGGCTACGATGCGGACTTTTGCATCTGGAATCCGGATGAAGAGTTCACCGTCTCCAGCGATCAGCTGTATGCGTCGCACAAGTCACCCAACCCCTATGCCGGCCAGCGGCTGAGCGGTGTGGTGCATGCGACAGTGGTGCGTGGTCTGCACGTCTATCAGCAATACGAGGGCTTTGGCCAGCCCCTAGGCAAGGTGCTGCTGCGCAAGAGCAGCTCGAAGCTGGTCAAGTTTGTGCGGCTCTGAAAATGAAAGTTTGTTAATTAAACTAATTGTGCTCGAGATTGATCCATCATCGTATAACTAAATATGATTGTCTTTTGCTGGGCATGTGGATGTGGTTGTTGTTGAAGACATGGCACCGGATGTTACGGTGCACATATCCTCTTCCTGTCCAAGAGGCGCTCAGCTGCTTTGCTTGCTTTGCTTACGACCTGCCGCTGCTTGATGTCGACTCCTTTATCAGACGTGCAACAAGTTGTCGCGTGGCAACGCTAAACAAACAGAGAGAAAGACACGCACACGCACACACACACACCAGCACGCACACACGGACACAAGTAAACCTCTATTTCAACACTCGAGCTGTGCTGCCCATCCCCACCCAGCCGGGCTCTGGGCATGTGGATGACAGCTTAAGTTTGCTTGCCAGGCGTCAACTCAATTTTTGCTGTATGTGCCACACGACTTGTTTACTTAAGCGGATACCAGTTAGAGCGAGATGCACATATACACACACACACACACACCCACACACACACATACACCATATAATGCGTGTGGGCGTCGAATTGGTTCTTCATATTGTTCATATATGGTGGATATTTAGTGGAAAAATTAAGCGTGATGACTTTATAACAAATATTGAAGTACTAAGTATATAAAAAATATCACAAATATGAAATATAATATTAAATAATAATAATAATAATAATAATAATAATAATAATAATAATAATAATAATAATAATATTAATAATAAATATAAAGAATACAAATTGTATTTTTATTATCTTTCAATTCTATCAATACGTAAAATAAAAAGAAAATAAAACTGAATTTATATTATAATTATATATAATATTGAATATACAATAACAATTAATAAAAATACTCAACTGTATCATTAAAAAAACAAAATTTAATGTATGTAATGTTTAATGAATAATTAAATACTTACAAATATTTATAAATAATATAAATAAAATGAAATACTATAATTCATATATTACATATACATATACATATATGTAAATGATTAGAAAATATGGCATTTTATAACTTTAAAAATATATATAAAAATAAATAAAAAATTTAAGAAAATCATCTTTACAAAAAATTAACAATTAAAAACTTTACAAATGTAAAGTTATATTTCCATTTTATATACTTGTTACATATAGTATAAATAATTAATTTAATTTTGATTTTATAAATTAAAAATTCTCAAATTATAAATATTATTTAAAAAATAAAAATATTATTTAAAAAATATTATATAAAAAATATAAAGCAATTTACAAAATATTATTACATAATGTAAAAATTAAATGTAAACATAAAAAAATTAAAATATAACGAAATGATAAAAAAATACTTAAGCATAATAAATACTATTCATATATATGCAATTATAAATAAAATATAAAAATAATTAAAAATAATATATAAAATATTCAACTTGTATAAATGAATTTTATAATATGCAAATATAATATAATATAAATATGTAAATTCAATAGAAAAATATATAAATATAAAATATAATATTATATAAATTATGTAAATAATTTATACAAAATATGCAACATTTTCTATACATATGTATATAAAATTAAAAAAAAATAATAATAATAATAATAATGTAAATAAAAAAATGTAAAAAAAAAAATATATGTTTAGAAAAAATTTCTAAATAATACTATTTGAGCATTTGCTTTGGCTAAAAGCTAGGCTTCGAGTGGAAAGAAATCTTGTCTTCAACATTGAAGGTATATATGTATATATATATATTTATACATTATATTAATTATTATTTGAAACTTAAAACAGCTCCAAGTAATTTATATAAAATATTCTAATATATATAAATAAATATATAATATTAAAAAAGGAAAAGAAAAAACTTTTACAATTTGACATGCTCTGTGAGTTAACTAATTATTTATGTGATTAAATGCTGTTTGCTCTAACTCTAAGTTTTAGCTTCTCTACAAATAGAGTAAAAAGTATATATAACCTTTTGAGTTAGGATCACCAAGACGTGCAGATGTAAGCTCGTAGGCCTCTTATACAATACATAAACTCTAAGAACTATTTCGACTTGTTTCTCATTAATCAGATGCATTTCTAGATTAATGAAGAGCTAAATATGTGAAACTTTCCAAAATCAAGCTAAATATTTTAGAAAGCAATTAATTTTAGATAGTAAATGCAAAAATTTTCATAAATTCCTCATTATTTTTTGCAGCTTTTTAATTAGCTTTAACGCTTTTCAAATTTGATTTACAAATACGACTTAGCTAAACAATGGCAGGCGACAATATTTAATTAGGTTGACCAACATTTTGTTGAAGAGCTCCCCTTTCTCATAGGCCATGCCCACGCCCATATCGCCCCTATCCATTTCGGCCCCTACCCTGTCCACCCCGCCCCCCTCTTTTCCGCCCCAAAACTCCATTGTTCAAGGCACAGCTTGACAATGCTCCGTTGGGGCTCAGGTATTAGCTTTGGGTCCTTTGTGGATTTCTGGATGGCAAACGCACGCTGCCCGTTGCCTTGCCACACATATATTTATGTATGTGCCTGCCACACACATGCGTGCACCCACACACGCACACCTGATCAGAAGCACCGCATGAGCTTTGCTGCACGCAATTTTTATTATAGTGAATTCACTTCTGTCTCCACTCGGCAGGGGCTATCATCCTGCATTTGTTGTCTTCATATGATTGCTGCCGCTTACATTCTTTTTATACCCTATATGCGAATGTGAAGAGAGCGGATATATAGGTTAATATATGTATATAAATTATTTATGCTTTCCTAGCGGAAATCTTTAGGAAAATCATAATATTATTAGTGACAATAATAATAAAAAGGCAAGTAAGTCGGGCGTTACCCACTGCAGAATACTCATTCATGGTCCAAACGCTGAGAGATTTGTTTTCCGATTTGTCTCAAATGGGTTAATTTGTATTATTTTTGTGCACATCAATAGAGGATATCAACTTTAATTTAATAGTTGAATTTGAGTTTCTAACTCTAATACTGACAAAAGATACCGTTTTATTCGATTTGTCACTCCCCCAATGGGCGTATATAAATACGCCATACCATTGATTTTAGGCTGTCAACCCGAATATATATTCCAAATTTCAACTCTCTAGCAGTGAAACTACCATGGCTTCTGAGATACCGTAAAGTGAATTTCTTGATTCACCACGCCCCTAGTAGTCAGATTGGGAAAATCTTAACAAATCTTAATTCGAGAGTACACACGAGTATATGTTCCAAATTTTAAGTCTCCAGCATCAATAGCGTCGTAATGGTTTACATACGGACGGACAGACAGACGGACATTACAAAAAACCAATTAACTCTTTTCACTTTCGTGTGAATGAGTATAAAAAGAAAGAACAAACTTGGCAAAAAGTTGTTGGCGAAGTCAAATAAGAGACTTTTGTAAAGAAAATGTGCAGCAACAGAGATGCTTGGAAAAAAGTCTGTGACTTCGAAATGGTTGACTTGAAATGGTTCTACGGCGGAAAAAGTATTATCTGGACGCAGGAACTCAGATGGCAATGCTCAGTTAGAGCATATTCAAGGGCTCCACATTGAAGGTTAATGCGGTATAGCTTCTGGCTCCAAGGCTTTTTTAAAGGTTTTTTTAATCGGTAAGCATTCAGACAGTCCGAAAGTCCAACAGTTAGATTGACGACTTGACTGACGGTGCATAAAAATTTTTACCTACCTCAGTCACCAAAAAAAAAAAATAATAATAATAATGATACAGAAATTGTTTTTTTAAATAAAATAATAATGCTAATAATACTAAAAATCCGGAGTGAATTAAGTATTAGCCCAGTCATCACTCCGACTAATGTGTTTAACTGAATTTGCTATTGCTGCCCATTCACCACAAAACCCTCCTTTTTTCCCACCCTGGCACCTCGGACCTATTGCCTTTACGATGTTCTACGCCCACCTCGTACTTATGACTGCCGTAATAACCTTTTCGTCGAAATTTCCTCTCTAGAATCGAGACGATTTCTCTTTGACTTCACCTATAGCTTCTGCCTGGCTGGTTCTTTCTTCTATTTCCCTTTGCCAGTGGAAGAAAATGTGCGTTTCCGCAGTAAACGCAGCTGCAGTAAACTCATCAGGAAATACACTGTGCGGTAAGCCGAAGCTATCCTTAAGGTTATTATGTCTCTGGACAAATTGCAACTGTTTCCGGCTTACTTCGGCGTTTGATGTTTCGCCCGTACTTCAATACTACATAACCCGATTGCATTTGTGGCTTCAATTTCTTGCAGTCCGTCCGTCAACATGTGCCATCAATCCCACTCAAAGAGCTGCTTGCTATTTCTGTTGAAGTTGACGTTGAAGTTGTCTCTTAAAGGTAAGTTTAAGTTTGTAAGTCTAAGTCTCCCATCTAGTTTCCTTGGGTCCTGGACACTACTCAGGACTAAGTACTGGTCATATATACGTTTGCTAAAATATATTTACTAGAAAAAATAATTAACTAAGTTTCTTGGACAGCAAACTAGGTCAGATCTGATCATGGGGACTATGACATTAGTAAGTCTTTCTTAAGAATTTATGAAGTTTTTCACGTACAGATAGCTCTGCTAAGTCATCTGCATATCCAATAAGGAAGGTTCACATATTACCTGTCTAAGAATGTCTTCAAAGTAAATGATCTAAAAAGTCTGATTCTAAGATCGAGACAGTTTCTACGGCTACTCAACTTTATAGAGATCGAACCCTGTGCAGGCTCTCCGATTACTCTCATTACAGCTCTACAAATTAGTTAAGTTGTAAAGATCAGAATTCGATCTTAGGATCAGATCGAAAGCTAGAAATATCCGAAGATACCTTGTTAATCTGAAATGCATAGGACACTGCGGCCACCATCTGCCCGTTCCTTAGAGTAACTCCCAGCCCCAAATGGAAACGTTGGCCCAGAGAAGTCAACATATACATCCTATTTGGCATCAACCGATGTGCCAGAGGCTTGGTCCTAAAATCCATCCCTAGGCAGCTTCTCCGATTACTATATACATAGTATCTATACTATAGATATACTACTGTATACATACTATCTATACTATATATATACTACTGTATACATACTATCTATACTTTACATATACTATTATAGATATACTACTACAGAATTTACCTCCTGCCTGTCAGTCCAGCAAATACCTCCTGACCATGACCATGTTAACTGTTCCGTCAAACGGAAACGTTGGCACAGAGAAGCCAACGTATCGATCCTCCCAATGCTGTTAAGGACGCGTTTCACATCAGGTGTTACTAGTGGAGCCGTCGGACGTAAGTCTGCAATCCCTTGCTGCGCCGCCTGAATCTTTTCCTGCATAGCGCCCACTGTGGTCCATGCTGCCTGGAAGTGAGCCCTAAAGCAGCCGTTACCGCAGCAAGCAGTCTAGGTTTTTATTAGCTTTGTTTAGCATGCACAGCAGGGGGGAGGCCGACAGCATGGGCTGGGCTCACCTTTGTCTTTGTCAACAAACTGTTCATTGCACGCGTCCGGAAATAACCTTTCTAGCAGTCATGCGTTTTGCATTCTAGGAAGAAAGGTTAGCCGTCTTGTTGACATCTGTTTGAGTGGCTCTCCAGGTATATACTCTGGCTGGGGAGATTTTTTATTCATAACGAAAGGTTTTTCTCTAAAGTGACGATCGGGGCTGAGCAGTGAAGCGTTACGGGAATACGCGACTATTCTCAATATAATGCAATAATAATGATGATAACAATAAATATTATGAATAAAGACTTCATTAACAAATGCCTTAAACATTATTCAAATTATGTGACTATCCTCATTTTTCTCATTATCATTCTCTACTTATATGTACTGATGACAATAATAATAAATAATATAATTAAAAATGTCATTCACAAATGCCTTAAAGATTATTCAAATAATTTTTTTTTACTATTATTTTTTTTTATTTGTTATTTATTATTTTTTTTTTTATCGATATCATCACTTCAAATATAGGGTATACCAAGTTATGTCAAAGTCAAAATATTCTTTTATTATTATTATTATTAATTATCGATATTATCGCTCCAATAAATGTCCTTGAATGAAGGGAGCTCCAACTTTGACGAAATGAATAAATATGTTTTTCTTCTACTACTTTCATTATTTAATTATTTTTTATAGCATTTCTAAAATTTTGTTTATCATCGTCAATAAATGTGAATGAGGGGTATTTCAACTTCGATGAGATAATAATATATGTTTTTTCTACAACTTTTATGTGTGCAATTGATAAATAATTAATGTAAATAATTAATAAATACTAAATTCAAAATAAATCAAAAATAATAATAATAAGAAGCTAATAAATATTATAATTTATATACATATATGTTTTTTATTATTTTTTTATCGATATCATGGCTCCAATGAATGTTCTTGAATAAAAGGCATTCCAATTTTGACGAAAGGAAAAAAATTTTTTTTTGTAACTTATTATTTTTTATAAATTTTTTTATCGATATAATTACTACAATAAATGTGAATGAGGGGTATTCCAACTTCGACGAGATTATAATATATGTTTTTTCTACAACTTTTATTTGTGTAACTAAAAAATAATAAATATATGAAATAAATTGAAAAACTAAAAATAAAAAAAATAATAAGAAGTTCTTTAATAATTTAATTTTTATATATATGTTTATTATTATTATTATTTTTGATCGATATTATCGCTTTAGCAAATGTACTTGGATAAACAGTAATTCAACTTGAAGAAATGTGCCTTCAGAGTCATTTGATGCTTAAGGAAAATAGTTGCTCCCAGGTGAGAATCGAGGCTGAGCAGAGAAGCGCTAAAGGAATACGTTACTTTAGTATCCTCATCATCATTCTCCACTCATCCATACTGATAATAGCAATAGCAATAAATACATGAAAATAAATACAAACTTCATTCATTAAACACTCTGCCTTAAACACTGCTTTCATTTCGTTTACGCTTCAGATGCTCAACATTCAATCTGCTGGTAATGATATTATTGCCTTTTCCAACACTGTTCGACGAGGAGTGCAAGCAATGTGTGGTCACTTTTGGCATACTCGAATCTCAATTACCTTTGACATAAGTTGTTGCCGTTGTCCTGTTCCGGTTGTGTCGTTCAGCTGCTGATTTCGTTCTCGGTAAGCAACTTTGTTTGCTCACCTGCCTACGTCAGCTCATCGGAGCATCGAAGCATCGGCCCATCATCCATAGGCGCCGACACAGCACCGACCCAATCCCCCCATACCCCCATCATTCCATCGGCCCATGTCCAGGCGAACTCAACCTGATGAATGTGTGGGCGACGACGTTGGGCATTCGGCATTCGGCATTGGGTTGCTGTGTGGGAGGGAGGCGGTTGGAGGGTGGGAAGGGGTAGGGGTGAGGGTGTTGGCCTGGCACTGTGTTTCGGTGCTAGCTTTTGGTTATAAACGTATTACGTATAGCGCTTTACACGCCCCTGCGCATTTCTTATTAAATAAATGCCCCAAGCAGCTCACTTTCAAATCACATTACTGCCGCTGCTGAGCAGTAAAAAGGGGGCGGGTCTGGGGGCGGAAGGGCTTGGCGATGGTATGGCAGGTTTGGCATTTTCATGTTGTTTCGCCCAAAATGTTGGCAGTGCGGCCGACGCTGTCAGCTGCACACGCGACGTAACGTAACGCAATATGCGACGTATGCGTAATTTATGCAACGTTTATGAAGCATACGTCATGTAAGCCGCGCTCACACAAAACGCCCCGGCAAAGGCAAATATTCAATGTATCTCTGTCAAGTGAAGCAGCAACGAGGCTCGGTTAGAGAAATGTAAACGTTACAGGAAGGCATACAAGGTGTGTATGTGTGTGTTCACATGTGTGTGTGTGTGTTTGTGTGTGATGACTGTGATTATTGTATTACGCATACGCCAAGTTGCCAAATTGAAAATGTTGCTTCGGTTTGAGGCTGATGGGGCGTTCGCTCGCTAAGGGTACGTTTATTTTGATAAACTCTGTGCGACGCAATGTTGCCAGCCTTACTTTTAATATATATTTTAATCAAAATCGTTAAAGAAATCAATGCGTTGCGTACAAGAATGTCATAAAATTTGATGGATTTTCAACTTGAATAAATTGGGATATATAAATATTTTTAAGCTACTTTTAGGTGTGTACATTAATTTTATTTATTTATTTATTTATTTTTTTTTTTTTTTTGTGTGTATTTTTTTACTATTTTATATTGTTATTTTATTTATTTTTAATCATATCACCGCCATAATAAACGCTTTTTTTTACTTTAACATCGACTTGACGAAAAACAATTTTTTTCTCACTACTTTTAAATGTTTAAATACTATTATAGTTCAATGCTTTTATATTTTATTTATAATTTGTTTTAATTATTTATTTTTTAAACATTTTTTCACAATTTGTTTAAAATTTAAAAAAAAAAATTTTATAGTCATTTTTTTTCATTTTTTTTCAATAAATGTCCTTTAAAAATATTTTAATAGTTCAGCGCATTTATATTTATATTTTAATATTTGTATTTTTTTATTTTAAAATTATTATTTACATTTCCTTATAATTTTTTTATAATATATATAAATTTTTTTTTCATTGATATCGGTTCAATAAATTTCATCATCGACGTAATGAAAAAATATTAAAAATTGTGGTTTAAAGACATAATAGTTCAATGTATTATTTATGCACATATGGAATTTTTTAAATAATTTTTTGTATATATTTCATAACAGTAAAAAATATACTTTAAAAGGGGGGCATTTCAACATCAACTTGATTAAAAAATATGTTTTTCCTCTTATTTTTAGGTATTAAAAGTCTTAAAATGGTTCAATTTATTATTATCATTTTTTATTATTTTCACTTTTTTATTATATGATAGTTTTTTATCAACATCATCGCTTCAATAAATATCCTCACAGAAAAAAGGGCATTTCAACTTCGACGCTACGAAAAAAGAAAATTTGTTTTTTCCTATTTGTTCGGCAGTTTGTTCAACTGTTCAACTTCATGTGGGTGTGAGCCGAACGTGTTGCACCAGCCTGTGGTCAGGATTGTTGCCCTCCTTCACTGCTTCACTGTACTTTATCAAGTTTTGGCTAATTGGCTTCTGCAACGGTAGAAACTAGTTTACAGAGCTGGCTAAGAATAGAAGCAATTACACACCACAAACGAGAGAGAGAGAGGGAGAGCAGAAGCAAATTGTTGGCTATGAATAGCTGCTGCTCTACATAAACTGCACATTTGATGTTACTTTATGGTTTTAATAGAACTTTTCAACTTTTAATTAATTCATTTTCTATCTTAATTATTCATTCAACTACTATTTTTGGTAATTTGAGTCAGTTGCTAATCGGCTGCCTGAACGTATGCTATAAATTTTGCCTGGCTGCCCAGTCAGCTGCTATTGGTCACACGCATGTGCGAGCGAGTTAAGTGCGCTCAATGTGTGTGCGAGCGAGCTAGCGAAATAACGTCACCATCGTCGCGCCTCTGCTGCGGCGTACGCCATAACTGTGCGCTAACAGCAACAAGAAATACACACGGAAAAAAACAGTAACGGCAAAAAATGAAACAGCAACAACAACAAGAGCGTCAGTTGTGCGTGCTCTTCTTTCATTCTTTTGGCATTATGGCATTTTGGCATGTCTATGCTTGTCTCTCAAATGACCAATACATAAAGCAATGCGCATGTAGAACTGTTGTTGACTTGCGTTAGGTATTTAAAAATATTTCTGGCATGTGTGTAGTAGTTGTTGTTGTTCTTCTACATGAGTAAGCGCACAAGGCAAGGCAAGTGCCAAAGAGCCAAAGAGTGCGAATAGGCAAGAGATAGAGCGAGGGAATGAGCGTGGTGAGTGTAATGGAGGAACGCCGGCATCGACATAGACATAGACATCGACATCGACATCGACGTCAGCGTCAAGCACCGTGACTTTGACGTGGCGACGATAACGTTTAACGCTCTTGTTTTGCTATTATTGTTTGTGTTGCTTTAATTGTTGCTGCCGCTGCACTTCAAGAAGCTGCTGCTTAAGCAGAGCACACACACACAGCAACATAGCATAAAATTACGAAACAGCACACAGGGAGAACACGAACACACGCATGCATGTGAGTACGAGCATATTAGTACATGCATACAAACATACAAACATACATACATACATACATACATACATATGTATGTACATATGTATGTATGTATTATGTGTAGAAATAAGCGTGTTAGAAATATTCAAAGCACGACTTAAAGACATCAACCTGCTGTACATTGGGAGGTAGCGTCTTATCTGCTTGATATACATACATACATAAATACATCTGTATGTAGACGAAATAAACATAAAATTTCTAGCATTTAGTTTCTCTATTAATTATATAATAATATTGTACAAACACAAACACACACACATACCATGGGCAGCACACTATAAAAATCTGTTGCCGACTACGTGACTCACTTGAATGCAGAATTAGCTGTTGCATACTCGTATGTGCTGTCTCGCTCTTTCGTATAGAATTCTCAATTTTACTCGAACTAAAACGTATCGGCCCATTGTATGGAAGCGAATAAATAAGTAATGATCGCAATATAAACATTTTTATTGATTTTTGTTTTAAAATTCTGAAGTATTCGTATGTTAGTTTTAATTGCCCATGCACGTTTTAAGTATTTTATTTATGCATATGTACAAATATATGTATGTATATACTTAACTCTTTGACTTTCTAAGCATTGCTCACAACTTAGCTAAATATTTTTCGTGCGTGACTTGGCACGAATATAGTTTAATTTTATGCACAAGCACGCGCCCATCGCTAACTGTCTGCTGCTGCTGCTACCGCTGCTGGTGACGTGTGCTGCGGCGACTTCGACGTCGACGCTTGTATGTGTACATGGACGGCGTCGTCGTCGTCGTCGTCGTCGTAGCCACGTCGTGGCCGCTTAGTCAGTCATCGGTGTCAGTATTGCTTTTCAGTTCGGCTACGTAAAGCGGCGTCAGAGGCAGCAGCAGCGACGAGCAGCAGCCCCCAAAAGCAACAACAACAACAACTACACACAATACTAGCAATCGCAATCGCAGTCGCAATAAGCAGCAGCAACAACATTCAGTCAGTTGTCGGTTGCGCCGTCGTCGCGTCATCAAGCGCCGGCAGCAACAACTACAACGATACAGCTGTATAACAACGACAAAAGGTGACGAGTGCGGCCCATTAAAGAATAAGAAGAAGCAAAAGAAGAAGAGCGCGCACAAATTTAGGCGCCAAAAACATACATACAAACATACACATATGTATGTAGCTACACTCATATGTATATGTATGTATGTCTGTAGTATATATGTAACAGTACTAAAAAGTGCAACAACAACAACAACAACCCACTCATTTACTAGTGTCTAAGTGTGCGTGTGTGAGAGTGACCTTTTTTTCCTAATATTTGCGCACTTTTCATGTGTAAAATATTTGTGTAAGAAGTTAAGCAAGTAATTATAGCCGCTGTCTCGCTCGCACGCGCTAGCCCACTGGGGAGAGCGCCAAACGGTTAACGAGAACAACAACAACAGCAGCAACAGCAACTGCACGTTGTATACATGCAAACATACATACATACAATGCATACGTATATTTGCATGAATATGCATACATATACATACATCTATATTCATATGTATGTATACATATATAATTTGTACATATAATGTATTGTAATCAAATACAAATCGGCAAAACAACAAAAATCTTGACGTAATCGCAACACAACGAAAAGAAATCAAAAACAACAAAAACAAAAAACGAAACAAAAACAAAAAGCGCAAAACGCGCAGCAAACTCAACGACGACAGCAACAACAACAACAACAACAAAAGCAAACGCAACAGCAAAAGCTGTTTGTTTTCTTTCACGTTACTTATTTATTTTCTTTTCTTGTGTCTTTTTTTTTTTTTGTTTTTTGTCATTGCTTTTGTTATTTATTGATGTATATTGTTGTTAAAACATCTCATTAAGCGGCTTGCAAAAATTATTACAAATTTTTGTAGCTGTTACGCGAAAATTTCAGCTTTTTTTTCTTCTTTGTGGCAAATTTCATTGTTATTAGTCAGCAGCAGCAGCAACAACAACAACAACAGCAACAACATTAGCGGGTAAGATATGATAAGAGGCGAATGTGGGGGCGTGGCAAAGCCACTAGACAGAAGTATAAGCCATTAAGCAATGGCTCTTATCGAGCACATTAACTCATTTTCAACTAAATATAATTTAATAATAATTATTCTTTAAAAAAAAACGAACAGAAAAACAAAAAACAACCAATGTCATGACAGTCTTACAGAAGGTCATTCACTTGAATAAATAATGCAACAACAAAAAAAAAGAACATACAAAAATTATATTTTATACACATTTAAATATGTTTATGTAAATTCACGCGTACAGTGAGTCAAAAAATTATATACAAATCGGCCATTTTCAATAATCCTGCAGAACGACAAAATTATTAAATATGCATATTTTAGAATTCACAAATTTTAAATTTTAATTTTTACAAATTTACAAAAATTTAACAAAATTTTCAATTTCAATTTTAAAAAAATTTTAATTATTATTTCAGATTCAAGCTTAACATAATTTTTAATTTTAAATTTAAAAACACTCACAGTTCATTTTAAATTTAAAAATAAAATAAAATTTGATTTTATAAAAAGTTTTTTAATTTGATATATTTATAGTTCTTCATATTCATTTAAATGAATTTTAATTTTAAAATTAAATAAACTTAAAAATATAGTTTTATTTTTTTACAAAATTGGGCTTAACAAAATTTGAATTTAAATTTAAAAATAAAAACAGTTAAAGCACATTTTATTTTATTTATAATTCTTCATATTTATAATTCTTCAATATTCTTCGTAAATTATTTAATATTCTTTTCACATTTTAAGTTTTAATAAAATCAAAATCTAAAAAAAAAATTATTAAAAACATTTTATGACAAAATCAATAATAATAATAACTTTTTACTGGCCTTGAAAACATATTTCTGACTTAAAAAGTATAGCTTATCGAGCTTATATAGTACATATAAATTTAATATTGTGTATATATATATATAATTTGAAAATGTAAAAAATTAAGGTTGCTTTAGACAATTTTTTTTAGAATCAATATCAAGTTTGGAAATAGAAAAAATATAATATTTATTTCAAAAAAAATTCTTTGAAACAAACTTTATTTATTTTACATTTACATTTTAAAGACATTTATTTGTTATATAATATATAATATAGTATATAATACTATGATCTAGTAGAAACCATAGGCTATAGCTATTTAGCGAGAAAGAAAAGGATATATATAATTATATACAGATATATATGTACATACATATATTACTAATATATATATATATATATTATATAAAGAATGTTAACAAAATTCGTGATTTCCAAGTCTTATAAATTTCTTATTACATCATAATAGAATAATCTACTTTTCAACGACAGTTTCTATGATTTATAATGATGATAAATATCAATATTCCATATCAACATTAATATTTTAACGTCTTTTCTGAAAATTGTAAAGAAAACTTAACTACATACAGGTGTATAAACATATTATATATAACAGACAGACAGGCATACATAAATACATATATGACACACTATAGAGCATGATATGACGTAATATGATATAGTTTAGTCATTGATATAGTACAATTAGATCATAACGTCAGGTTGAATCCAGAATGATATATTCTATCAAGGTGCTCCCTAAAATAGTACCCCCCTTTTAAGTGCAGATAATTGACTTTTGAATATACCCGATAAGTGAGGTGTTTTAACAATGCTAAATTTATGACCCGCACCAGACATTAGTCATGGGCTCGTGCTAGAGCCCAATCAAGGCATTACGACTATAAAAGCGTGCTAAATTGTCACCTTATCGATAGATCTAATATCTAACTTGACGATAAATTTAATAGAAACTTACATATACGATATATTTGAAGATTGTTCATATCATATAAACAAGATAGAGCAAATATATATGTGTATTTTTACACACAGTTCTATTAATATACCTATCTAGTTTCTAGAGTTTATACAAATAGTATAATTTACAGTTACTATAATCTAGTATTTGAACTCATCTATCAAATGGGTGAAACTTTCGTTCAATTAAGATTGAATCAGATACTATTCGGAAATATATTTACACTCGGCACTCAAATCGTTTATTTAATTTAACAGTTATTTTATTTATTTACTCACCTGTTTGCTAGCATTTTTTTTTCTCTAAGATATTTTATTACATCATCGATCGAATCACAGCGCTTTACGTCAGTTTGTGGAATTTCGTATATCTGAGACATTTGAAATTGCAGATCGTATCGTAAATTTGTATATTATTATATCGCATGAATCTATCAATACTTGAAATACTGAATACCCTGAATTCCGTTACCCACATACCGTTATTCCCTTAGTCCCGGCTCCAATTAAGCTGCGAAGTTGAGCTGAATTTTCTATGCTGCTGTCGCCGTCGCACGTAATACAACAAAGCTGATAACGGAAACGGGGAGGGGCTGCCGCCCCCAAAACAAAATTGATAACAAATACACATTCGCATATATGCACAAATATATATATATATGTATATATATATATATATATATATATATATATATGTGTGTGTGTGTGTGTACATACATATATGCATACCAGGGCTGCCGTGCTCTTGGTTCAGCTCCCAGTTTAAGCTAACTCAATTAGGAGTTAGTTCGTGAAATTCATTCAAAATTTGAAGCTTTTCATATTTGAATTCGAATTGGATTTATGGTTCAGTTCATGTCGATCAAATTTCAATTTACAATTGCTTTCGCTTAAAGCGGCTTGCAGCCATGGTACACACATACATACATACTTGAATATATATGTATTGATATTGGTATTTGTTGTGTAGACGCCAAACGGTTGTATTATCAAATTACTGCTTGCTGATAATCCGCATAAAAGCTGTCGAGTGGGAGATATTGGGTGGCAATGGGTTGGCAGCAACATTTGCTGGCAGGCATTTGTTGTTGTAGCTGTTGTTGTTGTTGTTGTTGGCCATGTGCAACAGATTCTAACGGCAAAAAGTTTCGCCCCCAAACAATTGGTTTGTTTGACAGCGGCAACGCTTTTACCGCTTCTATCTCCCACGCACACACATTCCAGTGCCCGCTTTCCCGTCTTCTTTTTCCCGTTTCGCGTTTCCCCTTTCCCGTTTCGCGTTTTGCCTTCCTCCCTCTTGCCCTTTGCCCACGCCTTGTTTCATTGCCATTCCGTTGCGAATTCCCATGGAAAGTATTAACCACTGATGCCATTTCAGCTTTTTTACCGTCAGATCTGATTTTTTTCAATGTCTGATTGCGGGAAAGATTCGAAAAGAGCGGGTAGTGGGAATTCCTGCTTTTTGAAAATCGTAAAAGCTTTTTTATTTTTGGTATAAAATTGAAAAATAACCAAATTATTTATGGAAAGTGTTAAATGAAATCAAGCAAAAAAAAAGTCCACAAATGTACAAATGCACATTTATATATGCATGCATATTTAACATAAAACTGGCAATAATGTGTTAAAATAACGTTTAACCTTTTTTTTTTTTTTGCTTGCCTTTCCAGCTACATAGATCTAGCTTTTTGTGCTCTCGAAAAAATGGCAGCACTGGTACTAACTGTTTTCGTGTATGTTGCTGTTGTTGTAATTGTTGTTGTCGATGCTGCTGCTGTTGCTGCTGTTGTGCACTCATTTAGCTTTAATTAATACACACACACATAAATACAACAGCACTCGCAGCTAAATGCAATGCATGAGACGAGCTAAAAATAAATCATGCTGACGTCACATTTTGCGTATGAGCGAACGCGAAGGCATTAAGAACGAGAAAGCGGCCGTCGCCAAAGCCAAAGCCCAAAAGCAAAAGACGACGACTGATTGGAATTGATTAAAATGCAGCAGGCAAATATTGCCCGTTCCCGTTGGTTGTCTTTGCTGTGACTTGTGCTGTTAATGTCAAATGAAAAGTGCAACAACAACAGCAACAACAGGAGCAAGAGCACGACAGTAGATATGCATGTGCGTATATATGCAGGCATATACATACATACATATGTATGCATGCATGTGTGTATGTACATATGTACATATGTATTAAAACAAATTAAATGCCATAATTTGATGTGGCGACTGTTTCGATTTTTGTACTCGCACAACCAATAAGCCACGATGATGTCAATGACGTTGATGACGTTGCCAGATTTTTATTTATGCTTTTTTCAGCTTTGCGACTTTTGTGCCTTTGTTCGCTTTCGTCATTCTGCCTGCCCACCTTCCTTTCCTTCAGGTCTGTGTCACTCACTCTCTTGCACGCTCTCCCTCTCTCTCTCTCCCTCTTTCTCTCGCTGCCGCTCTCATTGCGGTGTCAATTACCTCTTTGAATGGTCGCCACAAGTATTTTTAAGTTGCGCTTACGCAGTGATGACAAGCACAACACAGCTCAACTTAAAAAAGAAATAAAATGATAAAACAGACCCGCGTACAGATTGAGGTAGAGATGGCAGAGATGATTGTAACGCGGGTGGGTGGCTGCTGCTGCGGCAGCAACAATCGCAGCTTCACTTGCCTAGGCTGACAGCTTAAGTTTGTCTAGTGATGATCGCGTGACTATCGCGCTCGACAATAACAATAAGATTACAAAACAAAAACAGTACATCTGTATAAAAGAAAGAGAGAGTGAGTGCACAGATTCGTTTCCTTCTGCTGCTGATTATTGCTGTTGCGTGCAGTGTTGCCATTTTCGCCTGCTAGATCTAGCTTATTTGAAAACAGAAATGCTTGAAAAGTTATAGAAATGCTTATAGCCTTAAATCTAGCATTTTTTATATCACCTGGCTTATTTTTGCCGTTCTGTATCCTACATATAGTTTTAGGTATTTTGGAAGGCAAATCGAATTTGTTTTGTTAATTTTGTATGGTTTTTGCATCAGACTTGAGTATTGCAATGCAAAATTACCGAATTATCCATGGCAATCAAAAAGTCCACAAATGTTAAAATTCCGTTGCAGCTTATCTTGCCTGCCTTTCCTGCTAGATGTAGCTTTTTGTGCTGTCGACAAAATGGTAGCACTGGTTGCGTGATGCACGAGCTTGGAATGTTAGTTCAATTTGCTCACTAATTCAATCCTTCATGAACATTTCTCAATATTAAGTGTGGGTTATTAGGTCAGCTGAATAACTAAATGAGGATAAGTGTTTAAGACCCATTGAGATGAACTTCATTCTGTATATAAGTACATAAATATGTATATTGTCAAATCGATAGTTAGCAAATATGCAAAATTTCCATTGATTTAAATCTAAATTTGCGTGCCTCTCACGCGCCCACCTCAAACACTTTGAACAATCATTTTGAACTGAATCAGCGCCTCATCTCGCTCTCCCTCTCTCTCTCTCTCTCACCCTGTCGCTTTGTCTGTCTTTCACGCGCATCAACATCAATTCAATTCCAGCTAGCATTTTAAGTGCAGTGTCACTGTGCTTTATGTTTCATATACTTTTATGTGCTGTCTGTTCGCAGTTTGCTCAGTGCAACAAATACACTCCATTTAATAGAAACAAAACATTTTAATCAGCTGCGATAAATAAAAAGCACGAGTTTGTCTAGTCGTGAGCTAACCTGTAGCTAGCTAGCGTCTTAGCTGCCGTCACAAAAAGCAAAAGAAACAAAAGTGAATTGCCTTCCTTACACACATATGTACAAACATATATACATACATACATACTTACTTATGCATATTCGTACACACACACACATACGCACATGCATGCATGCCTGTTTTTGTTGCGTCTGTTTTTGCTTCGTCTGTTTTAAAGAGGAGAGAGGAAATGATTCACATGCAAAACTTACTATCCTCGCACTTAAGCAACAGTTTTTTTTTTTGTATTTTTTTTTTCTATTTCGTAGCATTAACTGAACAAGCAAATTGTCTTATGAATAATTAAATTCAAAGCGTATTATTTTTGCCTTGGCAAATAAAATATGTTGCATTTTATTTTAAAGCTAGTTCATTTTAAAATTATAGTTTATAGCAGTAAAACTCTTTAACTGAATTTTATTATTTAAAGAATTTACATATTTATGTACATATGTTTGTATGAATGTTCGTACATATACATATGTACATATGTATGTAAGTATGTCTGTGCATAGTTTGACATTTGAAAATCTCAATATCACGTCATACCATCACGTCGTTACAGTCATTAGTTTCTATTAAATTGCTAGCTTATATTTAATTGCTATTTAATTGATTTGATTCATCAAGATATTGATACTCATTGGCTTAAAAGTCTTTAACAAAAATCTCACTAATAATAATTGCAATGCAAATACAGGCACACATATACATACATACATACACTGTGCAACTAAAGTCAACTACATGCAGACATACATATACATACATACATCGTATGTTTGTATGCAGCACTTGAAATTCTCTGAGCTAACGGCGCCAACTTCGTTTTCTGTTGTTGACCAAAACAACAACAAAATCAACGGTAAAGTGGCATGCACTGAGTCAGTTAGTCGACCAGTCTCTTCCTCACCCTCACCGTCTCCCTCTCTCTCACACTCTTTCTGGGAGTGTGACTCGCACAGACAGCGCGGCGTTTTGTGGGGCTGGGTGAACGAAGCGAGTGTCCGAAATGAGAGTCACAATGGAATGTGTTTGAAAGTAAAACGTGTAACGGTACAATTGGACGACACATCTGTAAATTCATTATTGCTTCCAATTGCAATTCTAAGTTGCAATTGTTTTTAAACGTTTTCATTTTCTTTTTTATGGCTCTTTTGTATTTGCTTAAATATGTGTTGGCAAGTCAAACGGTATTTTAGCGCTTTAAAACACTCAGTTGTTTTGCAAATGATCAAAAAACCAACTTTTAAGCACTTAAGTACTTAAATTAATTACCAATTTATAAGCAGCTGTTCACGGCCAACTAAACACATAATAATCGTTATTTGAAATTAATTAATCGAGCGCCAGAATTGAGTGGCATTGCAGCCCTGGTGCCAGCAGTGTCGCACAATCAAACAGCTGTTTGCCGTGCTGCCGGCTTTATATAGACTTGTCGCGCGCTTTTTCTATTTAGTATTTGGAATGTGGAATCCTTAAGAGTCTCAGGCAAACAACACGCAAATAATACACAATTGTTATTTTGTTAATAATTTGTTTGGTTTAATTTGTTGAATAGCAAGGAATTGTAAAAATATTGTGGCCTTTTTTATGTGCCAACTATCTGGCAACGCTCGACTGTGAAACGGGTTGCCGTCGCTGCGTGCGCATGCATATGTGTGCTTGCGAGTGCGTATTCTCTATATATATATTTGTGTTTGTGTATGTGTTGCTTGCTTGTGTGCGTGTGTGTGTGTGTTGTGGCGATGGGTTTGTGTGTGTGTTTGCGCCAGTACTGAGGCAGTGAAGCAGCGCGAGCGAGCGAGTGAGCAATACAAAATAATATTTTGCGCAAAAAGGGCTAAGAACCTGATCAATAAATTGTATTTAATGTTGAATGTGACCTAAAACGCGTGTTCTAAACTAGCGATAAACAATTTGTGTCCTTGCATCCTGCCACTGGCCCCCCTGGCAGCTGACAAACAAATCGCACAGCGCTGCTTTGAGAAAAAAAAAAGAACGTAAGCAACGATAACAGCAGAAAATTTTTTTTTGGTGTGCAGAGCGCGCGTGCTGCCAACTGTGTGAAAAGTGTTTTGTCGTCGCCGTCGCCGTCGCTGTCGCCGTCCGGATCCAATCAAATCCAATAACAAATCGAGAATTTCGAGGAGCAACAAAATCCCGCTAACCAGCACAAGCTATGCAGCAGCAGCAATCGGCTACGTAGTAGCAGCGCAAGGCAAACGGAGCTAGCTCTCTGTTCTGCTCTAGAGTGTGTGGCGTGCGTACAGTTGAATTTTTCAACAAGTTGCCAGCACAGCGCGCAACGCGACACAGGCACAAACACACACACAGACACAGTCACACACAGGCATACAGTCACAGTCACAGTCACATATACAGTTACAGTTACATATATATGCACGCACACATACATATATATAAGTATATTTATATATATAGACACACACACAACACCAGCGCGCGCAGCGAGAAGTGAAACAGAAACAGCAACAACAAAAACAACAACAACAACAAGAGGAGCAGCAACGTTTTAGTGATGTCATCAGAAAGTAAGTTTGCGTTTTTTTGTTTTTGTTGTTTTCTTCATTTTTTTTTTGTTGTTTTTGTTTTTTTTTTTGTTTTGTTTGCCTATAACACAACGTCGTCATGACGTCATTTCATAAAAATACACACAACAGTTGAGACAGTATGGCCGTTGCTGTTATTGTTATTGTTGTTGTTGTTGTCGGTGTTGTTGTTGTTGTTTCGTCGTTGTCATCGTCGTCGTCATTTTTGTAGCAAGCAAACAAAACAAACCAAACAACAGTTGTAGAGGCAGCAGCAGCAGCAGCAGCAGCAGCAGCAGTGACAGTGACAGTCAACGATTGTATGTGTATGTGTGTGTGTGTGAGTTTGTTTGTTGTTGTTGTTGTTGGAATGAACAATTAACAATTAGCAATTACCAATCAAGCAATATTGTAACCAAAAACCAATGAAACCAATTTTGTGCACATCTCTCTCTCTCTCTCTCTCTTTCTTACTCTCCCCCTCTCTCTTACTCGCCCTCTTTCTCTCTCTCTCTTTCTATTGCTGCTCCTGTCTCTCTCTCTCTATATTGTATGTGTGTGTGCGTGCGGCCCCATCTCTTTCATCCGGCCGCCTTCCTTTGATCCTGGAAATTGTTTGTGCAGTCCTCGTCCAGCATCCATCAACTTCAAACTGGCAAAATTGAAACGGAAAAGACGCCAAACTGAAGCACTTGTCGGAGAGCGTAACGGTGCTGCTGAAAATCGCTAAAATGGACAGCATCGTCGAGGAGAACGGCAACTCGGCCTCCAGCGGTAATGTGAACGACGTCAACGATGTCACATCAGCAGCAGCCGCCGCCGCAGCCGCCGCAGCAGCAGCAGCAGTGGCAGCAACAGGCGGCCAACAGCAGCAGCAGCAGCAGCAGCAGCAACAACAGCAGCAGCAGCAGACACAACAGAACCAGCAAAGTACAACGAGCGGCGTTCCAGCGACGGCCAACACAAACAATGCCAGCGGCGCGGCATCCGTGCTGACAACGACCGCCAACTGCAATATCCCGTACCCAATGCAAGCGCTCGTGCAGCACGGCCTGCAGGTGAGTCCCAGTCCAGTCCAGTCCACTCCAGTCCAGCCCAGTCCTAGTCTCGAGCACCATGGGCCCAATGCGCAAACCTGCAGGCAAAATTAACAACATAGCTAAAACGAGTCAGGAGCATATATATATATAGACTATATAGGAGTAAAGTAGAGTAGCTGGAGTTACATAAATATATATATAAAAACAGATATATAAATATATATTTTTTATATTATATATTTATTATTATATATATGTTTTTGTTATATAAATAAATATATATATATATATATATATAGAGTGGAGTAGCTAGAATATATATGTATATAAAAACTGACATATAGATATACATATATGTATATTTATACTATTTGCGAGACAGTATAGAGCATAGGAGTTAAAGCATATAAACAAATATATACATATAAAACAGATAAATAAATATATATTAAATATATATATATATATATATATATATATATGTATTTACAGTTGCGGTAAAAAAAAATAGTAGTGCGAATGAATACTAAATATTTTATCAAAAAATTAGAGACTTAGTAACTGAATATCGTCATCTAAAATAATAATAATATTTATTAATCTCAATATTCGTTTCAAATTGTTTTCAAAATATTGAGTTTTTCACCAAGTTTTTCTTGTCCAACAGTACTACAATTATTTTTTTACCACAGGTGTAAATACATATATAGATTAATCAGAGTAGTTAGATTATATATGTCTACAAAACCAGACATATAAACATATTTATTAAAATTGTTGTATATATATACTATATGGGAGATCGGTAGCATAGAGCAAAGTAGTTCGAGTATATAGTATATATTTGTTATTTTATTCATTTCACTCTTTAAAATATTAGAATTCACAGTAATTGTGAATTAAAATAACAACATAAAATAAGAGTATAAGTTGGTTAGTAAAAAAGATATGAGTTTTTGGAAGAAAATATAGAGAACGAAAAACCTTGTGAAAAATTACTCACTTCCAATTAGTTATAAAGCTAGATCCTTAATATAAGGATATATTGATTATATAATATATATAATACATGTGATATCTATAGCATATAGGTCAGAGTAATTTTAACCATAATAGTAGTTTTATATAGAACATATATAAATATATATAGTATATATATACCATAATTAAGATAAATTGTATTATTGATACTATAATATTAGAAGGAATTTGTATTAGTATATGCTAGTATTTTGCTTAGTACATATTTATATATACTTTCTAAATTTTAAAAAGATTAGCTAAAGATTCTTTAAAATTTCTAATTATTCATATTTCATTTTCTAAATTCCCATTGAAGCTAGAGCTCCATGGAATACGTTCGTCCGTACTATGTAGTACTACTACTAACAGGCCTTTGAAGCAGAAGCAACAGTAAATCGCATTAGACGCTTACAAAATAGGGCTACTCTAATATAGGACCAGTGTATTCAGAAATGTAAAACTGCTGGAGAACTAATGTATTCATCTGGAAGCAGTGATACATAGCATAGACACTTGAAATGGATAAAAAGTCTATTCAGTTCTTGCTATTCCAATGTAGAACTAATGTATTCAGAGATGTAGCGCAAATGTATTAATATAGCCTTGATTATTCATAGAAATACGCATAATAGGGCGCATGAGACTGCTGAAATGCATAAACAAGTTTTAGCTATTCCAATGTATAACGAATTTATACCCATAGAAAAGTAACTGTTACATTGATTAATGTAAAACTTATGTACCTAGAAATGTAGAGCTAATGTATTCATATGAGAGTTACGCATAGCTGGATGCATTAAAAAGTCGCGTAGGACGCGTAAAGCGTATGTAAAGCATACAAAATTCTTGCTATGCCAATGTAGTACTTATGTATCCAAAAATGTAGAGAACAATTTAGAGAATAATGAATCGAATGTAGTACTAATGTAATCAAGTAATACTAATATAATAATATGACAGTAGTTGCTCATAGCAAGAAGTCTACAATATTAAAAGCTATTCCAATGTAGAAGTAATGAATCAACAAATGTAATACTAATGTTAATATGACAGTAGTTACTCATTAAAAGTCGCCTAAAAAGCCTATAACATTTTTGATATTCTAATGTAGAACTAAAGTAAATAGAGGCGTATCACTAATTTATTAATCTAGATAGATATATAGCAAAAGGCATAGGACGCTTAAAACAATTAAAATGCCTATGAAATACTTGTTACTCCAATGTATAACTAAAGTATCCAGAAACGTATCACTAAACGCTTGAAACCTATGAGAATTGTGGCTAGTGGGGTAATAGGTGGGTTTATTCTACCCGATAAACGGCTCGTGCTTACTAATGGGGTTCGCCTAGTAGTCACACCTCTTCGTTTATATTTAGGCTTAATGCTAGGTTTCCACAAAAAGTTATTCATTAAGTGAAGATAATTAGATCGAGCAAATAGCAACGAAGCTTGAGATGGGTGTTCGCTCTTCAAGTTTGATGAGTCACAAACTCGTATTGCTTTGTTGAGCATTCGTAAAGGTTTATTCTCCGTCTCGCTCTCACTTCAGTTAAAAATTTGTTATGGGAATCTATTTGAACTTGGCTCGAACCTGGCCAGCTGACAATATCAATACTAATCATTTATTTAAACACACGAGCACAATTAAGAAATGGGGGTTTAACCCACGAAAGTTGAAGTTTAAGGAATGCAATATGTGGCCTCCTCCTTGTCCTCCTCCTCCTCTTGCTATTGACTTGACTAAACTTAATTTCAATGATGGCTAATTGTGTTTTCGATTCATGCAGGTGCAATCCGTGATACAGGCAAATCATTCGGGTGTCATACAAACTGCTGCCGGCACACAACAGCAACAACAACAGCAACAGCAGCAGCAGCAACAACAGCAGCAGCAACAACAACAACAACAACAGCAGCTGGTCGCCGCAACGGCGATGCACAAAGGCGGCACCGGCGTCGTTTATATGACCAAACCGGCTATTACGACGGTCATTCATACGACCACGAGCAATGCAGTGCAAGTGCGTAACAAAGTGCGTAGCTGTTGCTAAACGAAAAGCAGATAATACCAAACAAACACACACACACACACACACACACACACACACATACATACATACACACACTCTCTCCCACACACCCGCCCCCATTCCCACACAGAGTCTCGTTAAAATATATATTAATCAGCTCAACATTTCTTACAGATCCCTCCAAATTTTCAATGTAAGATCAAACCCGAACCGACTACCCAGCATCCGGAGGACAGCGACGAGAGTTTATCGGACGATGATTCGCAGCATCATCGCAGCAATCTGACACGAAGGCCATCGTACAATAAGATCTTCACCGAAATCAGTGGACCCGACATGAGCGGTAATTTTCACTTGCTTCCTTATTGTTTACTTCCTTAGCGAACACTTGTGAGCCATAGACTTTGTCTCTCTCTCTCTGTCTCTCAATCTCTCTCTCTCTCTCTCTCTCTAAACTATTGTCCTGCTCTGAATCGCTCTGTTCGCTCTCTTGCTGTTATATCATTGTCCAGTGCTTAACTTAACCAGAATTTGTTGATTTATTCGATATACTTTACCCAATGGCGCTCAGAGCTCACACAGCAGCACAAGCAAAAATCATCAGCAATCATCGTAAACATTCAATTATATCATTAAATACATATTTAGTTTTGTCTTTGCATAAAGAGAAATCATAATTTGTATATATTTTAAATTTAAATTGTAATAGTTTAATCTAAGCCAAACCAATGTATATTAGATAGTTGAAATGAAACAAAAGAGAAAGCATATCTATAGAGATACGAATGAGTTTTGAGTTCTGTCAAATACATTTATATTATAAGAGATTGCTTTAGTACTTTATAGAGAATGTTATTGAGCGAGATTCTTGTTTACTCTGTAGCTCTATGAGCAAGATTCCTGTTTACTCTATAGCTCTATAACATAACCGACTCTAGATCTATGACAGGCTTATAAATAATATAGATTATTATTAGACAGCTCTAATATCATAGTCTAAACAATTGTTATATATAGTCTAAACAACAATGTAATAGATGATTTAGTATGTTTAAAAAGTTTGTATACAGCAAAGATATTCCAAAATAATTATTGTTATAAATATTGTTATTCGACAAGTCTAGTGACATAGTCTAAGCAATTGTGCCAATGATGAGCTATAGACATATTAAAAGTATATACAAAAGAATATTTGTATAGAAGGTTAAGTAGATATGCCAAATGATTTGGATGAGTTAATATGTTTATAAAGTTCATATACAGCAAAGCTATTGAAAAGGCTTAAAATATAGAATGTTATTAGACAGTTCTAATGACATAGCTTAAGCAAATCGGCCAATGTAATAGATGATTTAATATATTTAAAAAGTTGGCATACATTGAAGAGATTCAAAAAGCTTATATAGAATGTTATTGGCAGCTCTAATGCCAGAATCTTATCAGTTTTGTATGCGTTTATATGTTTAAAAAGTTATATACAGCGAAGCCATTCAGCAAGTTTATAAATAATGTTATTAGACAGCTCTAGTGCTACAGCATAAGCAAATCGGCCAATGTAATAGATGATAAATGAAATAACGAAGTTTATATAATATAGTAACAATTAGATCTAAACTCTGTCTTGTCCGATTATGAAGTAAACTATATAGGCTAGACTGGTTGAGTTCTCTCCTGGCATGTCTGATATGAAGAATCACGCCTCCTTAGGCAGTATTAACTTATATTATATATATTGTATACTCATTGCATAATCCCCAAATCCATCTATACTCAGTTTTCAAAGTACTATCAATAGTTATGCTTTAGGTAGTGAGGTCTTAATACCATTCTCATGTTCTCAGTTTCATGTTCATTTCATTGTCCATTTCCCTGAACTCACATGTATCTAATATGATATATAACTTATCAACAACTTAGTTGTGTGTTTAATGTTGTTGTCTATAGAGATCATTCATCAACCAACATCACACACGGCTGTTGCTTCAGATCTATTTCATACAGCTAACTATCTATCTCTTTTCCTCTCTAACCATCTCGCTCTAACTCATGCACACATTTAGTTGTTGTTATTGTTGTTGTTGTTGCTGTTGCTTTAAGCACATGAACAACATCTGAATTGTATATAAAACTGATTAGGATAACGCGCATCATACGTCTTAGTGTCTCTTTATCATGTTATAACTGTAAATACTTATTACATAATAGTCACGCATACACACACACACACACAGACTCACATACACATATTTTGCATACTTTTTCGTTTGTTGATTTTGACGGCTGCGTCTCTTTTGGCTTTGTTGTTGCTGCTGTTGCTGTTGCTGCTGTTGTTGTTGTTGTTGCCGTTGATTTCTTATGCTGCTGCTGCCATACACACACACACACACACACACACAGAGACACATGCGCATTCAGTTTAGGTCAGACGCACAACAAACATCTCCAACATTCAACATCCAGCATCCATCATCCCCCATCAACATACATAATACATTTGTACTTATATAACAAACGTCGCCCGTTGCCGTCGCCGTTGCTGTTGTTCAAACTAACAAATATATCGCCTCTCTCGCTCGCTCGCTCGTTCGATCGTTCGCCTGCTCGCTCACTCGCACCCACCACAAACAAAACCAAAAAAAAAAACACCACTGACACCACCGACACCGACACACTCACAATGAACAACAAATTCGCAATTCGAAATTTGAAATTCGAAGAAAAAAAAAAAACAAAACAAAACAAAAATGTGATTTCTTATAATTTTTATTGTTTTTTTTGTTTGTTTTCTTTTTTACTGCTCGCGAAAAAAATATAATTCAAATACGATCGCATCGAAAACCAAAATGACAACAACAACAACAACTACAACAAACAACCAACAACAACAACAACAACCCCCCCTCAACCATATCCCAAAATAAATTAAAAAAAAAAACGAATATCGTATGCTGAATATCGTATGCCGAATATCGTATATCGTATACCGAATATCGTATATCGTAAACCTGATGATGCAGCGAGTGGAGCACTGCAAATGTCCGACGGCAACGTTCTCAGCTCTCAGCTGAGTAGCGGGGCGGGGGGCGGCGGCGGCGGCAACATAGCGGGCAGTCCACTGCTGCACATGGCGTCGGACTCGGGCTACTTTCTATCCAATCGGATAGCATACAATACCAGTAAATGCCACCACAAAAGATTACAATAATGAAATAAAAAACTGTGACAAATACTTATACTCTCTTCTCTTTTGTTCTTCTCTCTCTCTCTCTCTCTCTCTCTCTCTCCCACACACACACTCTCTGTCTTTTACACACTCTCTGTGTCTCTCTCTCTGTCTCTGTCTCTGTCTCTCTCTTAGATAACAGTGGCATTCCGGAGGATCAGACACGCAAGCGAGAGATTCGACTGCAAAAGAATCGAGAGGCGGCGCGCGAATGCCGGCGCAAGAAGAAGGAGTATATTAAGTGCCTGGAGAATCGTGTGGCGGTGCTAGAGAACCAAAACAAAGCGCTCATCGAGGAGCTCAAGTCGCTGAAAGAGCTTTATTGTCAGACCAAGAATGATTGAACGTGGAGCCGATGCTGGCATAGGCAACAGCAGCAACAGCAGCAGCAGCAACAGTTGCTGTTGCTAACAGCAGCAGCAGCAATAGCAGCAACAGCAGCAGCAGCAACAATTGCTGTAGCTTCAAGTCTACAGTGGCCTGGCAACAACATCGACATGGAGGCGTATGCTGGTTGGCAGGAGGACACGAACAAGCACAAGGACACCAACTGGGACATGGACGATGACGACTGCAATTGGCCGCATATCATGATTAACATACAAAACGAGACAAACATTTATGTAGTATAATTTATATACAATGATCATGTCGTTGTCGTTGTTGTCGTTGTTGTCATTGTTCTCATTGTTGTTGTTGTTATTGTTTATGTTGTTGTTGCCATACACACACACACACACACAAACAGACACACACAGACACACACACATCGAGTGCTGGTCATGTGCGCTGTGCGCACTTGTTGACGAAATGTTGTTTATCAACATTTGCGACACAACAAGCGGCAAACAGCAAACAAACACTCAACATACACACACACATAGACACCCACACACACACACACACACACACAATGTAATTATGTTTATAATTTAAATGTGTAATATTATTTTTTAAAGCTTATGTTTATGCTTTAGTTATATTTCCTAATTAAATTATGCTACACAGTAATGTATACTGTTATTATTTGTATTTTAAAATTCTCTTCTTTTTTTTTTTGTTTTATATATCTCTATATATATATATATATATATAATACCAATACACACTACTTTGTTATACATTAAGAAGAAATCTTGAATTTAGTGCATTGTGCGAGAAAACAGTAAAATATAGAGAAAAAAAACCTAAGCCTAACCTAAATTAAATGTGTTTAGCTAAATTTTAATGAAACAGCAACTAGCGAAATTCTTACACCAGCCCCGCCCCCTACCGCCCCCACAAATTGTAACACAGCAAAACAAAAACAACAATAAATCATAATTAAAATTAAGTTTTAAAATTTGTAATTTGTAATTTGTAAAAAAAAATATCAAACATCATATATATGTATGTATGTATGTATTTATGCACATTTTTTAAGTTTTGTTACATAATTTTAAATATGGCCGTTTCTTTAACAAACAAAAATTATAATAAAAACACACAAAAATTGTCAACTAAACGCCCCCCATGGCCCCGCCCTCTTAGCATAGGCTACACAAATGTTTCTTTCTCTGTGCGCACGCGACAAAAACAATTTTATGTATAAATCCCTTTATATATATATATATCTATATATATAATTTATATATTTATACAGATCAACAAAAAAACTATGTAGTTAGCGAATATTTGTACACTATTTGTATTTTAACTGATTTTATGTTAAACAAAAGGAAAGAAAAGAAAGAGAAATTAAGTGGAAAATGAAATAATTAATTGTTCTATATACATAAAAAAAAATTTTTTTTTTTTTTTTTTTTGCATGAGCAAAGGCAGCAAAACAAACAAAACAGAGAGGGAAAAAGAAATCACAACAAACAGTAAACAAAAAATCAACGAAAGCTTCAACATATTTTGTAAATGTAAAAAATGGAATGCAACAGAAGCAACTATGAAAATGTAAACAAAAAACACAAAACAAAACAAAAACAAAAACAAAAAACATATAAAGTAAAAACTCTCGTTATCTCTTGTGATCAACTCAGTTGTTGTTATGAATGAAAAAAAAAAAATGATTTAAAAAAACAAAGGCAAACAATGAAAATATTCAAAAGAAGTTTAAGAAATTGCGGGCAGTGCATGAATTCTTCGTGCAATTTTTTTTATATATATATGGTATCCCAGGAACAATAGGTCAAGATACATAAGAAGAAGTAGAAGAAGATGAGATCGGAAACAATGTCAAACACAGTAAAAACTAAAAACAAAACAAAATATATATAAATACTTTATATAGTATAGATATATATATATATATGTATATACAAAATATATACACGAGTCGATATACACACACACATAAATTATATATATATACATATATGTATATATACATACATATATGTATATCTATCTATTTTTGATGTCAAAATCAAATGAGCAACAAAACTTTCTGAATATGAAACAGAACAAAAACAAAAAAATTATTAAACAAATAAATTAAAAAAACAAAAACAAAAACAAAGGGAAGAGAAAACGGCGCAACTTTTAAGCAGTTCATATAGGCGATCGATCTAAGCAACCCGGATCGAAGTTGCATAACAAATATTTTTATTGTCATTGCATAATTTTTAAGGTAGTAATTTTAATATTTAAAGCATAAGCAACAAAACAAAACAAAACAAAAACTGACAACCGAAAACAAATGCAAATAAATACAAGTGAAAACAAAATAAAATAAAACAAGATGAAAAGAAAAACAAACAAAAAACAACAACAAAGTAGAAGTTACAATATTGTTATAAATATTTGTCTCAATGAGAAAAACAAAACAAAACAAAACAAAAACAAAAAAACAAATAAAAACAAAAAAGAAAACAAACACAAAAAAAGAAAATCAACATAAAAAATCAATAAAAAAATAAAATTTTACTTGACTTTCTTTTTACTTTGGGCATATACATACATAGTAATTGTTCTCGAGCTACCCGGCTCTGCCCGTTCAGGAATGTACTGAATTTTGAACGCATCGATAAAGGCTTAAGGAATTTGTTGCATTTTGTATATTAGTTAAAGGTACAGATATTAAAGGTACTTTTCTATTACACCTATTTTCTCATATTTGCAGCACAGCTAGAAACGTTGAATGGTACATCTCAAGCAACATGAAAAAGGTACATGGTACATTAAGAGCGACAGACATTTGAGCAATGAGAAAAAATGTACCTAAATTAATTAAAATAAAGTTTGGCATATAAAATATTAAATTGTACCAAGCCTTGATTCTGTATTGTTTGTACAAATAACAATAATGAATAGAACAAGTCATGTAATAAACATAGGTACGTATTGAACGACAGACATGAGATGTAAGAAATATAAAATGAACTGAAGAGCAGAATTTTTTTATTTTACTACTATTATATTTTACTACCAAACCAAATTTTTGATCAATTTTTATATGTACATTTTGAGTAACAAACCTGAGATTCCACACCTATAAAATAAGAACGGAATGTGTACCAAGAATTTATTGTCTTTTACTACTGTACCAAACAACATTTTTGCTAATTTTTTCTAGGTGTATTTTGAGTGATAGACATGAGATGTCACAACTATAAAATGGGAAAAAAATGTACAAAGAATTTGATAGACATTTTGCTATTGCATCCTTCTTTGCTAAGTACGTTTTGGGCGACAGCCAAGAGCTGATACAATGTACCAATAATTTGAAAGCTAATTCAATATTGTACCTATTTCAATAGCTAGATTTTGGGCGGCAGAGATGAGATGACATAACTATGAATTAAGAAGGGTATGAAT
Organism: Drosophila hamatofila; assembly: GCA_035045345.1. Lineage (NCBI taxonomy): Eukaryota > Metazoa > Arthropoda > Insecta > Diptera > Drosophilidae > Drosophila > Drosophila hamatofila. The sequence goes on along the minus strand of JAWNPA010000039.1, from coordinate 7,564,439 downwards.
ACCAAGTATTTATAGTATTTTACTTTTGGTACACCCAAATAAATTTTGGTGCATTCTTTTAGGTACATATTTAATGATAGACATGAAATGCCACAAATATATGATGAGAAGAAAATGTACCAAGAAACAAAATATTTCATTATTGTACATTTTGGGTGATAGAATTGAGATGTACCTTGTAGCATTTACTTTAAAGGTATATTACTATTGTACCTATTAATATATTATAAAATGTACCAAGAAAATGAGAAAACTCGTTCGCATATACACATGTATATATATATAGATATAGTATATTAAAAACATGTAATTTACATTTATTAGAGTACAGGTGGACAGACATACAGACGTTACCTATATATGTATATATATATAGTAGGTGTATAAATATATGATAAAAATACAAATAGTTTTTAAAAGAGATTCACAGTTGTCAAAATCAGTTCGATTATTCGGCCATCGAGAGAGAGCTGCCTCGTTGCCCAGTCCAGGAGCTGGCAAGAGGAGCTGCTGCTCCAATGATAAATATAAATATATGTAAGTATGTGTATATGTATGTAAGTATGTATATATGTATGTAAGTATGTATTTATGTATGTAAGTATATCGTATGCCGTTGCAGTAATCACATGAAGCCGCTGCAGTTGCCTGAATGGAAATGAAGCGTCGAGAGCGAGGAGCGAGGAGCGAGACTCTCTTAGAGTGAATCCTTTGCCCCAACTTAGGACAAGAACATGTAGAGCACGAACATGCCGATGCCGACGTAGTGACTGAGGTAGCCCGCCGTCGACCAGTGGTACATGAAGGGCAGCTCGTGCTCCGAGTCCGAGAGCAGCGTCTCGTTGAGCAGCACGATGCCCAGATAGGCCAGATGGGCAATGGCCAGCAGGCTGAAGCACAGATTGATCAGCTGCACCAGCCAGGAGCGCCAGCAGTGCCAGCCCAGGCGCTGCGGGCAGTGGGCAAAGCGACAGCGCTCGGCTCCCGGACAGGGATTGGCCGTGACGCAGGCATTGAAGAGCGTGGCCAGATGGCGGCGCAGCATCAACTCGCCCTCGGCGAACGTGGCCAGCGAGAGCAGCACCAGGTAGATGCGGAAGTCCATGCCATGGAGCAGCGACGACACGATGTAAGTGCAGAAGACGGCCACCATGGTGCTGTGGCGGGAGTTGACCTGGTTCTGGGCCTGCTCCTGCTTGGACGTGGCGTAGACGTAGCGCTTGAGCCACTCGTGCATGGGCATGTTCCAGCAGCGGACGAGGGCGCTCAGCGAATGCGGCCACTCGATGCGCAATGGACGCACGACGAGCTCGCCGAGCAGCTCCTTGGAGGAGCCGGCATCCAGGCGCTGGCCGGCAGCCGCCAGCTGCGCCTGGCTGAGCAGGCTGACAAAGTAGTGGCTGGTGCGCACGCTCAAGGCGCCGGTGTACATGACCAGCCAGTGGCTCCAGCCACCCTGGTGCGCCTCCAGCGGCTCCATCGGAGCATTCAGTTCGCTTAGCGTCGGCGCAATGCAATTGCTGACGAGCAGCGCTGCCAGGCTGAGCAGGACATTGAGCAGCATCTGGAGTAGATTGCGACGCAGCTGCGGCTTGGTGTGCAGCGCCTCCAGGTAGCGGGAGTAGCTCAGCCAGGGGCCCAGCGCACAGGTGGCCGGATTGAGGATATAGCCCAGGTAGGCGACAATGCTGGGCATGTGGAGGCCGGCAGCGCCTGTTGCGGTCAGATCAAAAGCCAGCGAGATGACCTTCATGTTGGTCACCATCTGGAGGCCGCGCAGCTGGGGCCAGTCATCGCGCTTCTGCCAGATGGCCAGCTCATAGATGAACTGGCTGCCAATGCTGAGCACGGCTATGGCCACGGCTGGGCGTCGTCCCTTGCCCAGGCGCATCAGCTGGAGCAGCCCATAGCTGATGCCGTTGAGCAGCTGCAGGATCAGCATGCGCTGGCCCAGCGTGGCATAGAGGATGCCGGCGCCGCACAAGGCGTTGATGAGATGCAGTGGCGCCAGTTTCATGCTGTTCGCCTCCTGCCAGCTGGAGCTGCAGCTGGCCACAAGGCGTGCCCGGCGCGCATAGATTGAGCTCAGCAGCCGGCACAGCAAGCAGCCCAGCAGCAGGGGCACAATGTAGCCCGCCACCTGGGTGAGCGAGGGCAGGATGCAGTGCTCGTAGCTGTCCAGCAGACGGTCCATGGCGTTACCGTAGTTGTCATCGATGTAATCATGGCTGCCCAGCCTCTCAGAGTCCTCGTGGTCATGGCCACCGCCACCCACGACGCCATCCTCCTCATCCGAGTAATCCGCCTCGTCGTCGTAGTACTGATAATCCATATTGCACGGTCACGCTTCGCAACAGTTGTTCTCTCTCTGTGTACTGGGCCACGTACTTGCGATTGCGAATTGCAGCTGCTTGCAACGGCAGCGTGGCAGAGCCGTCTGGGTGGGTGTGTGGGCGCTGGTCTCTGTCTGTTCGAGTTAAGTTTTCAAAATCGGCTTCATTTTCTCTGTAGGAAATGAATGAACCAATGCAACAGTATTGTTCATTGCGAACCACTCGTTCCAGCAGCTTTGCCCATTGCCAACGATAGTTTGACGTTCCAGTTCCACTTGTCGCTCTCCGTTCTGACTGACTTGTTCTTTTGGTTCGCTGAGAGCAGTGCTGCCAGACTGTTTTGGTATTAATTTCTAAAAACTAATTTGATTGGGATTTGAATGGGAAATATTTCTTGATTTATTGTTATATTTTACAATCCTATATGGCTTTTTGTGTTGCATTTTCTTAAAAATGCAATTATAAGGCTTTTTATGGCTTTAAGAAAATATTATAAATATTTATGCTCATTTCAATATTTATAATATTTTCTTAAGCCCGTATTAAATTCAATAATAAAACGATTGTTCCTATTTCTTATAAGATTCTATATCGTATGTCCATAATTAGCTTATAAGAAAATAAAATTACCTTTTTCCGTTTATATAGTGAGTTTTTTATATATTTTATTATTGCTATATCTATATAAAAGACATACTCCTTAAATTCATACATAAAATATCTTAAATCAATTTTTACGCATTTCATTTTGTCTTGAATTTTAAATAAAGTATTTCTTTCTCGATATCAAAAGAAGTTTTTTTTTTTTAATTTTAACCATTTTTAGCAGACAAAACCTTGACCGTCAATAAAACGAGTTGTATGAATATGAATATATAATACATTTATTCGTAATTTATGAAACAGGCCAAAATTTCAAGGTTTTTTTTTACGATATTCAGGTCTTATTCAATGAAATTATTCCCAAAAATATATATTTTTAAATTAATATTATTTAATTAATATTATTTACTCTTCAGATTTATCCACTAATTAATTTTACAATGTATCATGAAAAAATTATTATTAATACTTATTATGTTATTATTATTTAAATGAATGAATAATGAAAAAAACATAATTATTTCATTTTACTACTTTTTCATTATTAATTAATTTATTTGATTTTTATTTTTTTTTGCAAAAAACATATAAAAACAAATATTTTACATATATATGTAAATATAAAAAATACACATATAAAATATAAAATATAATTTATAAAATTCTTGAAATATTGATTTTAATAGATATTATATATATAATAGATATTATATATATATATATATATATATATATATATATATATATATATATATATATATATATATATAATTTTTTTCAGATTTGTTCATTAATTTATCAAGCTTAATAATCCACAAGACACATTGAATATATTTGTATTATTTTTTTATTTTATTTATTTATTTATTTTTAATATTTTTATGTATAATACATAATTTGTTCTATTTTTTGCAAGTTCATATATATATTTATGAATATACACATATATATTTTTTTAAACAAACAAATATTCCCAATTTCGATTTCTAGCCAAATTTAACAAATTAAATTAACGTGCTGGTAGGATTTTTATTTTTATTTTTAACATATTTTTCTATTAATACATAATCAATACAAGTCCTATAAATTCCTCTGTTGATCCGTCCAATTTTGAGCAGGTGTTATATAGCTGCTTTCTGTGGACAGTTTAGAATTGATTGAGGCTTTGTCTACGCCAATCACGTCTCACGTCTGTCGCTTGATTTATGACAATCCCAATCCGATTGTTGTTATCTTTCCGTTTTATCTGCAAATCCATTACGCCCAGGCCGATTATCTTGGCGCCAGTCGTTCCACAGCTGTGGTCTATGCTCGATAAGGCAGTAAAAAGAAAGTATCTTGAGTTGAATCTAGATTCTACTTGAAAAATAGAATGGGCTAGAATGTTGCAGTCGGGCATAAAAGACTGCATTATACCCGTTAAAAATAGCTAGATTTGCCAGGTAAACAATGCAATACAATTTGGTAAAGATATTGTTATATATATTATATATATACTCTATATATATATACTCTATATAAGTATACAAATGCATTTCATTGAAAAAGAAAACTATCTATATCTTCCTCTTCCTTTTAAAGATATATACATATATCAATAACCATATAAGTTTGCTCATATAAGTTTGTCTGGGGACCAGAATTTTCGTCGCAATAAACGAATAAACGCTATCAGCGGAGTCGTTATAGCCGAATTCTACTGTATATATAATTTTAGCTCCATCAATTTCGAATCAACAGTCACGTACTATTTCTTCAATTTTACAATTCTAGCCATAAAACCATTTGCCACGCCCCCGCATGGCTCATTGATATACCACATACAAATTATTTACTTATTATGCTGTGTGTGTGTGTGTGTGTGTGGGTGTATATGGGTGTGTGTGTTAGCCAAGTAGCTAACATAGTTTATTCAATTAATTAGATTGCTTGTTTATATGCTTGCCAAATGAACCGTTATACCTACCTCTGCTTCTTCTTTTTCATTTATTTTTAATTATGGCAATACTTAGCGATTCGTCGTAACATCAGCATGCATACATACATATATACATGCATACATGTATACACAGGTATACGGCGGATATGTTTGCATTGGTGCTGTTAATAAAGATACGATGGAATGTATTTATGTTTGTGTTTATAAAGATACGATAGAAAGCGACTATATCTATGTATGTATGTGTATTACTTTTACCTTTAGTTTCGGCACACCCAACGATAAGACTAAAATAATATATGTATGTATAAGACATGGAATGCCTGTAGGTGCATATGTATGGCCTAAATTTGGAGTATAATACCTATTACTTGTACTATGTATGCCTATATATGAACATATGGGCCATTCTCCCTTGGTTTTTTTTGTAATTATCTTAAAAACGCATCAATTATAGTGATTCCTTTTTTTAAGATTCACTATTTGTCAAAATAAAAAGTATTTTGGCAATCGTTTGGAACAAAATTTAATTTGTTTTCAAGATAATTACAAAAACCCAAGGGGCTCGCTCGCTACAAAAAGTTGACTTTTCCGGAGAAATGCCCATATGCTACATATGTATATAGCGTATAACTTCTTTAATAATAATTGTTATTAAGTTAGATGTCGATATTAAGTTACTAAGTCTCTACATTTTTTGAGGTGTATGTATGCATCTATAAAGTATAACAGTTAATTTTGTGAAGATTTGTAGGTTTTTAGTTATATTAGACTAAAATTTGCCTATTATCTAAATGCTATTGTATAGTTAAAAGATTATTAAAACTTTTTTGTTTTATTAAAATTTGACGAAGTTACAGCCTGTTTCGTGAAAATGTATTAGTGACTTTAGTAACAGAGTGTGGGTACTTATACATACATATGTATATGATATGCATACATACATACATACATATGTATGTATGTATAAGTACATACATACTATATAACCTCATTCGCATTGAGCAGCTATGTACTACATATGTACATATGTACATATGTATGAAGTCTAACAGCTTAAATACACACTAAGAGCATTTGTTTGCATTTGCGCTATTCTGCGCATAGTAATTTCTATAAAGCATAAGAGTTAATATATGCATACGCTGTGTACATAACATATGTATGTACATACATACATATGTGTAGAGTATTCGGGGTATAATACCTGAATATGCACGTGTATAGCACCTTTTATATACCCTATATGCGTATGTATATATGTATGTAGTGCATACTATGCACTCTTTCGCGTATAACTTCCATAAAGTATGTATAACAGTTTATACATAAATGGGCAAGAGCTCTTCTGTATATGACACTTTGTCATATGTACATACATATGTATGTATTTATGCATGTACATATGTACATACATACATATCTCTTATATTCCGTGTATATCAATTTCTAATATATACATACATACATACATACATACCTATGTATGCATGTATGGGGGCTCGATTGTCTCTGTGCAAGATAAGATGGGATGGGCTGGGACACTTTTTTCATTTTTGCTCTTTGACAGCTACACACACACCCACACCCACACATGCATGCAGATATCTGTGTTTGTGTGTGTGTAGGAGAGTGCGTATTTATTTTTGCACTTCAACAGTTTGTTGAACTTCGTCAATCAGCTGAGAATTCTCTCTTGCATTTCTTCTGCAGTTGCGTGTGGCAGACGACAAAAAGTGAGCTAATTAAACCATAGCTGATCGTCCAAGCGAGAACGAAAAGGAGAACGAGACAGACAGAGGGAAAGAGAGAGAGAGAGAGAGAGAGAGAGAGAGAGAGAGAAAACGATAGACACAAATCGAAATGTATGGAAATTGCTGGATTAAGTGCGAGCTCTGCTAGATGTTTCTGTTCGGTTCGGTTCGGTTCGAGTGCTTATCGCGCGTATGTCCAAAATTTTAAATGTTTTTAATGTTTCTGCTGCTGTTCTGTCCGCTGACCTTGAAAACTGATAAAAAAAAAAAGAAAACGTAACGTACGATCCGACAACAACAGCAATAACAACAAGAGCAGCAGCAGGCAAACAAACAAGTCCCAAAAAAATGTATGCCGCTCAAGAAAACAAACACACACGACTTAACTCAGGCCACTCATACACATGCACACATTTACATACATACATACAACTAGCTATGCATCTGTGTCTGTGTGTGTGTCTGTAGAACAAACTCGTTTTTTATATGCGTCGTGCGTTTATTTTGTTTTGGTTTTTGTTTTTGTGTATTTTTTTTTTATTTTTTTACCAAATATAGTCTGAAGTCTAAAATATAAGTTTTGTACAAAAAAACTTAGCTTAAGCATTTTGAATATTTCAAAAAATATATGTAGATATAGATATATAGTATGTAATATATACATACAGATTATATAGTATATATAGTGTTCCTTTGATTGGCACGTGAAATAAAATGCAAAAGATACGACGAGCAGAAGGCAAACACAGTGTGAAACTCTTACAAACAACAAAATCTTAAAAACAAAAACAAAAACTTGGTTATAATCATAATCGTAGGTATCGCTGGCCCACTCGAGATTGTGTGCGCTCCATTGTCATGGCGTTGGAGTAGTTGAGGTTGAAGTGATGTGGTTCGATTTGATTTGAATTGATTTGGTTTAGTTGTTTTGTGTGTCTCGTGAGAGTGCTGAATGAGTGGTTGAGTGGTTGGGTGGGTTGGTGGTTGCTGCTACTGCTGCTGCAGTCCGTGACATTGCCAATGTATGAAGATGAGGTGCAAAGGGCAAATGGCCTTCAATCCTGATCGATGCTGCCCACATCCTTGCCAGCTGCCCGGCATTGCGCGCAGTAGCGATAGGAAACCGGCTCTGGTGGCTTCTCCATTGTCATGCCCGAGTCGCCCTTGTAGCCGCCGTCGCCGCCGCCGTTACTGCTGCTGCCAAACGGTGCCGGCTTGCTGTCCACCGGACTGATGGGAAAGTGCTGCCAGTGTGGGCAAGGCATTTGCTTCGGTGGATGAATGGGGAACGGCATTCCGACAAACACTGCACTTGCGAATTGAAACCCAAACAACAACAAAATAGTAGAAAAAAAATACAACAACACAGGCGTGCAAAAGATGTGCGGCGAGAGAATGAACGGCCAACAGGCAAAGACTTTGCTGGATGCAACTGTAAATTGCTGTGAGAGCTACTGCTGCATCGGACGCTCCGACTCGCTCGAAAACTCGCAATCAACTGTGCGGTTGCTAGAAGCAAAGCCGCGAACGTCAACGACCAAAACAAAAACACAAAGAAGTCACCTCATGCCAGTCCGATAGTTGAATACTCTACAATATTTATGGCAATGAGTGAGTATTAAATTGGAATTTACGAGTGTGAGAGCAAATGATTTATTTTGACATTTTCTTTTATTATATTCATAAATATTATATATATTTTTAATTTAATTTTTTAACAGAGGAGAAAAACACGTTTTCCACTTATTATTTAATGATCTTTTCATGATAATATGTCTTTATTTAATATATTATTAATCAAATTACTCGTTAGCCTTTTGAACTTGTTGTTGGTCTATTTTTGTCCTTATCAAAATATATACACATGTATATATATTAATAATACTATTCTAAAGGCAGGCTTGTTTCGCATAGCGTATGCTCAAGTCAGAGTTGTTCGATTTGATTAGAGCAGAGCAACAACAAAAATCAATAAGCGCTGTGTCGCTGCGACCGGCAAAAAGTAACTCAGCTGGTCTGGCGGGCTCGTCTAGCCAACAAAGAAGAAGAAGAAGCAGCAGGAGTAGAAGGAGAACGGGCTGCAGCAATGCTTCGCACAAAACCAACACAAAGAGAGCGCGCGAACAAGAGCGGAAGAAACACAGAGAGACACTGAGAGAAAGAGAGAGATAGAGAGAGAGGGAGCAACAGTTAACGTTATGCTTTTGATGCTCTACAAAGTGCAGAGCTGTCTTTGTCTGCGCTCTGCGGGTGGAATGACTTTTGAATCTAAAGTCTTATACACTCTTCGTTTCGTTTAGTTTCTTTTCATTGTGTGCGTGTGTGTGTGTTGGGTTGGTGGTGGGCGGCGACTAACGGACGGGCGCGCTTCTTATACGTTTTATGGTCATGCTTTGTTCGCCCAGCCATTTGCAGTCTTATGCTCTGCTGCGGACTTTGCCCGCTCGCATTGCAAGCTGGAACTGGCATTCCCGTTCCGGGTTGCACGCCACCAACTGCGGGTCTGGGTGTGAAATGTTGTTAACCTCAGAGCGCTTTGTTCGCCTTAAGCGCAAGTTTATAGTATGTGTATACTTTTTAATAGAGCTGCTCCAGTATTAGTCATGCCTGCAAAGGAATTGTAGCGGGTCATATGCTGCCCGGTAGTAAATTACAATTAATTACAAAAGCTTGTACCCATTTACACGCACAAGACTCGTAATTTAGTTCCGGTTCACTCTCGTTCTTTTCATAATTGTTTGTTTGCTTTTTATTTTTTTATTTTTGATTTGAGCATGCATAATTGCGCAAAATAAACAATAAACAAGCATGATATTTGTTTATTAAAGCCACCCGAATTGTTATTAGAGCAGAGCTTGAATGACATTGAACTGAATACGCAGAGAACTAGAAACTTCCTATTGAGACTTTGAATGAGCGCACTCCACTAGAAAGAAACTCTAACAAAACTGAGTTCATCTTGAAAATGGAATATCAAGTTTCCTTTTGTAATTTACTATGTACATATGTATATATTTTATGCATATATATGTATATGATCTCTATATGAAATCTCTTATATTACTACAGTGGCTTACAGCTTATTTCAACCAGCACCGAACAAGACTTTGGGCATCTATAAAATCTACATTAAAAGAGGTATCATCAAAATTCAAATGCCATTCGCTAGTCTAATGTTTTACTTATAATATATTAGCTCACCTATTTTTTTATATATTTTTTTAAACATTTGCTAATAATAAAACTTAAAAAAAAAAAAAAAAAAAAATTATAAATAGTTCTACAGTTTATTTCGACCATTTAGAAATACATAGTTTTAATAGAGTTTTTTATTAAAAAGCAACAAACATTGATATTTAGTATGACCACCCTATTAATCAACCAATATTTTGAGCCTTTTTGACATCGATTCCACCAACTTTTGGGCCACTTATGGAGCAGTTTTTTATTATTATTTAAAAAATGCAGTTTTTACACAAGTTTTCTTTGAAATCTAGCGTTTTGTGGGGCTTGTATCCAAATTGTACCACAAATTTTAAATGGCATTCGTGTCTGAGGATTGAGGTGGTGGTTTCACAATCAGTTCCATATCGGGTCATTATCTTTTTAGAACCAAGAGATATACGGGACGCTTAATTTCTAAACGCTTTTTATCAAATTTGACTTCTAAGTGTCAAGATATTTAGATTTGTCCATTGTCGAATCTAAAAATTGTCACTTTTCGACGCCGGCTGTATCTAATCTAAATTGCGAGCTATCATCTGATATACATACATAGATATGTACATTCCGGATTCCAATCTTTACTTTGAAAAACTCGTTTAACCGCCAGCTCTTTTCTGGATGTTTGAATACAAGTAGTGCGAATTAAATGCTTTTCCCAGCGTGGAAAACCTTTTTGTGTTACTTATTAATTCCAATGAAGCCTTTTCAGTACAATTCGTGAATTCCATGAAAATAAAGAATAGTTTTCCTCTGTCATTCTGATTTTAAACTGAATTTGGGAAGTAGTCGCGAAATAAAGTAAGCTATAGCTAAAGTAAGATTCTTCCTTCAATGCATTGCAATGTTTAAGCTACATATTTTTCTATAGTAATTTTTGTTTCTAAAAGAATATAAATTAGAAAACTTCTTTTGTAAGAAATTTTTTTTAGAATTTAAACAAAATATTTGTTGAAATAATACAGAACCCAATTTTGTTTTTAAGAAAAAATAAAACAGAGTCACAGAGAAAAAATGTTTAATACAAATGCTCGAATTATATAGAAAATATTTAACTGGAGAACGTGAAATCGACTCTCGTAAGCCCAAACTCCTTCCTACATAAGGTCGCCCAAAAAAAAGATACTTAAAAGTTGTTTTATGTTATTCATTAGGTTTTTATTAAACTTATGGGTTAGTCCAATACAATTATGTTTAAGCATTTATAATATCCACGTGCACTGTCCGTCCGTCCCTAGGGACAGCTTCGTTCACATACTTATTTCGATCTTTCTTTCTCTATTCATGCATTTACAATTTAATTAGACTCGCAATTATACAATTATTTTCACGTTCACGATCTTACAATTACTTTGATATAACATAAAAAAAATATGTATATATATATACCGATCTATATATATATATATATATATATTTATTTGTATGTGCGTGTGGGTGTGTGACTGTATGTGTGTGTATGTGTACATATCTCTCTAAAATGACTTCCCACAGCTGAAGAGCCGTTGCTGAAGTGCCGAAGATTACAAAAATTTAACATTTTCGATTTAATTTTGTATTTCTTGTATTTTTGTGTTTATTATTAATTTTTGTTTTTAATATTAATATCATTATTTTCGTCATATCTTACGCTTAGGATTATACAAAAAAAAACCCTTTACATCGATAAAAATTAAATTATTTCGCTTGTTGTATAATTGTATAAATATTTTGCTTAAACAATTTCCTACATTTTTTTCATTATTTTATTTAATTTTATTTTTTAAATTTGCATTATATAAATATATATATATATATATATGTATATATATTTTGTTACATATTTATATATAATAAATTTAAGATTCGTTTCGCTTGATGCTGATGTAAAGTAATATGCGTTACATTTATTTAAAGTAAGCTAGGTGCTATTACAATAGGTTGTGTTTGCTGTATTATATTTAGACTAAAGTATATATAAACAATAACTTGACAATTATCGGATTATGATTTGTATGCAAATCGTCATCTCATCTTAATGCCTTCTTCATTTTGTCGCTAGGGAAATATATATACAAAACAAAGTCGATCCCAGAATGTGCCACTGAATGTCTTGAGAGTTGAGAGATTCCAAATGCAAGTTCATTAATGTGAAATACGAATACAATAAACTAGATGCAATAGATCTAGTACTAGATACAGTGATATATATATAGATAGAGAGAGTGTGAGAGAGAAAGAGAGTTTGCAGTTAGGAAGATATTGAGAATCGAATCAAAGCTTAAACAGTTTTTTTTTTTTTCAAAGAAATCATAATTCGAACACCTGAGTTTATATATATATATAAATCGTCTATGTATGTGTGGGTATATGTGTATGTGTCTGTATATGTGTTTGTGTATGAGAGTTTGTCTATATATTATAAAGATTATTATTATTTTTTAGGCTTTTCAAATGGTTTTCTCTTTTCAGTTTGATTTGATTTGATCTACAGGATGGCTACCACATTAATAGCTACGTCGGGACGCGTGTTTGCTCTCGTTTAGATATATATATATATATATATATATATATATATATATCTGAAGCGGCATAAATATGTTACATAGAGTTGAGGGTCGTCCGTTGACTGCTCGGCTAAGGATCCATTTGTAGTTGTTGTTGTCATTGTGCAATCAAATCGTTATCATAATACACATTAAAATTATACATTTATATATATAGGTAAACTAACTAAACTAAACAGACAAATAAAATACAAAAAAAAAAAATTCTTTAAATAATATTAATGTTAATCAAAGATAGAGTCAATTGAATTTAAAATAATAATAAAAAAAATTGACACGGTCAAGTGACTGCGTTAGCTGCCTTATGAGGCATTCGATGCCGGCTGCGGCACCGGCGCCTTGCGATAGTAAATGTTGGCGCCCTTAATGGGCAGCGGATGCGCCTCGGTGTTGAAGACCCACTCGTCCAGCGGCAGCACGGAGTCGTCGGAGAACAGCAAGTACAGGTACTGGAAACCAGAAGGGAAGCCAATTGTATTAGCTAGTCAGTTCTAGTTAGTTGGACTCTCTTTAGTACGTACCTTGAGCGTTTCAGCTAGGAAGAAACTCTGCTGAACATCGTCCTTCTGCGGCTCCTGCTGATAGACATTGCGCAGGCCGCAGTAGCCGTGCGGTGTGCGGCAATGCTTCTCCAGGGCCAGCACCGCCTGCCAGCCCCAGTCGCGATACTTCTGATCATGCGTCAGCCGCCAGAGCACAAAGTAGCTCTCAAATGTCTCCGGTCGCAGTATATAGTATTTCTCCTGCGAGCGCAGCGCTCGTGCCTCAGCTGCATCGCTGAAACTGCAGCAGAAATGAAAGAGATTAGCAAGAGATGAACAAAGAGAAGCATCCTCCTTTGGCCACTTACCGGAACGCCTCGGGTCCCAGCTGGGTGGGCGTACGTATATAGCTCTCGTGGCAGGTGTTGGTAATGCCCTTGCCCACCTCCATGTATTTGTCCGTATGCTGGTTCTGGCGCGTGGCAGCGCCCAAAGCAAAGAGGCCGCCTGAAATATTGAATGACTATTAGAACAAGTAAGAAAGCTCTAGTCGAGACTGTGCGACTACGAGATCCCCTGAAGCCTTCGAGCAATTGACATTTCAATTTCAGTAATTCTTTCATTCTTCTTTTTTCTGCTTATACAAGAAACAAACCATGCACACACACACACACATACGCACGCACTTATAAGCAGACATGGAGTTCAGCGTGGGCTTACTATGGGAACTTAATTGATTAATAACTTTTATTGTAGATGGATAATCGTCATAAAACAGACCGTGTTAATAACATTAAAATGTAAGTATTTGCCGAAGCACAAGTCTCTTGTACTTGAAATACGTTTTTTACAAATTTGGAGGGAAGGGGATGGATAAAAATCGAAATTCTATAAAAATATACATATGCAAATCCAAATTTAAAATTTAGAGACTCTAGCTTTAAAGATATAGGAGATATAATTTTATAGCTGTTTTTCGATGAGGTTTTTTTTTATTAATAACTTTGCAGTTAAAATAGTTATCGTTTTTTTAAACAAACTTGATCTGCCTGTGCTATATACGGACCTACAACAAACATTTCGAGGCTCTAGCTCTTGTACTTTCTGAGATCGACGCGTTCACACATACGGACGGACAGACAGACAGACAGACAGACAGACAGGCGGACAGGGCTAAGTCAACTCAGCTCGGCGCCCTGATCAAGAATATATATAGCTTATGGCGTCTGCCACGCCTCCGTCTGCAACGAAAATGCTGATCCCCAGACAAGGTTACATAATCAAACTTATATGGTTATAACGTCTTTCGGGCATAATGATGATCCCTTGGACGTCGTTATATATATATAAATACAACGAAATCCCAATTAACCTACCCGAGAAGCAGGCCAGATGATCCATTTTATGCTCCAATCGATCAAACTTCAGATCGGAGACATACGTCAGTCCATTGGGGCTGACGCGCACCATTTTGTCGATGATCGCCAGCATGGCATCGTCGAACATTTCGCGTGCCTCCTCGTCCGTCTGGCCGGACTGCAGCCAGGCCTTCAGCAGATACTCGTAGTAGCTGTCACCCAAGGCGCCCAGCGACATGTGTTCTGCAAATGATATATAAATATAGTATATTATATATTTTATTTACAATCTATCCATCTACTTACGCTGGCCCCATTTGCCGGTTTTGGGGTTGAGGAAGTTCGGATAGAGTCCCTTGGGCTTCTCAATCTCCTTGAGCACCTGGCGTATGGTCTGCACGCGTTCCCGATACAACGGATTGCCCGTTATGTCGCTCAGGTAGGCAAACTCCAGGTGGAGTGTGCCAAACTCGGAGAGAATCGAGCTGCCGCCGGAGGCCCAGCCGTAGTTCTTGGCCATGCCCGTCTTGGTGTTGACCAGGGCATATGGAATGCCCGTGGGCGTCTGGAAGGCGGGCAACAGCTTATCGGCCACATGCTGCGCCTTCTCCTTGTACATTGGATCTCCGGTGAAAGCGTAGAGTGTCAGCATGCCGCCCACAAAGCGTATATTCGTCTCGAACACGGACAGCTCGGCGCTGATGTTGTCCAGCGAGAAGCGGCGCTCGATCCAGTCACGTCCCTCCTTATACTCCTTCTGCAGGCCCATTATGTACAGCGTGTCCAGGCCATCCACAATGGTGGCGCCCAGGTCATACGACCCGAATATGCTGCCCGAGTGCGGACGCTGCGACAGTGGACGCAGCTCATTCTTGCCCCAAGCATACAGCTTGTAGTTGTGCCAGGCGTGCTCCATCATCTGCAATACAGGCAAAAAGGGATTATTATTAATTTGTATATATTTGTATTTACCTAATTTGTAATTTATGTAATAGAGAAAAAAGGAATGTTTATTGGTTTACATATATATATATATATATATATATATATATATATATATATATATATATATATATATATATATATATATATATATATATATATATAATTTAATTGTATTTCTTTTTATTTATTTCTTATTTAGATTTAGTTATTTTTATTTACTTTTTTTATTTATTAAATTAATATTTATTTAATTTTGATTTATTTCTCTGTTTTCATTTACTTGATTTTATTTGCCTAACTAATTTTTATTTACTTGATTTTATTTGCTTAACTAATTTTGTTATTTTTGTCTATTTTTGAAAGCTTCTTATTTACTTAATTTATAGAGACGAACGGGATAAATTTATTTAAATTTATTTATTTTTATTAATTTTTTATATTTATAAATGAATTATTTAAAAGATAAGCTTTTTTATTAATATTAATTAATTTATATTTTTTTATTTAATTTTATAAATTTGTTTTTATTTTTTTATTTGTATTTACCTATTTTTTTATTGAAATATTTATTTATTTATTATAATTTATACAATTATTTATTTATTTTCATTTACATATTTATTTATATATTAATATTATTTATTTATAATATATTTATATATTCAGTTTATTATTTATTTATTTATTTTTTACTTTATTCTTTTTATTTAATAAAATTAATTAATTAATTTATTAAATTTATTTATTTTATAAATTTTTTAAAATTTATTTTTGTAATTTATTTTTGTTTATTTATTTACAACTAAAATTGTAGACGGTTGTAAATTTCTTAGCTGTAAATCTTATAGCTGGAAAAATGTTTGTTTAATGCGCATTTATAATGACATAATATTGAGAAACATCAAGTAAAAAAGTTCTAGTCGGGAGTGCTCAACTAGAAAATAGCCTGAACGCTGCTGAGCTGTGTTTTTCAGCATATGCCATACATTTTATATTGTATATGCAGTACGCATATCACAAATAAACAAATATAATCAATTTATAGAATTTTATGACATTTGCAGTCGCTCTTCAAAATAATATAAATTAAGGTTGCAAAAAATGGACATGAAAATGAGTGCAACATTTGGAGACTCTCGCTTCAAGAACGTTGGGCATATGTTTTACTAACTGAAGTTCGATAACGCTATTTGATTCCTTATATGTCATAAGTCATTTCAAATATGAACATGCATTTTTAAATTATGCTTTAAGCGATTCACACAGCAAAGAGCAGCAAGTGGAGTTGGAGTTGTTGAGTGCCGAAGGGTCGCTCTCTCTATGATTGCTCTGCCCATGATCGTTCTCCGAGGCTTGCTCTCCCAGAGTGCACTAGCTTTAAATTGCTAAAATAAATCAGTACACAATTGAACGTCAAGTCGTGAACAAGCATTTGTGTTGAAGCACCCAAGCTGCCTTTTATTCTGCACCCAGTTTGGACTGATGGGAAACCATAAGACAATATTAATATTGTAGATTATTTCAAACAGTATTTAAGAAGTTAGATGCCATATAAATAAATAGTTTGCTAAATAGTTTTATTTATTTATTTTTTTTTTCATTTTTAGTTTTGTCAAGAACTACATTTTGTAATTTTTTTTTAGTTTTTATAGTTTGTTTTAAAGGTATTATTATAAATTACTTTTTTTTTTTAGGTTCTTTTAAAGTTGTTTTTTATTTAAGTTTGTTTTTAGTTGTTTAAGTATTTTTAGTATTTTTTATTGTCGTTTTTTCTATCAAAAAACTCTTCAGAAATAAAAACATATGCTAATCTTAATATTCTTTTCAAATTATTATCAAAATATGGCTTTAATCAATCAATTTTGTTGTACAAAATTTAGTGCTCAGTCACACTACAATTTTCACAAACAGCTCTATATACTTCTATATGTACAATATAGGGGGAGCTACATACTTATATAATATAACAAACTTCAAGTTTGTAGGTTTTATAGGTTCTGAGATCGACGCTTTCATATCTACGGAGGGTTGGACAGATAGACTCACAGACAGGGCTAAAATAAATATCATGAATATATATATATATATATATATGTTGATTCTGATCAAGCATGTACGCATATATGTATATGATGGGGTCAGCCACGCTTCCCCCTTTAACATATAGTGTACAAACAAAGAAATTTACAAATTGAGACATCAATGATATGTAAGAGAGCAGTTATATCCATTTCCTTATCTTTATCTCCATCCTCATGCTTTCATCCACGTTTATCCCTGATTTCTTATTTGGCCATACGCTCGAAATGCTACCAAAGAATTCGCATTCATTGCAAATAGAATTTGTTCGCAGTCAGCCCCCAGTTTTGTTAGCCAACAACGTGAATTGCAGCTCTAATGCACGGCAATTCGATGTTGAATTCCACGTGTGCGTTGTTCGCTTTATAGCAGCATAAATATTCCAATGGGTTTGCTTTAATAATGCAGTTGCACTTTAAGCGAAGTGCATTAACTTGTTTCTCCTTTGTTGACTTTTCTTTCTTTTTCAGAGTGTTCAGCTAACCAATTCAATTGGAATTGGATACACAAAAGGATACCACACACAGACAGAGAGACACTCACACACACGCACACACACACACACACACACACACACGCTATGCACATGTGTGTAACTGTGAAAAATGTTAACAAAATGGACAACGCGAAATTTGGTTTTTGCCTGTCGTTCATTTGCAGGCTAAAAACAGCGATTCCTTGTGCCCGATGTCCTTTGGCATTGCTGCAGCCACTCGACAGTTGGCCAGGCCACGGGCCACGGGCCACGAGCCATGTGCCATGGGCCACCTGCAGCCAGCTAAGCTGCCACGCCTCCCTCCCACAGCCAACTCACAGGGCCAGCAGCAGCAGCGCAGCATAATTTGGCATTGCATACTTTTGAGCGCATTTTTTGAGAAATTAAATTACGGGCAGCGAAAAAAAATAATAAAATAAAATTTGAGAATTTATGAAGCCCGCCAAAAAGTGCTCAACTAGCAGATACTCCTTAAACTCTGCGCATATTTCGTCCGCGAATTGTGATAAATATTTATAAAAATAAATTTTCATTTGCATTTCGACTCGCTCAGCACAAACACACACACACACACACATGTACATACATATATTGCTGCTTTTTGCATGACTGCAGGGTATAAATATTAAAAAAAAAAAAAGAAAAAGCGCCATCGTGCACGCCTGCTGGGCTACACCGATTCAATGTGGCCCCGGGCACAGGCCAGAACCTCCACCCCTCTCCACCGCCCCCCCCTCTCGTCTTTGTGGGCCTCATCGTTGGGCTCTTTGTGTTTGCCCGCTGCGGATCTCTTGTCGGTATGGGTGGGTTTTGGTGGGTCGGTTGCGGAGCTTTTTGAAGGCAATGCAAATATTAACAGTTTTCCGGTAATTAATTAAACTCGGACACGAGGTTCGCACACCTCGCTGCTTGGTTAGGGGCCACGTGGAGTTCAAGGCCTGTTCGCCACCCATTGTCAGCGGCGAATTGTCCTGCGACTCCTGCCACTCCTGCCACTCACACATTTTCGCCGCCAGATGATGTCGCATACCTTAACATTTCTTAGCTTCGCATAGGCAACCCTTTGTCGCCTGCTTAAGGCCCAAATAAATTCACGTCTATGAAAATGCAAATGGCGTACAGTCCACACACACACACACACAAATACAAACACACATACACACACACACACACACACACACACACATAGCCAGCGCAGCAGGAGGAATGGCGCAATGTCAACGCAAATTTTCTTATTAGAATTTCACACTTTGAATTTCGATTGGGATTTGCCTTAACTAAAATTCAAGTATTTCTAATCGATTCCAGCTGGAAATAGACTGAAAATGAGCGCAAATTAGAACTTCCAAGTGAGTTGGTTAGATATTGAATTGGTTTTTTGTGAGCTAAATGGAAGAACAAAAAGCAGCAATAAAAAAGTAAAAATAAAATATAAAAAAACTGAAACCTTTTACATTTGTGCTAGCAAATACTTAAATAAAGTAAATCCCAACTGCTCGCCTTTGGCTTCAGTTTTAAAGTAATCTGTTTAGCTCACTCAGCTAACAAATTGAGATAAGTTTTAAGTGCACCAACATTTTCGCTCTCATAAATGCATGAAGACCTCAAATGACTTAACAAGATTGCTTCAGCCCTTAAGAAAGTTTGTATTTGAGATATATTAAGTATGTGTGCATATCTATACAGTATATGTATGTTAGAGCAATATTTTTCAAACTATGCAAACTTATACACATAGTAAGTATATAATATATGTACATATAGCCATATCAAACGAGGTCTGTTCCACCAGTTACGCATATTCGCTTTTTGGTTTCTTGCTACTTCTGTGACTCACTTGAGCAGCGAAGTTCGCTCAGTTAACGCTTGAAAGCATGTTTTGGCTTGACATGACCTGACATCTATTTCAGACTGTTCCAAGGAATCTGTATCAAGTTTTTGGCTCAGCCAGCAGACGACTTTTCCTTCGGCCCAAAGCTGAGGAGGAAGCAGCTTACCACAGCTACGACTGTGCAGTTGAAGACGTCATCGTAGCTGCAGCTGAACCAGATAGTTCTTTGCTGAAATCCAATATATTTCATTTGCAGCTGAAAGGTTCTTCGTTTGCGGAATCATCTAGAGAACTATAAATATTATATTATGTTTTCAATTTAACAATCGTCTGGATTCTTCATTTGCTCAGAAGAGCAACATTTCCGGTCTAAAATGTGTGCATGTATTCATGTATGTACAACTCTTTAAGCATATTTACGTGCCTCTTTTCTTACTCTTTTTTAATCATTACTAGTATATGTGAGAGGCTGTACTCTTGTTTATTTATCAAATCTCTTAGAGAAACTCTACTTCTTATATGATTTTCTTTTTCGTGACTATTGCCGCTTGAGCTGGGAAACTATCGACGGTACTATCGAGGTATCGAATTTTTACCTTTCTGCGTCACTATTGATGGTTTTTTGTCCCCATCGAAAATAGAAAAATCACACAAAATCCGTATATTCACAAATTGTTGACCCTTTTTTTCCTTGTACATTTTATTTGATATTTTTCTGTTACATAACACTAAAATTTATTACGTTGTTTACATACAACAGTTTCAAAAATTCAAGATAAGAAAAAATGAGAAAAAGCTACCTTAATCTCAAAAGATTTCGTAGAAAGTTAAAAAAAAAACCGGACACTACCGATAGTATTGAATATTAGCTCTCAATACATCGAAAATATCGATGGCGTCACTATCGATAGTTTTCCAGCTCCAACCGCCGCCTGTCAATGGCTTTAAAATATCGTTGATCATCGATGACTTAGGAATACCTATTGCTGCCTATCGATGGCTTTGATATAACTATCGTCGACTAGCAATGGCTTTGACCACCAATATCGCCTACTCTCGATAGTTAGCCATCTCTAAGTGCTGTTGGTCACTTACATACATATATAAAATATATTTAAAATATTCAAAAAAAAAAAGAACTCAAAAGAAGAGTTTTTTTTTAGTGCTAGCAGTTCTGTTTGGAGATAACTTTATTGGAGACTACTTTAAAATATACATATCTGTATATTTATTAATAAATAATTCAGGACAAAGTCCTTGCAGAACGACCCTCGCTGCCCCAATGCATTTCAGCTCAGTTCAGTTTGGCTGAAATGCTTAATGAGTCGCATCTAATTAGAAGCTTGACTGAA
The DNA here is from genome assembly GCA_035045345.1 of Drosophila hamatofila. Lineage (NCBI taxonomy): Eukaryota > Metazoa > Arthropoda > Insecta > Diptera > Drosophilidae > Drosophila > Drosophila hamatofila. The sequence goes on along the minus strand of JAWNPA010000039.1, from coordinate 7,543,499 downwards.
ACTACGTTAGCTCGATGTTCTCGATGTTTATTTATCCAGTGCGCTTGTTTCACTAGACGTATTAACTGCCGTTAATTAAGCCAAACTTGGGCCAAAACTGAACGATTTGTGAGCAGCCACAGCTGAGGGCAGCAGCAGGAGCAGCAGCAGGAGCAGCAGGAGCAGCAGGAGCAGCAGGAGCAGTAAATAATCAGCTTGACTAATTTGAACGGAAATTGTTTGATGGCTTTGACTGATTGATTGAATATTTTTGCACGCTGTTGGCCAAACTGAGGCACACACAGTGAGAGAGAGAGAGAGAGAGAGAGAGGTAGGTAGACATGTTATATGCTTGTGTATGCAGCTGTAGTTTCAGTTTTGTGTGTCTTCATTACGAATTAAGTTATATCCTTGAAATGTGCAAACGTCGCACGAAACGTGCTTTGCCAAATGCGTGTATGTTGATGGCACTGCTGTGCTAGTGTGTGTCTGTGTGTGTGTGTGTGTGTTAGTGTGTGTGTGTGTGTGTGTGTGTGTGTGTGTGTGTGTGTGTGTGTGTGTTAGTGTGTGTTAAACATCATTTCCGCAACGAGACGTGAAAACGTGCACGACCATTGCGGCGCGTCTCGTCATATGTCACCCATGCCCATGCCCCATGCCCAGCCCCCCCCTGCCCCCCATTACCACCCCCCCCCCTCCCTCACCCCTCCCCTAAAATGCCGCACATGGCAGTTGCATCCTTCCGCAGCTATTGCCCGGCCAGCGCCGAGTTTAGCTGCTGTTTCTATTTTTTGGCTTCTGGCCCGATTATGTACTTGACCTGGCAAAGTCGACGCAACTGCGGCTGCGGCTGCGGCTGCAGATGTGCAAAGTTAGCGGCATGCGCCGCATGAATTTGCCACTGCCACTGCCATTAATTTGATCAGGATTTAATTGCCACTTCTAGCGGCGACTTAGGCGAAAAGTTCAAATTGGGCAGGGAGCTGCACTGAAGGCGAGGGCTAAGGCTGGGGCTGGGGCTGGGGAGCCCGCTGGCTTGGCTTAATTTAATGCAAATTTCAAATGCAACTTTAACAGCAACAGCAAAGTTTTCTGGCCAAAAACTTTTGGCCGCTTAATGCCGCAGGGCCGCAAAACAATGCAAATGGCAGCGAACTAAATGAAAGCGAAAGGGGCATACGAAGGGGGCGGGGCATAACTTTAAAATGTTCTTTTCTTCTTTTTTTTGGGAAATTATGCAAACACCAACACTAAAACACACACACACACATAGAGAGAAAGAGAAGAAGTTCACACAAAAGTTTTTGGCTAACTCTTTGGCCAAGACTAAGGGAATATAATTTGCTTGGGGCCATAAAATAATGCGAAAGACGACGCGTCGCTGCTGTTGAATATCTGGCAGGAAAAGGAGCGCACACACACACACGCCCACACACACACACACACACACACACACTGAGAGCAACTATTTGTCTGGTTAAGTTTTGCATGCTTTCTTAGCGACGGAATATGAAGTCAAACTTGACTGAGAAAAAAGACAGAAGAGCAGCAATAATAACATGTGTGTGTGTGTGTGTGTGTGTGTGTGTGTGTATGCGGGTGTGTGTCTGTATATTTATATGTGCGTCAGGCAGCAAAGAGAAACGAGCAAACTATTAAGAAAATATGAGTTTGTATTGGTATAAAACAACAGCAACAAAGACGAAAGTTTTCCTAATGGAATAGAAGCTGAGCAAAAGTCTTGGACTTGCAGAGGACTACAAAAAAAAAAAAAAACAAAAAAAAAAGAAATAAAAAACAGCAGCAGCTCCGGGCGAGGCAGGTGAAAGAACGTGATTGCTTTGCATCGCTGCATTTAAGAGGGCCGAAGAAAACTCTAAAGAATTCGTTCTTTTCAAATATTTACAAAACTTTGCAAAGAAATTTTATATTTAAAACGATTACGACAAAGGGGCGGAAAAAACAAACCGAAAAGATTTGGTAAATCAAGCAACCGATTAAAGCGGAACATTGTGTATCTAAGCAAACTATATACAATAGTGTTTCCTTTAAAAATAAGTTTCAAAATTGTTTATAAAATAATATGTAATTATATATATGAATATAACAAATTCAATAGAACAGAACATTTAAATAAAAATAATCAGCTTTTATACTTATTAAAATGATCTAATTACTAGTTCAATTAATGAACAAAATGAACACTTAAATGAAGAGATGCATTTCTGAATGAACTAATGAACAGTTCAATTCAATAAAACACTGCATAGATGACTTCAGATCAAATGAACTAATCAATGCTTCAATTCATTAAAACAACTAGTTCATTAAATCAAATGAACTAATCAATACTTTAATTCATCAAAAGAAATAATGAAAAGTTAAATTCCTGAATTCAAATTCACTTTTTTTAAATTATCTAATGAACTATTTTCAATTCATTAAAACAAACTAGTGAACAGGTCCATTTATTAAAATAAACTAATGGGCAGTTCAGCTCATTAAAGTGAACTAATGACTAGTTAAATTCAGTGAAATAAACTATTGTACAGTTTTCTCATTAAAATGAACTAGTAAAGTATTTACGTTTTAGATTAATGAACCAATTTCAATTCATTAAAATAAACTAGTGAAGAGTTCCAATAATTAAGATACACTAAAATCCGTTCAATGCATTTAAATGAACTATTGAGCCGCGCCATTGATTAAAATGAACTAGTGACTAGTTCAATTCATTAAAATAAACTAATAACTAGTTCAATTCATTAAGTAAACGAATAACTAGTTAAATTCGACTGAATTCATTGAAATAAACTAATAAAGAATTCAGTACATTAAAATTAACTAATGAACAGTTAAATTGAACATATATGATATACTCTTGAGTTATTCAATCGTTCATGAGAGCTATATGATCTTCTAAATTATTTCTAATATATTCTAAAGTATTTACACATTCACCATAGAGTTTCAAAGCAAATATAATAATTTCTAGAACAAATTGAAATAGCTTATCAAATATGTATAAAATATATCCATTTAGATCACATTTAAAATCTTAAAGTCAGATTAGTTTAAAGAGCTCCAGAGATGGGTTTATTTTGATTGCTTGAATGTGATATCTTAAGTTCGTTTTGATCATTACATCAATCTACATATCTCAGCCTTGAATGAAGTCTTAATTCGATATCGTATATCCCCCCTTGAAATGAAGTCCTTGTTAGTTACTCCATGTTGAAACTATTCAAATCACGTCTACGTTAATGTGTAATGAGCCCAAATGTGCTTTATGCTGTCCGCTGGGTAAGTGACGCATTCCCAATCCGGAGACAATGCCAAGCCATATCGATGGCCGTTGCAGCCGCGCCCTGACTCGGGCCGCCTTCATTGACAATGAAACGGGCAAATGGTCAACAACAAACAACAACAACAACAACAACAACAACAACAAAAGCAACGCAACTAAAACAAAATGACAAAACAACAAGCAACAAAAAGTCCGACTGAGCCCAAAGACTCAAAGTGGGTTATTGTCAGCAGCGGCGTTAGCCTTAACGTCAATGTGCCAATGTTGTCATTGTTGTTGTCTGTGTTGTTGCTGTTGGATGGGATTGCATTGATAAATACGACATTGACTGCACAGTGGTGCGAGCATGGCTAAGCCTCTACATTGATTCCTCCGCCCGGAATTTGGGTTCATTTTGCTGGTTCAGTGCACAATGCGCAGCATTGACAAAAAACGACAAGCAAGAGCGTTGCAGTCGGGCGTTACCAACTACAGAATACTTATTCGCGGCCCAAAAGCTGCCAAATCTATTTTCAGATTTCCCCCTTTGGTATATATATATCGTAGAATCCGGTTATAACGATGCTCAAGGTACCGTTCTTATACCCGGACAACGCTATAAACAGACCAGGATTTTAGTCGCAATAGCCGTACGAAATCAAAAGTTGAGTCGTCGTAAACGGATTCTATTGTATTTTTGTGCAAACCAAAAGAGGGTGTCAACAGCAATTTAGTAGTTAAATTTTGAGTTTCTAGCCATATAACTGTAGAAGATACAGTTTTACCCGATTTGTCACGTAAGTATATCCGCTATATCTCATTAATTTAGGGCTGCCAGACCGCGTATATATTCCTAATATCAACTCTCTAGCACTTCAACTACCATGATTTCTGAGATACCAAAGAATGCATTTTTCGATTGGCCACGCCCCTAGTGGGCGGGTCGAAAAAATCTTGACACTTTATAATTCTATTGTATACACGAGTATATTCTAAATTTCAAGTATCTAGCAGACACACGAACATTGCACAAAACCAATATTCTCAACACACTTTCGCGAATGAGTATAAAAATGGGGGAAAAAAAAACAAACTGATAACAATTCTTGCCCCCAAGCTGCAAATACAAATGAAGAACTCACCGACTGGCAGCTTGAATGAATGAAATTCGATTATTAGTGCCAGTAGTGCCGAAGCATGTGCGTAGCGTTAAGCCCCTACCTTACCTTCCCCTCCCCCCCTTTCCCTTCCTTTTCCTCTGCTCTGATTAACCAACTACTTTTGCTTGGCTTAGCTCTGTTTGCCATTTTAACTGGGGTCAGTTATGTGCGTCCATACGTCTTGAGTGCTGACAACAACAAACGAAATGACGCACCTGGCTGTGCGGCAGGTATCAAGGATTTGCCATTACCTATAGGATAAGTGCTGACAATGCCATTGTGTGAGTGCGTGCCTGTGTGTGTGTGTGTGTGTGTGCTCATTCCAATTGGAATTGCGGCAAAGTGAAATGTGAGGCGTGCACAATGTTTGAGCATGAACCGTCATGAATCTTGCAGTCATCCGGTATTGAATAAACAAATGTATATACTATATATACATACATATGTAGTATATATGCCAAGGGTAAGCCACCTGCAATTTTGGGCGTTGATGCAAATAATGGTTAACCATTTTGTTCAAATTTGGCCATTGCAATTGCACAATTTATGTGTTTGAGCTTAAAGTGACAGAAGCTGCCTTAAATGTTGCCTGGCGATAATTATGTGTGATAGGCGATATCATTCGGGAGAATGAGCAGACATAAGGTAGGCAAAAGGTAAAAAATTATATTTAGCTTAAGCTATATTTAGTTGCATGGAAAATACTATATATGTTAGCCGAAACTGTAGAGCAAATTGGATAAGTTGAAATGTGCCGAGTTGAATCTTGAAGCTTGCGAAACAATTGCGCTAACAATTGAAGTTTCATTTCGATTTTAGTCGATTTTAGGTATATGTTTAGAGTTATTGATGAATTTGATCTATTTCTGTTAAGGGAGTACGTTAAGACTTATCGATTAACTTAAAGAATTTTAAGTAGATTCTTTTTTCGCATGGGAGTATGGCAATAGTTATCGATAATTTTAAGCAATTTTAAGTAGGGAGTATAGTAAGAGTTATCGATAATCTTAAGCAATTTGAAGTTGATCTCTGTCTGCCACATTTACTCCAAGTGAAGAGTTAGCGATGATTGGAAGCAAACTCAAGTTGATATATGCCTGCTATGGGAGTATTCACATTTAAGTCTACAATCTTTTGCTCTTATATAGATCTCAGAAAGTCTAAAACCTCTTATATCGATCTTAGAAAGTATAAGAAAACGGCAGTATAAGATATGGCACTTAAATGTGGATTCATGCATACGATTCATGGATTCATGTTGATAAAGCCGAAAGAAGAAAATATATTTATATGAAATTCACTCGATTCGAATCAAATGGATTATTTCCTATGGGCTATTTTTAAGAACAAGGCCCAATCGCGAAACGCTGCAGAAAACTTTTGTGAAAGCTAACAGTGAGTCTATCAAAATATCGGCAAACCATATTCGGGCAGCTAACTAGTCTTTTCCTGACGGTCTAAACGCCAGAGTCAAGGCTAAAAGTGTTCATATTGAGCCAAAGTTAATTGTTTTTAATTTTTGATTATAAACAGACAAGCTGTACTCTAAAAATAAATTGTAATAGACCAATATCAATATATATATATATAAAGTTGTCGATACTTAAACCATTGAGACTCTTCTAGAATGTCATCAACTGAAGAAGAAGAGAATAGGTCTTCGAAAGGCAAAGCCAAGACATTAGCAGCCGTTGTGTAAATAAAGTAGATAAAATAGAAAAAAAAAGACATTTCACAAAATAAAAAGCAGTATCCAAACCGAATTCATAATTTTCTAAATAGGTTACACTTCGAGTGTCCAAACCTATATATATATATGCCTTAGGCTTTCTTTATTTTCTATGATATTCCTTTATAAATATTATATTACATTATATTATATAATTATAATAAATTCATTTGAGCTTGGAATACTCGAGTCTTTAAAGTCAAGAAGAAGCTGTGAAAATGCTGAGCAAAAGAAATGAGTTAGACAAATACCAGAGTCAATCATAATCAGTCTACTTTTCATTTACTATGTAAGCAAGTCCTTGAATTTAAGCGCCTAGGATGTTCCTATGGCCGGTTGCCCAATCACTTTGTGATATAGTACAATTACTATAATTAATAAAACATGCAGTTATATATCAATTGACACCATAATCAATTGGAGCGAGGGGAACATATTTGAAATTGTTTGTTGTGGTCATAAAAGCCAAAGGCAGAAGTGAGAATAAATCTTTTTGTATACCCTGACATTATTGTTATTGTTATTGTTATTGTTGCAGGTTGCAAGTTGTTAGCTGCAGTTGGCAGAAGTCGGGCTAGCAGGCAGGCAGAAGGCAGGCAGGAGGCGGGTCGCTTGGCTGCGACTGCTATTGGAATTTCTTTCTTTAGCGCCTCGTTGGCCAAGGTCTCAACACGGCACTCGAGCCGTGAAAGCGTAAAGCAATTGACGGCCTTCCGCATCCCAGAGACCTCGCCGTGCCAATTGCAATCGCAATTCCAATTGCCATGGGCCAGGCTAACAAGCGTGCCCCAGCTGTTGACGGCAGCAGACTTTTGCCGGTTAACGGTTAACGGTTACCGGTTGCGAGCACCCATTAGCCAAGTGAGCGTAATAAACGCCAGGACTTAAACCACAAACAGAAGGACTGAGAACAGAGGCGTTGCCACTGCCACTGCGAGTGCCACTGCCACTGCTGTTGGTCTTGTTAAGCGTCGTGCGTGTTCTTAGCCAAGTCAAATCGTTGACATTGACTTAACAGCAACTATTCGTCCGGGTGCCGCCAACGACTAGAGCACGCACAGAGACAGAGAGAAAGAGAGAAAGAGAGAGAGAGAGAGAGATAAGAAGAAAGAGTAATACTATTCTTATAATAGTTTGAAAACAGTGTGAAATAGATGAGAGAGTGATTGAGAGAAAGAGAAAGGCGGATAAATGAGAGATAGAGAGAGGAGAGGGATAGATAGATAAAAGGCGAGAAAGAGATAGGAGGCGAGAGGAGAAATGGAGAGACAGAAATAGAACGACAGAGTTAAGATGGGGAGAGAGGGAGAGAGAGAGAGAGGGATAAAAAGAGAGAAAGAAATAGAGAGATATATAGTTAGAGTCAGAGATAGAGATAGAAATAGAGAGAGAAAAAGAGAAAGACAGAGGGATATAAAAAGAAAGAGAGAGAAATAGATACAGAACGATAGAGAGATAGAAATAGAGAGAGAAAAAGAGAAAGAGAGAGAAACAGAACAGAACAGAACGATAGAGAGATAAAGAGAGAGATAAAGATAAAGTTAGAGACAGATTTAGAGATAGAAATAGAAAGAGAGAGAGAGAGAGAAAAAGAGAAAGATAGATATATATAGAGATATATAAAACGAGACATACTAGACATAGATAGGCAGATAAAGGGAGATATAAAGAGAAAGAGAAAAAGATATAAGGCTAAGAGAGAAAGGGTTAGAGAAAAATATAGAGGAAGAGATAGAGAAAGAGAGAAAAAGAGAAATAAATATATAAAATATATTAAGATATATAGAAAGAAGGTGAAGAGATATCATATGATTATCACATTTTCACTTTCACTTTTGTCGCTCTAAGCTATTTTCATAAGTTCGTCATGTGTTAGGTAATAATTGTATTATTACATACATATACATCTGAATATATCCCTTTTACTTATATGTATTTTCTTTTAATTTCTTTGTGTCAGGGAATTTCTTCATTTTATTTGATTTGACTTACAAATATTGAGGAGCGCATAGAAAGACGCATAAAGAGAACAATTAACTTTTTTCATAAATTTTGAAATATTTTCTATTTTAATATTTGTAGAGTTCAATTTGGAATTTATGGATTTGCGATTGCGAATTCTAACAGTTTGGCCTGCTTTAATTGTTATTATTATTTGATGATAGCCAGCAAGCCGACGGTTGTGGGTAATGGTAAATAAATCACCATGAACCCACAGCTCGGACAACTCGGCCCACCCGGAATGGCATGCGCGTGTGTCCGTCCGTCCGTCCGTCCGTCTGTCTGTCTGTCTGTCTGTCCGTCCGTCCGGCCATGCGGCATCAACAGCTGGCGCATTGCCTTGGGGTCGTATCAGGCCCCCAAAGGTCAGACATTTGAAATTGATACGCAATTGGAGCGCAGTCCACAGTCAACTGCTGCAGACGTCCCCGCCCAACTCACCTTGACGATTTGGGCGCGTTTCTCGTCATCAATCAAGCTGTTTGCGGCGCTGGGCGTGACCCGCGCCCCACCGAAGGGCAGAGCCGGCGGCTCCTTGATGGACTCGTCAAGCGATTGCGTCCGTTGTGGGTCATCTCGCCCGATGACCGCCAACAGCTTTGGCTCCGCCACAACGGAGGACATCTCGTGACGGATTTGCTCTATGCTGCGACCATCGCCCGACTCGATCGGCTCGCTGCTGGCGCTGGGCGTGGCATTCACCTGCTTGGCGTGCAAGTTCTTGGGATGATTGTTGACGTAGTTCAGCTCCTTGATGTGATTGTCATTGGCGCTGACGCTGTCGCTGGCCACCTTCTCATTGAGCCGTATGATGTTGGACAGATTGATGTTGTTGATCAACGTGACGCCCGTGATGGCCACCAGGATGATGACAAACACAATGCCGCCGATCAGCAGCAGCGGCGTCGTTTTCGATGTCTTCGGGCACATCGCGTATTGATTGAACTTGAATTTGTGTATCTAACAGCTTTTTATTTGCTTCTACCGAATTGTCTTCACATTCTATTGATTAAGTTTAACGATTCCTTCATTAGTCACAAGGCAAGCACTCTTCCTCCCTCTCTCTCTCTCTCTCTCTCTCTCTCTCACACACAATCACACCTCAACAGTTCAATTCAGTTGACAAATTCTCTTAATTATGCGGTGAAAGCAACTGATTTATATAAATGGCAAATTAATTAAAAGTTTTGACGGCTGCAGCAAAGATTTGCCGAGGTCAAGGTTATTATGGCGTGCGCAATCTAAGCTGAGCTGAAATTCGAGCTATTCCTGCAAGCACTTTTGATTGCAATTTGTAAAAAGCAATAACATCTCAGCTAACATTTCACATTTTACAATTTTACAGGTTGAAAGGTCAATTACACAGGTTAACAAGAGTTTGCTCGCAGTTGATAGCCAAGCCGAGCAAGCGCCGAGCTTTTGATGTAGCTCATGCGAAACTGAAACCAACTGCAGTACACAAAGTTTGGACCAAGAAATTTATTTTAATATTTTTGGGACACATCAAAGGGATCTTTTTAACATTCAAAACTGTTTATTTTCAATATATTACATTTGTTGTTTTAAATAAATATATTAATAAAAATAAATAATTTTATTAATAAATTTATTTAAAAAAAAAATAATTAATAAATTTATTTTAAAAAAAATTTTGTAGATAAATGTATTATTTAAAAATGATTTACTTTTTACAAATATATTGAAAAATGTATTTTTTGTCTATAAATATGCTTAAAGCAATTACTTTTTATAAATATATTTTAAACATTTTTTTGGGACACATCAAAGGGATCTTTTTAGCATTAAAAACTATTTATTTTCAATATATTACATTTTTTGTTTTAAATAAATATATTAATAAAAAAAATAATTTTATTAATAAATTTATTTAAAAAAAAATTTATTAATGAAATATTGAAAAAAAAAAATATTTTATTAATAAATATATTTAAACGATTTTTTGTTTATAGATAAATGTATTATTTGAAAATGATTTATTTTTTACAAATATATTGAAAAAATGTATTTTTTTTTCTATAAATATATTTAAAGCAATTACTTTTTATAAAAATATTTTAAACATTTTTTGTATATATATATTTAAAAATTGAATTTATTTTCAATAAATATGTATATTTAAAATAAATTATGTTTTGTTTAAATATATTAAATATAAATTTCTAAAAAGTCTCAACTGTCATATATCATCTCAACTGTTGCCCCAAACAAACTCTCCCCATTTTTTCACTGAAACTTTCGGCAAGCCACTTTCATGGTATCTGCTCTCAAAAGTCTATTCATTTCTATTATCAATCAAAGTTTAAAAAAATATTTACTCATATATTTATACTTATTCACGAAGTGAAATGGGTATATTGATTTTGCTTGGCTGTCTGTCAATTTGAACCCATTTCATCGGTATTGAAGGTAGAGACTTTTGGAATATATGTATACTTTTGTATCTCCTCGTCTGATAATGTGGAATGTGAAAAATACCCTGTAATTTCCAAGCCCCAAATCTATAATATATATGCCCCAAACAGTTTCATTACACTAGGCTCTTTCTAGCCACAATTTATTTGTCTACGCCCACTTTTAGAGCTAAGAAACCAAAGTGGGAAAGTTAAGATACTCCAAACTTATTTCAAACTGCTGCACAATAAAAACTTAACTTTTTTTGTTGGACCGTGAATGAGTATTATGCGCAATTTTCTTCCTTTTTTCGTATCTCCTTTCAATTTTCAGTTCTCGTTTTCTAAGGTCTACAAAAAGAACACGAAAATTTCTTTAAAAAAACTGAACTTCAATAAAGTCTATGCAACAAGGAAAAACAATTTGTAAATTAATGAGATAGCTCCATTTACAAATATGAAGCTTCCGCTCTTTGCCTCTTATCAAAATTAAACAGAATTCTTCGTATCGTAAGATACCCATATACTATATATGTATATATACATGTACATGTATATGTACATAAGCATGATACATAAGCATAGGTTGGCTGTATGACTAAATGTATAAGTTTTGTATGTACCTAATGCCATGCCCCAATATTATCAAATTTGTCAGCCTAATCAAATTGAAAGTAAACTATAATCGCCTTATCTATGGCCATTAACAACAACTTAGTTAAGGGTCAAAGCTGATGATGAATTTTGAACTGCTGCGCAAAGAAGGTGGAATATTGTATTTAAAATTGAACTGCATATACCTCTTAATTAGTATATGAATAATTTATTAATCGTTAATCGTTGCCACGTGACAGCTGGCCAACAGTCTCTGGCCATTAACGTTGAAGGACAGCGACGCGCCGTGACTGTCTAATGGTCATGTAACGGGCAGAAGGTTGCCTGGGGGCAGGGGGTTGCCGGGGGGGTTGCTACCATCCTTTCATACCCCTCCTAAGGACTAATAGCATTTGTATATATAACAGATGGAATAATAAATAGAGAGAGGTAGAGGGGGTGGAGGGTGGACAAGTGAGAGCAAACGACAATTCTGTTACAATTGATGGTATTTTCTATTCCTATATATTTTTTAATTATTGCTCTACATATATTTCGCAGCTTACAATGATGATGACATTTTGCGACTGTTTCCGGCTTTGTATACAATATATAATGGAGTATATATGTGTGCATATACATATATATATAAGTGTACTTTTATTTAAATGCATTCGCTGAGAGCAGCTCGCATCGCTGCAATTTAATTCAAATAATCAATAGCTTAGAAGACATCGATGCACTATGCGCACTATATGCACACATATATATATATATATATATATATATATATATGTATATGTATGTATAAAATATATATTTGATGTCACTTCATCATGCGCTGCAATTGCCAATTGGCAATTTGAAATTGCAAAATGAAAATTATGGCAGACCTTGCGTATACGCAACGCTTTAATGGCGAACTACATTTAGCTATCAATTGACGATGGGCTGGCTGCGCCATTAGAATTTATAGACTTTAGACTGCGTGATTCATCATATATCTCTCTCTATATATCTATATAATATTTGGCTACTTAAACATTGCATGAAACAAAGCCTCAGCTGAGCTGGGCTGGCCACAGTGAACTCGGTGAAATGTGCTTCATTTATGCCGGCAAATGGGAATCGGCAATCGGCAATCGGCAATCGCCGCCAGTCGTTTTGCCTTAATTCAATTCACATCAATTCATATAAAAAAAAATAAATAAAAAGTGGCACGCAATTCGTGGCCAGTGTCGAGAAGGAGGAGGAGGAGCTGGAAGAGGGGGAGGCGGGCTGCCATGGAGGCTGTCTGCTTGAGATATTGTCAGTTGCTGTTTGCGCAAGCAGCTGAATTTCAAACTGAATACGTCTCTATGTATGTCAGATTTGTGTGTTTGCCTCTCTTCATGAGTATTTTTATGTCTTCGCTTATATATATACATTTTTTTTGACTCAACTCTCGTGAGATGCGTTTAAATATAAACACTGGCCGAGTTGCTGGCTAAATGCTCAAGGACATGACTATGCGGCAATTAAAAGAAAACAAGCAAGACTAGTCGGCTGACCGACTAACCGATGCCCTCTGTCCACGCAGGCCGAGCTCGTTAGCATCAAATGATGACACCCTGGCAGTGCTGCAGCTGGGCGCTGGGTATACAAAATGACAAAATAACGAAACGCACATAAAATATAAACAAACTCACACAGAGAGAGAGAGAGACACACACACACACACACACAAACGCACGCACACCTACACAGATACACGTGCAACTTGCCCAGGAGGCTGCTGTGCGTCAACGGCAAGTGCTTTGGGAATGCACAAGAAACGTGTCAAGCGGCCCATGTACTTAAAGCGACCCAAACTACCAAAGGATGCTCGGCCAGGCTCGAACAGCCACCAGCCACCCACCACCCACCACCCACCACCCAGTAGCACTAGCAAGGAGCAGCATGTCGGCGCTAACACCTTGGGGGCTCATGCAAGTTATGAGTTTGCTGCTGTTGCTGTTGATTAGTTTGTGTTGTGCATAGTAAAAAATGGTTGCCACCTTGTTGAACTGTTGCGCACACACACACATACACACACTCACAGGCACTCTCACCCACACACACACACACACACATACAAGTATGTATGCATATAAGCATACTTTCAACTTTGGTGTAAATACAATATTGTGTTGCTCTTGTTTGTTTCACAGCTGTTTCTTTTTTGTTTGTTTGTTTTTTTTTTGTTTTTTTTAAAGACAATTATCAATTATTAAACAATCTACCACGAGATGCGCGTGTTTACATTTATTTTATATGGCGTATTTCTTATTATTGTTTCACATTTCGAGTGGTTCGTGTGTTGGTATTGTTTGTGTTGTTGTTGCGAGCAACGCGTGGCCGTAGCTGAGCGGACAACAGGCGAGTGCGGTAAGTGGAGCCAACTGCCCAACTGAGTGAGGACGCTGGCAATGGGATTTGCAAATGAGAGGGCAGCGAAATAGCATAGAACGAAACGACAGAGAGAGTGAAACTAAGCGAATTGAGCGCACAGAAAAAGCGTGAGCGCGGAACGTTATGGCAATAGACGAAACACCCAAAAAAAAAAAAAGCATAGCAGAAGCACCAGCAACAGCAACAAACGGCAAAATGAAACGTTAGCCCTTGTGTCGCAGCGCCATGGGCATGGCGTATGGCGTATGAAGTGGAATGCGGTCGGTCTCGCATACGATGCGTACGAAATGAGTAAAAGCTGCGTTGGCCTTGAGAATATTGAAACGAGCGGCAAATGGCATGCGGCAAATGGCGAGCACAAAAGGATCAGCAAAACGATCTGATTGGAGAGGCAGCCAGCCAGAGAGAGAGAGAGAGAGCGAGGGAGTGAGATAAATGCAGAGAGTGTTGACAAATCAGATACGAAGAGCAAATGAGCTGCATTTCTATGTATATGTATGTGTGTTTGTATGTATGTGTGTATATTAATAAGCAAAGCACAATAACAACGAGCACAACTCAAGGAGCAACTTGCACTGTGTGTGCGTGCTTTTTTTTGTTTTTGTTTTTGTTTTTGTTTTTGTTGCTCCATTTACATTTTAATTATGTCTAATTTATGGCGAGCGGCAAAGGGCGACTTAAAAGGCAACGGCAAACGCTGCCGTCAAGTATACGCAGCGTGTGTGTCTGCGAAGCGGCATGTGGCCACGTTTAACGAATGAAGTGAACCTGAAAAGTGTTCAAGGGTTATGCCCTGCAATTTTCCAACTACCTCAAGTTTGCTCCAAACTTTTTGCACGCAGCACCCTTAACCGGGCCCAACATATCCTGTTGCTAAATACTTCACATTACAGCCAATTAAAAGACTTGAGTAATTGCCGAGATTAAAACATAAAGCATAATGTTGTAAAAACTTATATTTGAAATTTTTAATTAAGTTTAGTTGGGGTAACAAGCTTTGATATTTGAAACTTATCTAAAATGGAATCTCTTGAATAAAATAAAAATACTTAAATATTTTTGGACAGTTGAAATATGAAAAAAAATGAATTTTAAAAAATATTTAATATGATAATTTAAAAGAATTAAAAATTTATAGTATTTGAATAAAAATATTTAAATATTTTGAGACAATTGAAATATGAAAAAAATTAAATTATTTAAGTATTCAAAGAGAATTAAAAATCTATAGTACATGAATAAAAATATTTTAATATTTTAAGCCAATTGAAATCTGTGACATATTTAAAATATTTGAGCATTCTAAGGCAGTTTAGGATGTTTAACAAATTAAACAGAAATAGAAACATCTTTCTATTGAATGATGTAGTATAAAGAAAGCATAGCTTGCATTTCAATTAAAAATACAAAAGTTCAAAATGCTTCGATTATTCAGTTGAATTCATTTTATGGCTCGTTAGCAACAATTATATAAAGTTTTTCAATAAAACTCATTTAATTGAATTATTTTAGCTCTAAAGCCTGACAAGTCTAAAATGTCATATATTTGAAAATATATCTGCAATATAAATAAAATAAAATATAAAGTCGCATTTTGTTGTCACGGCATAAGAGCACGACATGCATGCAACTTAAAAGCGACCAATTAAGACCCGTGTTGCCGGAATGTTAACATAAAATATTGTTTTTTTTTCTTTTTTTTTTGTATTTTGTATACTCATTGAAAAGGCTGAGTTCTGGGTATTTCGGCTTTATTCAACTGTGTGCAGCAGGCAGGCAGGTGGATGGTCGACTCCATAAGGCAGATACATATATATATATAATGTATATATATTCTTGACAAGGACAGCGACTGAGAGAGAGAGAAAAAAAGAGAGAGAGGGAAAGCTCTTCATCTGTATGTCTCTGTCTGTATGGAGTGCGGGGCATTTGATATATGAAGTATATACTTAAATTTAAAGTCTTTTTGACTTTGAAAAACTAAAGATTCTGAATCTTATTTAATAACTTTGTATATAAGGTGAAGCGAGTAGAAGTATCATTAACAACTTTAGAGCTAAGCTTGCCAAGCTGATCGAGATTTATATTTCATTGCTTAGTTCACTGACTTTTTAAACTGAATCACTGTAGAGCCGTTCTACATATAATATATAGCTATTAATTATACGGCAGCTATAAGACTTATGTTGAATCAGAATATTGTATATACGCGGATATAACAGAAATTCAAATTTTGTAATATATTGCGCTACGAAGATGAACCTGAGGTAACTGGTTTGTGATAGACTCAGTGCTTCACAGGGATCTAGAGGTAAATGCGCGATGAAGCATAAGTTGCAACATTGAATTCAAAAAGAAAAAGAAGTAAGAGTGCTCTACTCGAGAATGCTCGAATAGGAGATCCTCTGAACCCTGCAAGGAGCGTATAAGAACTTATTTGTTGAATAACTCTTCTCGTAGAATGACTTTCTGAATCAAATTTTCAGAATATGATAATGGCATTCAATATGTGTATATCTGCGAGTTGGAGGGAAGAGGAATAGTTATCGATTTTTTGAAAATACACAACCTAGCCCTTATAGAGGCTGAGGTCGACGCGTTCATACATACGGACTAACGGACAGGGCCAAATCGACTTAGCTCGTCGCCCTAATCAAAAATATATACTTCATGGTGCTTACCACGCCTGTTTCTGCCTGTTTCATACATTTTAACAAAAACATTATATATATATATATGTATCCAAAAATACTATACATTCTCTAGTTTAAGACAAAAGCGAAAGACAACAAAGTTGTTCAGATATTTGTTTGCTATTTTATATATAATATAGCTTGCATTTATATGTATTTGATTTTCTTACAGCTCCAAGAATCTATTTAGTTGCAAGAAAGCTGAAGCATTACCTCGCTTGAAGTGGCCTGAGAGTTTTACAGGTAAAACAAAAAGTAGCTGTTGATACTTGAGTGAGAGTCACAGAGCGTCTTGTTTGGACAAGAAAGAGCTTACTTTGCTGTTGAAGCACAAGAGTTTTCTCTTTAAATTAGCTGTGATAGTAGCTTATTTAAAATATATAACATGATTTAATTCTTTAAAGTACCTAAATTTGTATTACAGTCTCAAATATTTCGAGTTGGACAATATTTGCTAGATATGAATTAAATTATAGAGCTTGATATAATTTGATTTGCTAAGTTATTTGAAAAATTCTTTGTTTGATATTGAGAAATATTAAAAATATATATTTTATAAGAATATTTATTTTATAAATGTAGCTTATATTTTATAATATTATTTAATTCTCTACAATATTTTGGATTTCAAAAGAAGATTTGAAGTTAGTTAGTTAGTTAGTTCTCCTGCTCAATTGCTTATATGTAAGTATATACTTATGTAAATACTGAAAAATGAGAAGCTTTGTCGAGCGATGTGGCATCCTTATTACACAATCCCAACAGTATAGCAACACCAATACAAGAAGAAGAGTTTGAGAAGAGCATTGAAGATATATATTCTGGTGATTTAAAGTCGTTTAAATAGTCAGGTATTTGAAGTTGTCTAAAGTTGATTAAGTTGAATTCAATCATTATATTCTCTCAATATTCTCTTTAATTTCATTAAACACACAATTATATACTCAATAATTGCTATATATATATCTACACAATACAATACCTTTCTCTCTGCCGCTTACACACATTAAAATATTCTTTTACGCATTTTGAATATGTTAAAGGTCTAATATCTCGTAAGCCCATAAGACCCATTTAAATAAAATAAACAATAATAATCATAAAAAAGTTTCAGCTATTGTTTCTTAGTGCTTCCACTCGTGTTGACAGGAAAATCACATCATTTACATGCCGTCAGGAGCTGACTCCTAGAGCTAAAGCCTTTCGCCCCAACAAAAAAAAAAAGAAAAAAAGTGAGTAGAGAAAAGAAAAGAAAATAAGCTTTCTGGCATCATTTTCATTTTCATATTTATTCTCATTTTTTGTATTTTATTTTATTTTGTTATTTTTTTCTTTCTTTCTTTTTTTTTTTTGTTTTTGTCATTGTACACGAACGCAAGCTGCTGGCATAAAGGATGCCAACAGTTGTTATTGCGGGCGTTTCGCTGCCAAAAATAAGCCTCGGCCCGTTAAGTAAGTAAGTAAGTAAGTACGAAAGATTCTTGCACTTGTCACTTGCTTTGCGCTTCGTTGCCTTTCAGCTGACAGCATACGAAGAGAAGACATGACAAAGGCAAACACGGCACAAAGTAAGACAATAAACAACCATAACAATGGTAACAGCAATGCCAGCAACAACAGCAACAACAACAATAACATCGCCAAGAACTGTAGGCTGCTTCCCCAGATAATATGCGAATCGTTGTTGTTGTTGTTGTTATTGTTGTTGTTGTTGTTGCTATATAGCCTAACATATTGCGTTGCTGTGGGGTGTGCGGTGGGCAGTCTAACCCAACACGAACACTGTTATTTGTATACACACACCCATACACACACATGCATATATATATAAAAATACATTTTATTTTTGTTTTTGTTGCCCCTTAAATGGCTAAAAAGTCGGGTATAATCGAGCCACACACAGACATATGCCAATTATCACTTCGATAAGCACCTGAACGCGTTCTCTGATCGATACGCTGTTGTAAATTAGGTTCAATTTGAATGGGAAAACTTTGTGAGAATATTTGTGTTATGATTAAGTAAATATGACGCGGAAAAAAAGTTATAAATTGGAAATCTATTCAGCAAGACAATCTAAAGTTGCCTAAGGAAAAATGTCATCTGTTGCCCCATCAAATTCTGTTGGTCGTTGTTTTTTCTTTTGAGTTATCTATAAATAGTGCCCACAATTTAGTTGCTCTTAAATATACTATAAGACATATCCTCCACTCTCTCTTTCAGGCTGCCTCTCTCTCTCTCTCTGTCTCTCGAGCAAAACTTTTCAACAGTTGACTGACTGGCCGTCAAAAGCATCAGCTTTTAAATACACTAATGGGGTTGACAGCCAGTTAGCAAGTTTGCTAAAAGACCTGTCATCTTTACACACTGTCTTACACTGTGCTACAGGGTATTGGCTAGGCAGGTATGCTCTAACTGCAGCATTTCTAAATTTGTTGCTGCTGCTGTTGCTACTGCTGCTTTTTTTTTTCTCTCACTCTCTAGAGCTGTTGTCTCAGCTTTTTAATAAAAAAGGTAACGATGACAAAAGCAACACGACAGCGACAACAACTACAACAATATAGACAACAACAAGTGTTTCTTTCGCACACACAGAGAGAGTGTGTGAGAGAGAGAGAGAGAGAGAGAGAGGGGAGAGGCAAGAGGAGAGCAGAACAAAACACTGAACTGAACGAAGGCTGCAGTGTTAGATATTTAAGGGCGTAACGCGACTAACGATAACAAAAAATGCGTAAAGAAACCAAAAAATGAGAAGAAAATAGGCTGAGGCTGAGACTGGGGCTGTGGATGAGGCTGGGGCTGACTAGAGGGAGTGAGAGCTGTTGTTGCTATAGTGAGCCAGTTGCCGTAACTATAGCAAAAGGCTTTTCGCATCCTTTTTGCCTTTGTGCGACGCTACCGCAAACAAAGGCGAAAAGAAATAAAAACAGTTAATTAGCTGGCGACGTCAGCGATTATGAAAAGGAAATGGCAATTTGTTGCTTCTGACGCATTGCGGGAGCCATTTGAAGGATGATGGTGAGGAGGGAGAGGCTAGGCAGGAAGAAGGAGGGAGGTGGCAGGTGGGAGCTGGAATCAGGGAGAAGTTTGGAGCGAAGAAGGCGGAGCGAGAAGCAAAGAGGCAGGAGAGATTGGGGAGTAGAGACGGGAAATGAGCGAGGTGAGAGGAGGGAGGAGAGAAAAGATTGAGAGCGCGAGTAGGGATGGGGGAAGAGGCAGAGGAGGAAGGAGGCAGGAGAGACGAGGGATGAGGTGGAAATGAAGAAATTGAGGGAGAGAGCAGGGAAGGGGAAGGAGAGAGAGAGAGAAGAGGGAAGGGAACAGAGAATAGGGTGGAGGGTGGAGAGGAGGAGGCAGCTTGGAGGAGCAAATATAGAAGATGGAAGATAGGTGAGAGTGGAGGGTGGAGAGAGGAGACAGAAAAGAGGAGGTAGAAGCGAAGGGGGAGTAGGGAAAAAAGACAAAGAAGCAGAAAAGAGGGAGTAGAGAAGAGAGAGAAGGAAGCAGAGTGAAGAGAGGAGGCAGTACCGAAAAGAGAGGAGTGATGAGAGACGAGGAAGAAGCAGGAACGAGGAGGGAGAAGGTAGGGAGAGAGAGGAGGAGAGAGAGAGGAGGAGGGAGAAGGAGGAGGGAAAAGAAGGGTGAAGAAATAGGATGATTGGAGAAAGAATGAGGAATTGGAAAGAAATAAAAAAGGAGGAAGTAGTGAGAAGCAAGGAGGAGCGAGGAGAAAGGGTTTATAATCAGGAAGGAGGAAGGAATGAAGGCAGAGCACACTGGCATCCTTTTTGAATGCAAGCCATATGCATATCAAAAGCAACTGAGTATGCTCGACTAGGCTATACTAGATGTATATATATATATATATATATATATATATATATATATATATATATATATATATATATATATATATATATATATATATATATATATACATATATACACAATCTGTGTAAAATATATTCTTCATCAATATATTTACCAACTAATTAAAATGCACTTCAAAACTCTACCAATATAAATAATATTTAAAGCATTTAAGCCAAGTTATTGCGGTCTGCTTTTGGCAGTTAAATAAAGCCTTTGTGAATGGCAATTTAATAACTACTATGCCTAACCTTCAATCAGGTATGCGAATTTAACTGTCAGACGCAGAGAAATAATAGGAAACGACATCAGTTATTATAGCCGAACTAACTTGACAGGACTTCAAGTGTCATTGAAACGAAACCACGAATGAAACTTTTCAAGGGAAAACTTTTTGAAATGCATTTTCTCGTACAAGTAAAAGGCTCTTATTGATCGGACGTCACATATAAATAGACAATTGCTCAAATGTAATGCAGAAATTGCGCATAACAAGTGAAATTGAATAGTTATTGAATTAAATGTTTCGCCATGAATAAATATGCATACAGAGCTTTTCCAGTTTCATGCGTTTCATAATGTTTTCAATAGACATGGTGCTAATTCAATATTGTTAACGCTCAACAATGCCCATGAATATCAATAAGATAAGCTCGAACGAGAACGAGAATGAGATAAGCCATAGTTCAGAGTTCTGATGCGATAAAACTAAATTGCAATTAAATATTGTGAAACAGGGCGTGGCCGTGTCGCGTGTGGTGTTTGGATGGCGCTCGACTGCTCGACTGCAGTTCAATTAACTATGGCAGGCACTGGGGAAATGCTGTGACACGTTCAGCTGCCACTGGCCACGCCCATCAATGCCAAAGTTCGCCAATAAGCAAATGAAATAATAAACTTGGGCTTTGCCTCTAAGCTTAGCGTGGCGTATACGCAATATTGCCAAGGGCAACGCAGCCAGCATATTAAGAAAAAGCGGCACGTGGCGGCATCTTTAAGTGATTTCTTTGGCCCGCGAATAAATTTCTACATTTTATGTAGTCACCCCACTTGACTGAAAGAACAACAGCAGCAACAACAATAGCAGAAGCACCAGCAGCAATGGCAGCAACAACTGCCTTGCCACGCATGTGTTGAAAGTATTTATGAATATTTAAATTTTCTACATTATGCTCCTCATTGATATCGTGCAGCACAGCAGCACAGTGGCCGTGGCTGCCTGCAGCATGCTGCTGTAAACTGCGGCCAACCGTAGGCACCATCTGAGCGCCATTTATCAGGCGCATCAGCTAACTACAATCACAATGCATTTTACACTCGCTTTTTTTTTTTTTTTGCATGTACGTGACAAAGACTTGTGAAGTATAATTAATAATAATTGATAAACATATATTAAGTTTAATAGAAAATAAAATTTATAGAATTTTAAAAAAACTTTACACAAATAAAATATACAATATAAATACATATTTAAATATAAAAACATAATAATAAAAATTTGTAAATACAAGATATATCAATTAAAAAAAACAAATATACATATTCAATAAAAATAAAAAAGAATATAAAAATACATATTAAAATATAAAATATATTATTGAAATATTTGTTTTAATACTTTAGTTTTTATATTCTTATTTTAAAAACAAAATATCTAAGAATAAAAAAAAAATAGTAGAAAACAAGTTAAGAATATAGACAAAATATATTCAAATACAAATATATGTATATATTTTTACATTTACATTTACATTTTATTCATACATAAACTTTGATATATTTATATTGAAATATATTAATTTATTATATATATATTATATTAATTTGTATATTCTTTTAAAAATAAAATAAAAATATGCAGAAACATTTTATTATTATTATATATATATATACATATATATATATATATATATATATATATATATATATATATTTTTTTTTTTTAATTTTATAAATCTTGTTGCATGTATTTTTAATTTGTTTTTTTTTGTTTTCTTTCATCAAATGTTTTTTGGCAAGATAAAAAAAAACTTTTTTTCATTACATTAACATAGTTTATTTTTATTTATTTATTACATTTATTATAATAAGACACTTGATTAAATAGTTAATTAAGAATATTTATTTAAGAATAAAAAGTTATAAAAATAATAACATATATTATTTTTATATAATCTATATATAATAATTAAAAAAATATATTTATTGTTTTAATATCATTTATATATTTACATATATGTTTTTTAATATATATATTTTTTTTATATATTTCATTTATATAAATAAACTATAAATTAATATAAAATTATGTTTGTATGTTACCAAAGCCCATAAAATGATAATTCGTATTTTCATTTAAAGCTTATAAGTAACACGCAAACATTTCATTTATTTATATCTGAAAATATGTTTCACATAAATTTTTCAATTTAATTTTTAATTTAATAATAAATTAAGACTTTGAATGTTAAAGTGCAGTGATTAAATTGAAATGTAAAAGCAAACATGAATAGACAATAATTTCCCTTTGAATTCAGTTTTAAATTTGCTAAGGATTCACATATATGAAATATCTGAAAATATGCATATTAAATAATATGACATTAACAAAATTAATTGCCATGCTGACTCACAAAGAAATACTTTTTAGGCATTTCCCTCAGCTCCCGTCCTTCCACACGCATGTGTGACAAAAGTTCGCCCTTTTTTTTTAAAAAAACTTCTTTTAGTTTTGTATCAATTAATTGTTTCATAATTAGTTTTTAGAGCAAGTTCATTTTGAAAATGTACAATTAAATTCCCTGCAGACCACTGTAAAAGCTAAAGGGCTTCACTCTGCCAACTTCTCTACCAGCAGCATGCAAGGCTCTCTGTGTGTGTGTGTGAGTGTGTTACTCTCTCTGTGTGTGTGTGTGTGTTGTACTCTCTTTGTGTGTGTGTCTTCTGCAGCGCATTACACACACATTAAATTTATGGCCTGGGCAAAAAACTCTTTACAACAAAAAGCACTAAACATTATGCTCACTCCATGGTGCCATTTGGCCAATGCTCCAATGCCACGCCCTTCGCCCATAAAGCGGCTGTCTGCATATGTGTGTGTGTGTGTGTTTGGTATGAAATATAAAGCAAATGCAGTTGCTGGCTATTCAGTGCTTGGCTAAGCGAGCATTGAGGCAACCGTTTAGACCAGAATATTTCATAAAAATCAACTGAAATGCCAAGCGCACAGTTTAATGATCGCTTGATGTGGGAGAGCTTTGGGATCGGCATTGGGTTTAGGGCTCATTGAGTAAGTCAGGCGTCCATGTAAATCAGTTATTGTGCAATAAACTCATTTAAAAGGCAG
>JAWNPA010000039.1:5525000-5717500 GCA_035045345.1 Drosophila hamatofila | reverse complement strand
ATATAAAATATAAAATATAAAATATAAAATATAAAATATAAAATATAAAGTATGAAATATATAAATTATAAAATGTAAAATATAAAATATAAAATATAAAATATAAAATATAAAATATAAAATATAAAATATAAAATATAAAATATAAAATATAAAATATAAAATATAAAATATAAAATATAAAATATAAAATATAAAATATAAAATATAAAATATAAAATATAAAATATAAAATATAAAATATAAAATATAAAATATAAAATATAAAATATAAAATATAAAATATAAAATATAAAATATAAAATATAAAATATAAAGTATGAAATATATAAATTATAAAATGTAAAATATAAAATATAAAATATAAATCGAGAATAGAATAAAGTGGACCTATGGAATATACATGATTTTTGAAATGATATAATATGAAAACAAATCTGAGCCTCAATTTTGTTTCGTATTTTTAAGATTTAAGCTGTCAAAGCTTAGATTTAGATATATAATATATGTTTTCACAGTTTTGATATTTGTGATGCAATCCAAAATTTGACGATCTTTCAATCATCTTAGATTTCTTATATTTTTTTTTTAATTTTGACTTTCTTGTTTTAAAACTATAGAACATAATCAATGGGCGTATATCCACCATATCATATTGATTTTGGACTGTCAATCCAAGTATATATATGTATATTCCAAAATTCAACTCTCTAGCACTACAGTCGGACGGACATTGCACAATACCTATATACTCATTTCACTTTCGTGACTGAGTATAAAGATAAGCCTCTGGCCAATACGTTTTTTGATACATCATTGAGTTTGTTATTTCTGACCAAAACTTTTATACAGATTCTTTGCTAAATTTTTTGATTAGGCAAAAATCGAAAATTAACCACAAATACGTCCAAACCACAAATTGAAATTGTCGAAACTAGTCGTCCTATATTATATATGTAAAATAACTCCCTAAAAAAATATAAGCCATTGAAATCTAAAACCCTACATTTGAGCCAATAACCGTTGCAGTTTTTTTACCTTGAAAGTCAAAGAGCTGCTAATACCATGATTAAGACTTTTTGATATAGTACTCAAATATATATATATATAACACTAGCTCAGTTCTAAACCAAACCTTAGTATACTACTATACAAATTTAAAATATAGAGCATGCTCATAAGTATACATATATACTATGTACGATAATATATAAATACATATATAAAACCAGTTCAGTTCTGAACCTAGCCTTAGTATGCTACTATCTAAAATTTAACTCATGCATGCTAATTTTTTATACCTCGCGCACTTTTCCTTTGCTCTGCGCATTATTTAATGGTCCGAAGTGTAAAAGTCCAGTTTACATTTCAAATTAGTTACGGAAATGTTTCCCAAAAAAGAAACTTGGCTTAATTGGTAGAAAAGTTGACGTTGGCTGGGAACTCGAGCAGCTTTGGCACAGCTGAGCTGAGCACTTAAACATCTCCTGGCTGGAGGCAGTATAATTACAGGTATTATCACACGGCAGCAACACCTACAAATCATAAAAGGGCGCAGCTATTTTGGGCAGCAAGTTTAGAGCAGCGGTGGCCGCATCCTCTACTAGCTGTAGTCCATTGTTTGGCTAATGGAATTTTAACGTCAGAGACGTCGTGGACAATCGACCCCCGACACCATCCCCATCCCCATCCCCATTCCCATCCCCTACTTTATGCCCATTCCAATTGGCTGTGGCACCCTCCGTGTAATGGATGCTGGCTGATGCTCAAAATCCACATTGAATTAATGCGAATGTGGATAGAGCTGGGGATGTGAATGTGAATGTGGCTGAGACTGAGACTGAGACTGAGACTGGGGGACTGTGACTGGGGGAGGAGTGGCGCATGCTGCTAATGTGGCGCTTATTAGCGGGCGTGCGAGCGAGAGCTGTTAAATATCCTCAACGCGCAGTCGTCCTTGTCCTTGTCCTTGTCGCTGGCTAATCCACTGGAAACATCATTTTGAGCACCTGTTTAATTGCGTTAATCACCGGGAGCAAACATTATTTGCCATGCTGCTCCGCATGATGATGTGCAATGGACCTTAGAGGTGAAGCTGAGGCAACTGAGGGAAGTTGAGTAGTCGCTTAGCTTAAGCGCTGCACATTAGAATGTTAATTTGATGTGTCTCGATGCGCAGCTGGGCCAAAGTATCTCCAGGGGTCATTAGCCACGAGCTTAATATCTCACTTACAACTGCAACTACATATTTGCATTTTTATTTGGGCTAGTTGTAGAGAGATCAGAGGGAGCAGATGAGCAGCAAGAGATGAGTGAGGGAGATCGGAAATAAAGTAAGCTTCGGTTCAATTCTTAAAAAAGAGATCAACTTGACCGTACACTTCCTTTATATAATCCACGCACATATCCAAAATTTATACTTTCATCTCATCTTCATCCCTCTCCCACGTCTTGATGTCCGTCCGTCTGTCGTCTGTCCGTATGAATGCAATTTTTGCATATTAGAGCTAGAAACTTCACAATTAGACAGTTTAGTTACGGGACGCCTCTTTTATCGATGACCCAAAAATAATTTGCATACAATATAATACTTTGTAATTTTCGCATTTTTTGAGCGTATGCGTCCAAATTTTGTATTTACGTTATCTTGGAACTGTCTATGCCCACAAGGGGCGTGGCAACTCGGATCTGAATATATAAAGTTTTCCACAAATTCTGCCATATTTTAAGCACTATTGTAGTGCTTGAAATTTTGAACATATATTCGGGCTGAAAGCCCAACATCAATAAGATATGGTGGATATGTCGACGTCTATTGGGGGCGTGGCAAGTCTGGAAAACTGTATTTTCTACAGTTTTAGAGCTCAAAACTCAAATTTATCTACTGATTTGCATAAAAGTAATATATTCAGATCTCTAAGACAATATAAGTGCAAAATTTGGGTTGTCAACGCAAGTAAACATTCCAAATTTCAACTCACTAGCACTTCAACAACCATGGTTTCTGAGATACCGGAAAATGCTATTTCCAATTTGCCGCGACCCTAGCGGACGGATGGAGCAAATCTTAACATTCTACAGTGTCTACACGAGTATATGTTCCAAGTTTCAAGTCTCTAGCTTCCATAGCAGCGAAATACGGACAGATGGACGGATGGACAAACAGACGGACAGCAAGACAGACATTTCACAAGACCAATATACTAATTCACTTTCGCGAATGAGTGTAAAAATTATAAAAAGCAAAAAAGTCTAATCAAAATACATTAATATTTTAGTACCAAAACATTATATTTATAAAAAAAAAAATAGTAAATCTGAAATCTCTAGGTCTAACAGTATTCAAATTAGGCTTAAAAAACAAAGTCAGATTTTCGATTATTATCGATAAAAATGAAATGGAATAAGAAGCTCGTCATCTTGATCAAGAATATATATACCTTATGGGGTCTGCCACGCCTCCTTCTACCCGTTTCATACATTTTTACAAAAACATTATACCCTGATTTCCCATTTTCAATGGGTTCAGGGTATAAAAATATCACTAATCTTTATATTTGTAAAGTCAAGTGGGTTTCGAAAGCCCTTCACCCTTATATAATATCCATAGTCTTAGACCCATTCAAATCAGCTTTAATATAGCTAGAACTAGAAACCACTTATGTTCAAGATCTCGATTTATAGATGAAGTGGGCGCGTTGATAAGACATACATATGACGACTCGAAAGCTTCGTCGAACACCTGAACTCCCAGAGACTGAAATGTTCCAGCACAAACTGAAACAGCAGATTTGTTATAGAGCTGGAGTAGAATGTCGTTCCATTACAGCCTCCTGTGAAGGCATCTGCCATCTTTGTCCATCAGACGGTCAAGATATTTGACACACATTTGTGAGGAAATCGAATGCTTGGATTATTTGCCATTTAGAGAACAAAAATTCCGTTGCTAAGCTCAAGTTATGACATGTTGTTAAGGTTTTGCAATTGCATGTCTCACATTTAGTAAAGCTGGACACACACACACACACACACTCACTCACACTAACACACACACAAGCTGTAAGGGCAAACCCGCCCTTGTCTTCCAAATCATTTGGAAAATTGTGCGTCAACAATTTGTTTGGGCTTACTTTGATGTGCCCCGCCCCCAGGGTCGTTAAAGTCGGCCATCAACGAGATCTAATCAGCAAACTATGTTTGTGCCACATGCCACATGCCGCAAGCCACAAAAACAATTCGCTTAATTTTTCATTATTTAACTGTTAACAATTTTCAGTTTATTTGATATTTGCTCATATTTTAATGTAAAAAAAAAAATAAAATTTAATAATTAAAAATTAGTTAATAACTATAGTATGAAAATCAAGTGAGATATATATTCATATATATAATGATAATTCTTTATACATATTTCAAAAGTTCTATCGTCTATATTATTCTATAACTAAAATATTTAACAGAGACTTTAGTGATGATGATGCTAGTTAATATATTAGATTGGGCGAGCATTACATTCCAATAACAACTCAAATATGATGTTCAGACTTCTATATATACATATATAGTATTCATATATATATATATCTAATACAACTGTGCTAAGCATTAAGAACTATTTATTTGGGTCCAGCTTGAGTCGCTTCGGACTAAGCTTCTCTTGGTGCGAGCTCTCCTCCTCCTGCTGCGAGCTCTCCTCCTCTTGCTGGGAGCTCTGCTCCTCTTCTTGCAAGCTCTCCTCTTCATGCAAGCTCTGCTGCTGTTGCTGAAACGCTGATGGACCATTGCTGCACTCGTCTGACCACTCGATGCCTGCCAGATCGGCGTATTTGCAAAAGATAAGCTTCAGACGTGTTTGCAAGTTATTCCGATTGAGGTTTGGCAAATTGTCGGCGGCATATGCCCAGTTCTTGACCACCAGACTGGGCTTGCACACAGTCATATTGATCTCGGGCAGATAGCGCACCGGATATACTCTCTCGGGGCACTCCAATAGCATTTGGCCTATAGTTTTTGGTATCGGCGTCGTCATCGCCTCGCCCGCCTTAACCTGCGTGTAAATCTCTTTCAAATGGCCATAATACTTGTGCGACAGCAAGCAACGATATTTGATATCGCTCAGCTTCAGGATGCGCATGCCCCGCACCGCATGCTGCAGGCTCAAACGGGACTCGGTTACTGCAAAAGAAATGGATTCATGAGACATATTTAGCAGCCTGACTGGGCACACTTACCTGAAGTATTCAGCTCCTTGGCAACTTTCAGCCAGGCGTTTCGCTTATCCATGGTGCTGACCTGGCCATAGGTATCCGGATAACAGAGCATCAAGCGGGTCAGCTGAAATGCATCTATGTAAGGCAACCTCTGGCTGTCCGTGCACACTTCTGTCTCGGTCTCTCCCAGCAGCTGTGCCTTCAACATCTCTTGCTGTTGCTCTTCCTGCTGTTCTCGTTGCCTTTGCTGTCTCTGCAATTGATATTATGATTTCTGTATAAGAATCTGTCAAAGATCGGTGTTAGATCTCGAGAGATCTCGACGTCTTCACCTGCTTAGCAAACAGTTCTTTGGCCTCGTCCGTCTCCCAGGGCATTTGCGAAGGATTGGCCAGTGGCTTGATCACCTCTCCAGACACATTCGTTTGCATTAACGTCTCGTACATGCTGCAACGCTTCACCTCCTCCATGAACTTGTTGTGCACAATGTAGTAGTAGGGCTCCAAGGGATGATAGCGCACATTCACCAGAAACTTCAGCTGCTCCAGGGCATGCCACCAGTTCTGCGGCCAGGGATTCTCAATGCCACGCTCCAAGTCCTCCATATACGTTTTGAAGGCAAATTTAAACATGGACCAAACATCGCGATGATTCACTGAACAAAGAAGAGGACAACGAAGACAATTATAATAATGATAGCAATTCAATCCTGAGCATCACCTACTGTGTGGAAAGCGTTCGCGTGCCAATTGCCACACCTCCTGTGGCTCCGGGTCGGTAGATGGACGCTGGCCTTCCTCACTGTCCTCTCCCGGTCGTGGTCGTCGCAGATCCGCGTACAGATGCTCGTACGAGGCAAAGTGCTGCATCAGGGCCGGCAGCTTATCTTTGTGCAGCATCCATTGATATTTGCGCGCGATCTCATCAAATTTACTGAACAATCGATGCGATTTCTCCCACACCTTCAAGTTAGTTTTGAAATACAGCAGCAGATCCTCCATGGGCGCTATCTCCGGGAACATACTGAAATTGGCCGCCAGAAAGCGCCAGATGGCGCGACTTACATGCACTGCAATGGACAGACAAAGTTAGAGTGCTCTGGTCGGTGTTATATCAAATCCATAATATCCAAGCATTCACAATGTTCGACTAGGAGATTCTCTGAACCCTGGGAAGAGTTGAAAATTCAATACGATATTTTTACATGTGCTCTGCTAACGGCGCAGTTGACACAGCGCCTATAGGCCTTACTATGGGAATATCTCTTTTTTAAATAACTATTCTTGTGGATAGACTTTCTTAATCAAAATTACAGGACGCGATAATAACATTTATATGTGTATATTTGCTAAAGCACAAGTCTCTAGGATTTGAAATACTTTATTTCTAAATTTTGTGGTTTTGGATACTACCCCATTTAGTAGTATCCAAAATCAGAAAATTTCAGTCTCTGGATTCATTACAAAAACCTACACAGCAAGTCTAAAATCTCTAGCGTTAGCAATATACAAATTACGCTTGAAAAACAAACTCAAATGATCGATTATGATCGATAATAAAGAAATGGGAAGAGTTATCAAAATAAAATAATACGTTTGTAATGCGTATGATATATAAGAATATATATTTACAATTTAAAGTCTCTAGCTTTTGAGGCTTACGAGATTTCGGCGCTCAAATGGACGGACAGGAGGACGGGACTGTTTAAATCGACTCAATTCGTCGTCCTGATCAAGAATTTATATACTTTAGGGGTCTGCCACGCCTCCTCCTGTTACATACATTTCCACAAAACCAGGGTATGAAAATAGCTTTAGTTGAAGAATGCTCGACTGAAAGATACCCATTACTATTACTTGCCTGGCATGTTAAACTTTCTGGATATTTGCAGCAGGAATACGGAACCTTTTTCCACCGTATCGGGATCCGTGCTGTGCAACTGCGGCACGGCCAACATCTCGCGTATGAAGATTGCGGCGCGTGTCATGGTGAAAGTGGGCAGGAACGGCACTCCGCGAATTTCGGTATAGATGAAGCGTCCCAAGGTCGGATGGTTGCGAATCTGAACTTTGACATCGGCTTCCGAAAGCGGCGGAAAATCAAGTATTGCTGGATCAATTATCTTAGTGGCATTGCTGAACACCGATGGCGGCGACGGAGGAACCGTCGTGGACACGCTGTTGCTCACACTTGATGGACTGCTGGGTATTTTGGAGGCGTTGCTGGGCACCAGGGGGGGAACCCGAAATGGTTCCTTACGGGCGCTCACTCTTGCTGGACTGCTGGATATATTGATAGCATTCCATGGCAGGAAAGGTGAAGATGGAGGAACCGACTTGGTCATGCTGTCGTTGACTATTGATGAGCTGCTGGGTATTTTAGTGGGGCTGCTGGGCACCAAGGGGGGAACCCAAGCTGGTTCCATGTGGGCGCTCACTCTTGATGGACTGCTGGATATATTGATGGTATTGCTGGGCATCGAAGGCGACGACGACGGAGGCACCTTCACACCTGCTGGCCCGCTGATTATACTGATGGCGGCTCGGGACGAAACTGGATTTGCACAAACTTCATTCGGTGGCTGCCTGACGAACGCTGCTGGCGTCAGCGTTGGCAACGGCATCGCCGTCGACACGGCGGAGGACAGCGGCAGTAGCTTGGGCAACGGAGGCGCCACCTTTGCAATGGTCACCGGCTCCTTAGCGGCCATGGGCTGTATGATCGCGCTAGCAGCAAGTGGAGCTGCAGCAGCTGGTGGAATTGAAGCAGCTGGTGGAAGTGGAGCAGCTGGTGGAATTGAAGCAGCTGGTGGAACTGGAGCAGCTGGCGGAGCTGGTGGAGCTGGAGTAGCTGGTGGAGCTGGAATACTCCGTATTATAACGGTGGGATTGCTTTTACGAGTGCTGTCAATAGCCGTCGGCGATAGAGGTAGACGAGGTTTGGGTCTAACCGTCACCTGTAGACCGCTGCGCAGTAGACCAGGTCGAGCACTGAGCGCACTGGGCACTGTGGCCAGTTGCACAGTGGCCGGTATGGGCAATGCCAGTGGCTTGGGATGGATTTTCACGAACGTGGGATTGGCAACGGTTTCCAGTGGCGGTGGTGCAGTCGGCGCTGGCTTAGGCACCACAGTAATGGCTGCCGTAATGCGGGGCAAGGTAAAGCTGGCGGTGCCAACTGCACCACAGCTGCTCTTAGTATTGATGGTGGTGCTGGTGGTGCTCATAGTGTTGCTGGTGGTGGAGTTACTGCTGCTGCTACTACTATTAATGGGCACAGCAGAGATGGTGGTGTTGTGAGAGCGCGTGGTTGTTGGGTAGATAATGGCCAGGGGCAGCGGTGTCACCAGCGGTGGCACCTCCGCTGGCACCGCCGGTGGCTTCACACTGCTTCCCATTTTCGCCCAATCTCGCACCGTGACTGTGGCCCCGTCCAGAGGTGAGTTCAATTTGGGCGCCGATGCGACGTTGGCCACATTGTTGGCAGCCCGCTTTTGGGCATGCCGCGTGGAGCGCGAGGCCAGCAGCTTGTAGAGGCAGTCAATGATGTTCTCAAAGAACCATTTGTCCTGCAGCTGATAGCCAACTTTGCGCATCTCTGCCAGCTCCTGGTAGAAGCTACGCAGCACCAGCCAAGTGACCTCGCAGCGTTGACTGCTGCAATTCACCTGGGCCGAGACGCGCAGCCAGAACTCATTATAGCTGCTCGTATCCTGTGCCTTGTCCTGATCATTAGCCAACAGCGGTGGGAGCTCCGGCAGCGTTTTCAGCACATTTATCAGATTGAGAACAGTGCGAAAGTGGTCGATGGGATCGAACCAGGCGTCCTTCAAATACAGCGACAACTTGCACACAGTGTGGGGTGTTTGGCGAATGTGCGGCTCGAGAAAGTTGAGCTGCTCCACTAACTGGGGGCTGCTCCCGCTGCTGTTGCTGCTGTTATTGGAGTGGAGCAGCTCCCACTCGTAGCGCGTCTGTAGATGCAGCCAGGTCTTCATCAGCTTGGTCGCCTTCTCGTGCAGCTCATTGGATATGGCGCCCCAAATGAGGCCGCGATGATGATAGTCCACATAGCTCTCATGCTGAGTGTCGTAGAGCTGGGGATAAGCGCGCACGGCATCAATGAGACGCTGCTGCTCCACGCTTATGTTATACTGATCCGAATATTCTGCATCTACGTCTATAATGGCAGGCTGTTCATTGACGATGGTGACATCGTCGTCCACACTCGACGTGTCCAATTGCGCTGCATTGCTGTGTCTCTCAGACCTCAACGGCAACTGGGCCACATGCGTGTAGAGAAAGAGCAGATCCTCCTCGTGCAGCATGATGGGACGGGCACGCGCCCGACGGCGACACGTCTGCACCTGCCGGCGATAGCAGCGCAGGCGGCGCACATGTCGCTGATATTTGTAGCGCAGCTCTGCCCAAGTATTTATGCATTTGTTTGGCTCCACTGACATTTTCCTTGCAATATCCTGCCACAGCTGCTCCTTAAAGACCTTGTCTGTGAAGCGGCTATGGTGTCGGTTATAGAGCGCCGATCTCTTTCTCACCAGCCGAATGAGGCGTCGTTCCGCCAGATATGTTTCCAGATTGTAGACCAACGCTTGGCTAACACAGGAGTCGCTGCTGCGGCTCTGCGTACTCGGTGTTGAGGGACTTACGATAAAGTCCATGGTGTCTTCGTCCAGAACCAGCGTTGGCTTTTCCTCATACTCATCGCCATCCACATCTATAAATATGACAATTATATATCGAGCATCGGCAATCTTTTAGAGCTACGCTCACCTATAATCTCCAGCGGATCCGCGACGCTTCGCTTCGATTTTGCTGGCATCTCAATAGTTGTTTATATATATTTACAATATATTAAATACAAACAATTCGCGTCATTTGCTCAAACAAAAAAGAAAAGAAACACAGAATTCCAAGTATCATGCTGCCTTTTTGTCGATTGAGCGACGGCTCAGGCTGCAGCTCCTGATGCCCCGAATACAGAGAATTTACAGCATTATTGTAAATAAACACTTGATTTTTTAATATTATATTAAATAAAGCTGACTGACTGTCAACAAGTGTCGTATTTATTATTTTTTGGTTTGCGTCTAAGACTATTGCGGGAACAATTCAACGATAACGCCACACTAGAGTTATCGCTTGCCGATGTATCGATAGCAATTAGCTGTGTTGAGCAATGCCCAAATGGCGTGAGTTGCGCGCGCTGCATAAATTCAAATGTGAGAAATTGAAGTCTATGTATAAATCAATTGAAATCACTTACAACATTTTTAAAGAGTATTTAAATGTTAAACTAATTAAAGCTAGTTGGATATACGTGGGCTATGTTATTTTATTCTTATAAGACTAACATTAATGATTATATAATGCTAGAACAAAGTACACTTCAGAAAACAACAATACAATAGAGACTAATTATAAAACTTATATGAACCAGTTGTATATAAGTCGGTTATGATATTTCTTTCTTCTAACATTAATTATTATAATAGAGATGTATCTGGGCTAGAATAATACACTTTTGAAAACACAAATACAATGCTCGCGACTTTGAATATTTGAAACTCTAATTATAACCAGATTATCAACATAGAATCATCGGCTTTGGGTAAGAACTAATAGATCTTGTTGCAGTGCACGAGATGAGCCAATTTTTAGAAATTAATCATTTGGTATGTTTTCGACTCAGAAATCAGTATTAACCGGCTATCCTTGACACTGACTGCGATCATTCACAGCGTGGCCCACCTGCTAGATTTGTGTATGCAAAACCAAACCCATTTCAATAATGTTATACAATATATGCGCATACATAAGCACATACACACATTGGAATATATTTATACATATGTGTATTAAAGAAATGAGCAAATTAAACAAATTATAGAAAAAAGCGAAATATGTGGCAGCCACGGCGTGCGGCAGCCAGAAACGTGTTGCCATGGAAAGCACCAACACAAAACAATAATAATAATAATATATTTTCAAGGTTACTTATGACAACAACAACAACTATGCCTAGACATTTGAGTGGCATTACACTCAAATTACGTATACGTAATCGAAATGCATCACAAGAACAAAAGGCAAAAACTCAAACAAAAAAATAATTTAATGATATAAAAAAAATGTACTCTAGTAAATCTTAGCTTCAAACAAATATATCAAGCGTTAGTTCTGGTTTCAAATTTCCGATGATTAAAATTAATTTTTTTTTGTTTTTTTTTTGTCTAACTTAACTGTTTTGTTTGCGTTACTTACCTAGCACAAGCTATCAACAGTTTTTAGGGTTTCCCCATTCATACAGGTTATTCAAATGATGTTTAGGTTGGTTTAAGAGAAAAAAGCAAACAAATACTGAATCAGGAACTGGAATCTAGTATATTTAAACATATTTAACGTCATTTTTGGGCTAATGTACAATAAGAGTAAAAACCCAAAAAGTACTATGGTGGGGCCTGAAAAGTCTAAGGTTAAAAAAAAGGCAAATGTCAATATCTATAAATAGTGCACCCTCTTGTCAAAGGGAAAGCCTATTAGCCGTAATCGACTTAGAGAGAACGAAAAAAAAAACACTGTCTACTTGCTGCCATACGTCATACAGCACCCAGGGATACACAATATTAAAATAAGTTAATAAAAAAAAATGATAATGATTGATTGTCTTTATATAGAGTGGGTCAATTTTCTCAGTATCGAAACTAATTAAGCTGCATACATACATACATCTGTCTATCATGCATATTCAATTAGTTTGCTATAAATTTTTGTTTGATATCGAAATATGATTACCATATATTAAACAAATAAGATCGCGCTAATGTGTATCGAAGCGCAACAGTTATTGAATTCGAATTGGCATTTTGAATTTGAATTTGAATTTCAATTTCAAATTTGAACTACAATTCCAATACGAATTGAAATTCGAATTCGAATTCCCATTCGATGTTCGAATGTAACGAATTTGTTTGGCTTCCATCTCTGGATAAACGTCGGCAGCGCAGTTGGCGTCGCTGCGTTATTGGGGCTGCTCTTACTGTTGTTGTTGCTGTTGTTGTTGTTGCTGCTTACTGTTGTTGCTATTGCTATTTCTATATGCATGCATGTGTGTGTGTGTGTGTGCTCGCTGCTCCGTTATCGCAGCGATTGCCGGTCGTCGACGCCTCGCGTCGTCCGCTGTCTTCGTATCGCTTGCTTGTTGTTGTTGTTGTTGTTGTTGCTATTGTTGTTGTTGTTATTGTTGCTGGGTGGTTGTTCGGCACCTCGCATTGCCGCCGCCAAAACATAGCCAATTCAGTTTGAATTCTGCGTTCAAGCGCTTTAGAACATTTTTTTGAAAAGCTTGGCTTGAGTTTTGGCTATAAACTTTGTTTGTTTTTTTTTTTCGTACTATTTGTTTACATTGCGAGCGTCTGCCTGTTGGCGTGAGTGTGCGTGCGTGTGTGTGTGTGTGTGTGTGTGTGTGTGTGAGTTAAAAGAAATTATTAACACTGTTGCTTAAACGTTCGCTGTTTATTATTTTATAAACATATATTTATTTAGTTTTGTTTAATTTTGTTTCACCTCTCTCACTCACTCTCTCTCTCTCCCTCGCTCTCGCTCTCTCTGCTCCTTCAACTGTTTGTTGTCGTTAATCTCTCCATCTTTCGAGAATTGCATTTGCAATTTTAATTTAGCTCATAGCTAATTTCCCATTAAATTATTATTTATAGACTTAATTTTGTCATTCCATTCACGTTTCGTGAAATGCATTGAAATAAGAGAGGGATACAAAGAGAAAAGAGAGAGAATACATTACATTCATACATAATACTCAGCGAATTTAGGCACGCCTTCACACACACACACACACACACACACACACACACACACACACACTAAATAATGTCTTTTTGTTTATTGATCATCTTGGTCGAAATTCAGTGCCAAAAAGCACGAAGAGCGATAAACGGTCCAGAGCGCATAGACGAGTACGAAACCCCAGGCAGCCATGTGCACCTCACCGGTAGCCCACCAAATGTCGTCAAGCATGTCGTCCGGCAGGATATTGCCCCGTCGTCAGGCGATACCCGTTCTCTATACGCGCGGCACACACTACGAGGTCGGCTTCGATATGGTAAGCAGTCAACAGTAACCGTACTTTCTCACCTGTTCACCTGTTCACCTATCCGCCTTTCCGCCTTTGCACCCTTAATACAAGCACACGAAGACTTGCCTTGGAGTCGAAAAGTCACGCAAAGCCTTATTAGAAACGATTGAGGCAGGTGAGGGGAGGTAGCTGGGATGGATGACCCTCGAACACACACTAGTTAGCTAGTTAGCTGAATTTTTAAGTTTAACTTTCAAGTGGTCCAAACAGTACAATTTTTTGATTGCCAATGCCCAGCACAGGAAATAAATTGTGGGGATATTCGAGCTGTCATTAGCCCAAATGGATTGCTTTGGCATGGCTATAGCGATAATTGAGTTAATTATTAATGCGCTAAATTAAATATTGAATATCATTCCACTTATTTCAATTTTAATTAACAAGCAGCAACAAAATTATGGAAAATTTCAAATGAAAACTACAAAAAAACTAGCTCTAAGCAATCGCGGAATATCATATTTAACTGATTTTTGATAAGGTTCTTAATCGATAACAGTAAAACAAGAATAGTTATTGATTTTAGTAACAAACTTGATATGTATTCTGAAATTTCAAGTCTATGGCTCTTATAGATTCTGAGATCGAAGCGTTCAAACATACGGACAGACAGACAGGCTAAATCGACTCAGCTCGTACCCTGATCTAGAATATATATGCTTTATGGAGTCTGCCACGCCTCCTTATGACTGTTACACACATGTTAACAAAACCACTATACCCTGATTTCCCATTTTCAATGGATATACAAATTTTAGAACAACTGAGAGAAACTGTTTTTCTTTTCTTATTACATTTGATATTGTCATTCAAGCAGAAAATTCATATGTATACAAAATATATGTACATATATTCGACTACTAATCTATCTTCTTTAGAACTGTATAGTCGTAACTTACTTTAGTTCGCTTTTCATATAATTGCAGTTGTTATATAATCAGGTAATCAAATTTAGAATAATATTGCTCGTAATTGAGCACATTATTTCAGATTATCATTAGATCTATTGATATAATTGAGAAGCAGTTCATACAATAAATACAACAACAAAATTAAAATTAAATGATTTGCAAAAAAGAAAAAAACAAATGAGAATCTTTAGAAATAAATATATGCGAGATCTGTTCGAAAAGTAAAGTGAACTCATTGAAAATGGAAAATAATTTTAAATTATTTATTGTCTTGAAGATCTATTTTTGTGTCCATTAGTATTATATACTATATATACATTTCATATTATATTTATCAAAATTTATTGTGAACTTATTTCGCTCCTACATGGATGCCGTATTTATGCCTTGTTTAGCTCCTCCATGGATGCCGTATTTATACCACAGTCTTTACGTAGCGTCCTCCTTTCATGGGCCTCTTCAGTTTGGGGAACAAGAAAGGGCTATATATAAAAGAGGCTTGAGTATCTACATAACTCGCGAATTGAAAATAGAATATATCGACAATTCGCGATATTCTCGAACAGACCTGAACAGTTAAGACGATCGAAAGTCCATCAAGAATACATTTTTTTTTTGTGTTAAGTCAAGTTGAAATCTTATTATGGATCAATCTTATAGAAGAGCTTCTAAGTAATGGTCATGTGCTGAATGTCTTTGAACTTGTCTTTTAATACGACTGTAAGCATATGACGTTTTCTTGATGATGATGATATATGCACATTCGTAATTTCCAAGAAAATAAATTGTAGTTTTCCAATGTCTGCCAACTTTAATAGCGATTTTTTATCCAGGTAGTATTTGTATATCTATAAAAATAAAACGAAGGCAATTGAAAAGAAAAAGTTTAGGACTCTAGCCCTAAAAGATATCGAAAATATTCAACATATACGAAGAGTGTTATTCTATATTTTTGCACTTAACACTCAGGAGCTTTCTAAGCTCAGCAATAACTCTGCAGTGAATCTGCTTTGCATTATATCTATATCTCTATTTGTATATCTATTTAGGTACTATAAAAAAAAAAAATATTGTCTGTTTCTTTACGCCTTTCCTTTTGAATACTTTTAGAGCAGTGGCTGTAATTAGCACTAAATTCCAGTTGAGTTAAGTACTCGAGTCTATCTGCTCTTGCTTATCAGTTCAAGCAATTGCAGCTATATATGTATTTATATATATGTTCTATATACATACATGACACATATAGATAAATCGCTGATTCTGATAAGCAGGGCGCAATCGGTTGTTCACTAGTTTCATATAGGTATAAAGTATTCTCTTTGTCGTCTAAGCATTGCAGTGAATACTATATAGGTTAAAGTTAATCTCTCTCTCTCTCTATATATATATATATATATATATATATATATATATGCTTGATCAGTGCCTATAGCCAAGCCGACTTAGCCTGCTGTGTGTCCGTCAGCTGTCAGAGTTAGCTACTTGTGTAGGCGTTGGCTATGCCAATTCGTGACCCAGTTCCTGTTTAGCCTTCACTAAACTCTACCACACACACACACACACACACACACACACACACACAGATACACTCACACTCACCGACTCTCACTCGCCCATTGAATTGGCTTTGAACCGGAATTGCACACAAATGGCCAATATCAAGGGCGTAAAGCAATTAGCATGCAGGCCCGGAATTCAGACGCTGTCAGACAGACGCTTCGCCTGCGACCGTCGACGTCGGTTGTCAAATGGACGAGGGGCCGTGAGGTGGGTCAGCCAAGGCAGCCAAGGTGTATGGACCAAAACTTACAACGTGCCAACAATAGCGACTAACAATAACTATTTATTCAAATTGTTTTAGTTGTTGCTGTTGTTGCGATCAGTCGTGATCGATTATGGCTTTTTTTTTTTTTTTTCTTTCAATTTATTATATACAATTTTTGTATTTTTAATTTTAAACTAGAGTGTCCATTAGCATAAAAAAAAATTGAAGTATTTAGAAAGCTTCCATTCGACATTCATCATCATCATCATAATAATAATAATAATGATAATAAAGCGAACACATAACTAATTGCTTTACAGGGTCGCACTTTCGGCTCGATGATCAAGAACTTTTTGATCTTATCGCAGCCACTGAACGAGACCTACTTACCCCTCTACAGCACCGCAAAAGGCCGTGAGTAGTACTCCATCAAAAAAGAAATAAAAAAGCTTCAACTTTTCCATTACCTCATTGTCTATTTTTAAATATGTTTTCTTTTGTCTCTCTTCTTTTTTTCGATCTTCTTTTGTTTCAGGGCAAATTTATAATGAAACTCTGGAATCGGTGAAGTGCAGCTTTCCGCAATATATACGCGAATTGGAGGGCGTGGCCGATGGTGCCGAAGTAGAGTTCCATAAGGTAACTAATTAATCAATTGGATTAACAGTCAAATGCAAATCCAAATCCAAATCGAAATCCATATCCATATCCAGTTCAAGATCCCATGACACAATTATATAGCTCGCTGGTTAAGTGTCATAATTAGCACCCTGACAGTCGCTAAGCTTACAAATACATGTTTGTTGCAGTTATCGAATAGCAAGTAAGCAAGTGCAGTTGGGTATACCTGACTAGAAGATACGCTAACTAAAGAGCAATCCCATTTTGGAATTCAATTTCGTGTTTCAAGATTAAAAACTTTGCTAAAAAATAAAAGAAATTTTGATATTTAGTGATTTCTTGATAAACAAAAAATGTTATCGAATTTTTATTTATTTTTTTATTTAAACTTTAAGAAAAGAGTGAAACAAAGAGTTTGCTCAGAAAAAATAGATATTTAAACATTGATTTTAATCGATTTCTTGATAAAAATAGCAAAAATGTTATCGATAAACTTTAAGCATAGAGTTTGCGCAGAAAGAATAGAAATTTAGACATTGGTTTTAATCGATCTTTTGAGGTAAACTTAATTTTAACTAATTTAAACTTTAAGCAAAGAGAAAATCAATGAATTCGCTTTAAAAAAATAGAAATTTGGAAATTTGATCAACGAAAAATGTTATCGATCATTTGAAATAAAGTCAATATATACGAGGTACTACATCATCCAATCCATAGCTCTTATAGGTTCTATAGTTTGCTATAAGAGAGTGGAAATACGAACGAATAACAAATACAAACTCAGCTCGTTAACCTGATTAGGAATATTTATATATATGCTCTATTAGATCAGCCACCCAGCCATTACCCTGTCACATATAGACTAACAAAGCCGTAATACCCTGAAAGCCTCGTTTACAATATAAATGACTAATAATTAATGCCTTTCGGACGGAACGTTGGCAGCGCACTTCAACTTGAGCCGTTCTAACGGTGAAGCTAATGCCAAAGTCGTTGCACGCTGTTGCGTGTTCCACGTTTCACGTTCCACGTTGCATATTGCATGTTGCATGTGTTGCAAGTTGTCAATGTTCAATGACAATCAGACAACTAAATATATTCGCACATAA
Source organism: Drosophila hamatofila (assembly GCA_035045345.1). NCBI lineage: Eukaryota > Metazoa > Arthropoda > Insecta > Diptera > Drosophilidae > Drosophila > Drosophila hamatofila. The sequence continues at coordinate 5,699,718 of JAWNPA010000039.1, read as the reverse complement.
TTGTCCATAATATTTATTTAATAATAATTGCAATTTGCACTCAACTATAACGAACGGCTGCAAACATAATTATGTTAATGCCATGCATTAATGCAATTGTTTTCAATTGCATATTAATTAAAAGTAAATATTTGAGCTGCTTATAACTATTTCTCACACATATTAACGAGCCGAAAAAAAAGAAACAACAAATTAATTGCATCGGGTGCAGTCGACTGCGTAATACCCGTACTCAAATAGACTCCAAAGCTTCAACAGAGACATAGCAAAAATCTAGTATCGATATTCTTGCTGTTACTTAAGTCGAGGTATTTACGCAATTTAAACGTGAATACAAGTTATGCTGAAAACAACATACGCACTGGCCGTGCCGTGAACTAGTCATTGAACTAGTTCCGTTTTTCTTGACATTGATGCGGTTCTGGTTTACGTCAATTCGCGATTGGACAAACTGGCAATGTGAAAAGAAGGAAGCCTTTAAACAACAAATTATCTAAGACAGGGAATCAGTTCAGGTGTAATGCTTTGCTTTGACTTATCTGTTCATTAGCATCTCTAACTAGACGATCGACTCGACGATTTAATGCGGCTTAAAGCATTCGCAGCTGCCAATAACTTAATTCTTTAAGTTAAGCAGTTGGTCAAATTAATAGCCTTGATTGGCTCTGTCGGCAGCTAGCACATTGGATGATGTCAATGCACAATAAATTTCATATCCATTTAACAATATTTTTCTTTTCTCTGTCATTTCAAATATATGCCGAGTGTTTACATATTCATATATATAGCTATATATAGTACTTTTTGAATTTCTACAATGCAAAAAAAGTACAGGTGTACGTGCGACTCATAATAATTGATCATTTATTTATCATTTATCTTATTTCAAATAACATTATTTTGGGCTCTAGCGAGAAAAAAAAGACAATGGAAATTGCCATTAATCATTTTTGGCCACATTTTAAGCAACATTATTGGTACTTACCGAAAAAAAAAAAACATCTCAATGAATATGGCAATTAATCATTAACAAACAATAAATGAATCATTTTGTCAGCGTTCAAAGGCACTCGAAATAACAGTTGAATTAACTGCCAGCCGCATCCTTTCGATTAATCGATACACAGCATCAGTTTTGCCTGATTAGCCTATTTCAGGCTAAATCTAGCATTTTTGAAAATTGAATTCTTTAGCTTGATTTTAGTTCGTTTTGCAATTTCTATTTGACAGTTTGAAAGTTAAGTAAAAGGTGCAATTACAACTATAGTAAAAAACAGAAATTTGAAATTGAACAATTAGAAAAAAAAGAAGTAATTTCAATGTATATTTAAAATTATAGCTTGGTTTCGAGTACTTATTTTTAAATTTTAGACTATTTTAGCCAACTTTTATCGACAATCTAACCATTTTGTCAGCTCAACAGCTGGCAACACTGCAAGGCTTTGTTAAGGTACCATACTATCGATTATAGTGCACTTTGAACTAGCTATCGTATCAGATTAAATCCTCATCGATATTCTCATATGAATTTTTAACGGCTATGGGCAACTCTCTCTACAACGCTCTTTTGCAGTTATTCTTGTTGCATCTGGACGAAATATTGCCACAGGCCATAAAGCATCAACCACGCAGCAAAAATCAACCCACTGGCTGCTCCACGATTATTGTGAATCAAAAGCATTGCGTAAGTAGATTATAGACTATATACCCAGACTCTGTCACGATCTCGTTGTTATCTTTAGCGTCTGCTGGGCCACACGGAGGATGCTCTCACAGAGACGCTGAATCATTATTACTTTGTGGTCGCCCACATCATTAGCGACAAGCCGCAGGGCAAGTACAATGTGAAGGAGGAGCATTTTATGTCGCTCTGCTATGCCGGCCACCTGCCCGGCTACACCATGAGCCACAATCATCATGGACTCGTCTTCAGTATCAACACAATTAGCGCCGAGTTGCTGCGCAGCGGCAAGACACGTAAGAGTCCAATTAAGATTAGTAGTTATATACAGTATATATTGTCTACTTACTGCCCACTAATAGCTCGTCATTTTCTGACCCGAGCTCTGCTCGCCACCAGCAACGTGGATGACGCCTTCAGGGTGCTGGCGGATGCCGGCGTAGGCGCCGCCGACGCCTGTTCCATTAACTTATCATTTGTATCGTAAGTGGGCTATGGGATTATGCTGAGTCTATCAATTAATTCTATATGTTTGATTGACTTGCAGCGATCCACGTCAGATGTTCTACAACATAGAAATGGCACCGAATCCGGACAAGAAGAATGAATCCCACTTGAGCATCAAGGAGATATCGCTGGGCGGTCATAATTATCACACCAATCAGTATGTACAATAATCGTGCTCTTGACTGGAGGCATATTCAATAGTGTTTTGTCAAACAGATTCGAGCGCATCCTCCTGGATCAGGCCAATGAGCCGATGATCCAATCGAGCGTCTCGCGCATGAGCGCCTTCAGCAAGTACAAGCCGCCGGCCAGCGAGCAGGATGTCCGCAACATGCTGGGCGACGTAACTGGCGGCTGCTTCTGCGTGTGGCGCGACAATGGCAAATGCGATGAGGAAGTGAAGACTATAGCCATGGGCCTATTCGATTTGAATGCCAAGACCGTTTCGCTCTACTCGGACAATCCCAGCCTGACCGAGCCCCATTGCACGTTGCCCATGCTCTGCAAATAACTCAGTACTTAAACTCATCGTGAAAATATAGCTAAAGTTTTTTCTTTTTTTTTTTTTGAGAAATGTTAATGATTGGGAATCAGCAAATATTTAACAATTATTAAAACATGTATTGTTCGCTCTAAGCAATAGTTTATATATGCATAAATAAAGTTTCAGCTTCAAGTTGACTTCAAATGTTTTTTAAATTTGAAAGTGTTTTTTACAGCGTTGCCAGACTGTCTAGTCAACTTCATGAATTGCCAATGTCAGTGTTGGCAGAGCCTTGCAATGTTATCGATAGAGCCTTGACCGTTTCTATAAATATGGAAATTTTAAACCAGATTATCTATAAGCTAAACATGTTGGTAGTTTTTTTTTTTTTTTAATTATATTACTACATTTTAAAGCGCAATCAACTTTAAGTTGCGTTTCATATTTAAATTTTCAATCTAAACTTTTGGCTTTGGTTGACCTGGGCTTTTTCTTATGGTTTGGTTTTAAAATAAACGGTTCGAATGATATGAAAAAGTCAGCCGTTATCTCAATGTTTTTATCTAAATAAAGAAAGTATTTCGGGAGACTCTGACATCAGTCGCAGGGCATTATGTTAAGAGACTAGCTAATTAGAAGAGCAACTTATGTGTTTTGGCATCGATTGACAGCGAATTGAAAAGAATTATCATTATATGAGCAGAGATTTAAATAAAAAAAAAATTACACATATTTTTTTATTAATATGATTTGCTTGTAGGGTCTGTATCAGCACACTTGAAATGATGAGATCATTGCACGTCGAATTTGTTAGATTGTAAGTTGCAAGTTGCCAATGTCCAATGACAAACACCAAATACGATTCACGCAAATATGTGCACACATAATTGTTCATTTCTGCAAGTGTAGCAATACCAACAGCAATGATTCGCTAATAACGCAATTAACAATTAGCAATTATCAATTAACATCGCAGTCTTTATTATACTCGTTAACGATCTGAAAAAAGTACATTCGTCTTTTTATCTGACCGAAAATCAAATGAAATATGTTAGTCTCGTACACCCTCGTGCTCTCGAACTCAATACATATTTTTGACTAATTAGACAAATCTAGAATCATCGAAAGTCTAGAATCTAGTAATAATAATTTTCTACAGATATTAGGCCGAGATATCTATCTCAATTAAAACGTAAATACAAGTTATTCAAAATGAAAAACATACGCACTGGCCATGAAGTGAACTTGTCATTGAACTAGTTCCGTTTTTCTTGACATTGTTGCGGTTCTGTTTACGTCAATTCGCACTTGCAAAAACTGTCAAAGTGGAATGAAAGAAGCCTTACAATAACAAATTATCTAATGCAGGTAGCAACTTAATCAGGTGTAATGGTTTGCTTTGGCTTATCCGTTCATTAGCATCTCTAATTGGACGATCATTGTAAGCGTTTAATGTGGCTTCGAGCATTCGCAGCTGCCAATAACTTGTTATAATTTGTACACTTAAATAGTTGTCCAAATTAAGCCTTGATCGGTTGTGTCGGCAGCTATCACATTAGACGATGTCAATTTATATTCATAAATTTATCGCATAATTGATTTCTCACAGAATTGCAACAAATAACATTTGTATACTATATGAGAATATATTGAATGCGTATTATCTGTAGAATTTATTTATAAATTCTATAAAGGGAACGATCTGTACGAGTGATTCAATATAATTGATCATTTATATATTATTATTGATGTACAAAACATTATTTTGGGCTTTTACGAAAGAAAAAAAAAACAGCGGAAATTGTCATTAAGTATTTTTTGAAGCTACAATATTAGGCTTTACCTTTTACCGAAAAAAAAAAAAACATCTCAATGATTATGGCAATTAATCATTAACAAACAATAAATTAATCATTTTTTTAAGCATTCAAAGCACTTGAAATGACATTTGAATAACTGCCAGTCGCATCCTTTCGATTGATCGATACAAAGCCAGACATGACATGACATTAATGAAATACAATACCATCGATAATAGTGCAATTTAAATTAGCTACCGTATGATATTATTATATGAATTATTAACGGCCATGGTCAGCAATTAATTATTCAATTTTGCAGTTATTCTTGTAACTGCAAAGAGCAATTAGCGAGAGAGTGATTAATATTACAGGATTATGCATATATGACATTTTTTTCTTTAAGTTTGGTTTAAACCGCTCCGCTATAGTATAGGAATGACACCAAATCCAGACAGAAGAATAAATCAAGGAGGTATAGCTGAGCGGACATAATTATTAATACCAATAAATATATAAAACGCTCAAAACTGGAAGAAACTAGCTTCAAACAGACTCAAACGCATCCTTTTGGCTCAAGCCAATGAGCCGATGCTACAATCAAGATGGCAATGTTATTAGCGCTTGTTTAGGATAATTCAAATCTTATTGAGCCTCCTTGCATTGTCGCCATTGCTTTACAAATAGTCAAAAATACAAATAATTCAGAGGTTTAATGATATGCAAGCCTTCGGAAATTAGTAAATATTTAGTAATCATATTAATTATATATATTTCCAAAAATAATCTGTAGCATCTAAGTAAAGCATACTTAATTAAAATTTAAAGTTAAAAAATTGGTTTGAAATAATTTATATTTTGTTTTCGTATTTTACCATCACTAGACAGCGTTGCCATCCTGACAACATGACGCTTAAAGTGTGCTCTTGTCGGTGATGGAAGAAAGCTTTGCAAATTTATCGATAAATCCTAACACGTTAAAACAAATTTGAATCTATATGAGCATATATTATATTATATTTAAAACATGTGTCAGCAAAGATAATTTAACATTTATCATTATAATTAATCATCTTTATTATTCGCCCAGTAGCCATTTTTATTTACATCAATTGTATATGTGATCTGCGTTAAATATATAAAATTAGAAGTTCAGTTAGCTTTTGGCTTGTTTAGTATTGTTCAAAATTCATTAGTATTGTTCAAAATTGTAGTTTTTAATAAAAGAAACCCTTAAGAAAAAATAATGGACCGTCCGGCTACCAAATGCAAGATGTGCTCGGCCAAACCGCAGGGTCGTCATCAAGCGATACCCATACTCTACACCCGTGGCTCCCACTACGAGGTCGGTTTTGATATGGTAAGTGGAATTTGGGACTCGTGTCGCCCCGAGAGCTACTACTCATATACTATTTAGGGTCGTACATTTGGCTCGATGATAAGAAGTCTTCAGACCCAATGTCAGATTCTGAACCAAAGCCTATTGCCGCTCTATAACACCCCCAAGGGCAGTGAGTACCTATGATATATAGTTTTCAATATTGTGACTCACTTTGCTCCACTTTTTATGACTCTCATGGAATTTAAACAGAACAAATCTATGACGAGACTTTGGCATCAGTTAAAGCAAGTTTTCCCCAGTACATACTCGAATTGCAGGGCGTGGCTGACGGCGCTGAGGTGGAGTTCGAACATGTGAGTAAAATATGCATATGTATGCACATAAATGCATTATGCTAAGAGGCCAATTAGAATAGCAACTTATGCGTTTGGCATCGATTGACAGCGAATTGATGATAATTATCATTATATGAGCTGGAAAAAAAAAAAAAAAAACAATTATATATATATCACTTTTTATACCCTGAACTCATTTAAAATGCCATATCAGGGTAAAATTGTTTTGTAAAAATGTATGTAACAGGCAGAAGAAGGCGTGGCAGACGCCATAAAGTATATATGTATATTATTGATCAGGATGACGAGCTGAGTTGATCTAGCGATGTCCGTCTATCTGTCCGTCTGTCTGTCCGTCCGTCTGTCCGTCCGTCTGTCCGTATGTATAAATGCGTTGATCATAGAAACTACAACGGCTAGAGACTTGAAACTTTTATTGTAGGTCCATGTATAGCGCGCTCAGATCAAGTTCGTTAAAAAAAATTGATAACTATTTTTGTTTTAATATTATCGATTGAAAACCTTTTCGAAAATCAGTTATGAAAATATATCTCCTACATCTTTAGCGCTAGAGTCTCCAAATTCTGAATATAGAGTCATCCGCATTTTTAAGAATTTCGATTTTTGTTATTTTCCACCCCCACCCCCAAAATCCATCCCCTTCCCTACATATTTAGAAAAAGCGTATTTCAAACACTAGATACTTGTGCTTTGGCAAATACACACATTTTAATGTTATTATCACGGTTTTTTAAAGATTGTCCATCAACAAGAAAAGCTTTTAAGCAATAAAGTTCTTATAGTCAACCCACACTGCAGCTCATGACTGCTTATATGTACGTGCCTGCTTGTGTGTGTGTGTATGTGTAAGCAGAAAAGAAGCGCAGAATTATCTATATATATCAGCTCCTCGAAGGGTTCAGGGTATCGCCTAGCGAGCAGTCTTGACTAGAGCACTCTTACTTGTTTTTAATATGATATGCTTGTGGGGTCTGTGTCAGCACACTTGAAATGTGAGGCACTCTAACGATGAGGTCGTCGCATGTCTAATTTGTTAGATTCTTTTTGTATGGCGCGCACTCGTTGCAAGTTGTCAATTTTCAATGACAAACACCAAATACGATTCACGCAAATATATGCACACATAATTGTTCATTTCTGCAAGTGTAGCAGTACCAACAGCAACCACTCGCTAATAACGCAATTAACAATTAACAATTAACAATTATCAATTAACACCGCAGTCTTTATAATAGTTGTTCACGGTCTGAAAAGAGTATATTCGCTTTGCGCAATATTCATTTTGCTGTGCGTCTGAGGTCTAAGACTTAAAATTTGAAATATATACTTTTTTTTATTTTTTATTTATATATACATATATTTTTATTTTATTTATTTCACACTTATTAATATTACAATTTATTGTGAATAATAGTAAAATTACATTATTTAATTAAAAATTGGAGTTCAGATTAATTTTAACCTTTACTACTTAAATATTAGTGTGTATGTTAATATACATATATAAGGCAAACTCCAGATAAACATGTCTTCATAATGGCATCGTGGACAGACGATATCTTCTATAGTTTTCAAATTTGCCAGACCAGCCAAAAAATGAGTATGGGACTATTCTGGGACTACCAAAGTTAGCTAGTGGATCACTGTTGATGTCAAGTTAGGATTCTTTAACAGTTTTTAAATAAAGTTAGCTGTGAACAAGAATTACGCAGTCGGTCACGCCCCACTGCAATGTTATTAGATCATTTTTTTTTTTTTTAGCTTAGCTTCTGGCAATTGGCGGAAATTCTATTTGAAATAAAACTAATTTGAACTGTAACTAGCTTCTTTAGGCAATTACAACTGTAAGACCAATAATATAAAACAAACAAAAAAAAAAAACTCATTGGCCGTGCAGCGAACAGACATTGAACTAGTTCCGTTTTCTTGACACTGTTGCCGTTATTTGTTTTGTTAGCGAATTCGTATTTGGCCAATATGCCTAAATGAATATATACATGTGTATATGCATATGTGTGTGTGTAGATTATAAATAGTAAGTGGACTTTGCCAAGTCCAGCGCTAGTTCAGGTGCAAGGGTTTGCTTTGAGTTCGCCTTTGCTTTGAATGCTGCTAATGCGAATTCAATTTAGATTTTTTGTATAATTATTTGTTTTTATTTGTTTATCATTTGGCCGAGTGACTGAGCTCTGAGCTCTAAGCTGTTGCACAGCTGCCGATAATGTGTTGACCAATTAAATGCACGCAAATTCGCACTAGCCTTGGCCCCCCTGCCGATGTCAGCTTATCATCAGCTTCGGCCACTTGGAAGCGAGCCAGGGGAATGACAAACTCGAATTCTCTGCTCTTATTAATCTGACTTCGAAATGCCCGCGCATCGTATTTCTAAAACTTATCGATAACAATCGATGATACTTTATTCTTTTACAGTTATTTTTAAGGCAAATGGACGCAATTTTACCACAGAATATGATATGTCCCGCGCCAACCTCTTGCGGCTGCACCTCAATTATATTAAACCAAAAGCATTGTGTAAGTGATAAACTTGACTTAGAACACGATCAGACCCAGATTCAGACTCTATATACTTACTAATCAGCGTCTGATGGGCCATACGGAAGATGCTCTGATAGAGACTATGAACCAGTATTATTTTGTGGTAGCACACATCATTAGTGATCAGCCTCAGGGCAAGTATAAAGTGAAAGAGGAGCGTTTCATGTCACTCTGCTATGCTGGCCTCCTGCCAGGCTATACGTGTAGCGAAAATCATCATGGTCTCGTTTTTACCATCAATACGCTATCTGCTAAGAATCTACGCAGCGGCAGGACACGTAAGTTGACATACTTAATTATTAAAATTAATCACATGAGTTGGATTCGTGGCAGCAGCACGAACTTTTATAACCCGAGCTCTGCTGGCCTCCTGCAATATGGATGATGTGCTCCGAGTGGTAATAGATGATGGTGTGGGCGCTGCCGATGCATGTTCCATTAATTTAGCATTTCTTAAGTAAGTTTCTGGCATTGCGAAGATATGAGAGATTAACTAGTTCTACTTTCAGCGATCCGCGTAAAATGTGTTATAATATGGAATTCGCTCCCTGCCCACAGGGAAAGAATAAGTCTAAAGTATGCGTTAAAGAGATTCCTGTTGGCACATATAATTATCATTTTAATAAGTATATGATCTCATTCTGTTAAAAATCGATATTGCTTAACTAACTTTTTGACAGATTTGAGGGTTTATCATTGGATGAGATCGATGACAAGCTGCTTCAGTCCAGTGAGGCGCGAAAAGAAACCATGAAATCATACAAGCCGCCGGTGAGCGCTTCAGACGTGCGCAATATGCTTGGAGACGTAACTGGAGAAACCTTTAACATATGGATGGATAAATGTACTGATGTTCTTAGGACTATATGTGTTGCTCTATTCGATTTAAATGCCAGAACGCTTTCACTGTTTTCGGGTAACCCCAGCAGTACAGAACCGGTTTGCATATTACCATTACTAGAGAACAAGTTATGAAACTCATTTTGTATCACCAGTAATCATTTGGTATCCAAATAAAGGAGTTTTGGGTCTACCTTTTAGTTTATTACATTTTCTTATAATATTATTTGTAATAATAGCTCATATTCTTCGAGTATGCATTTAAATAACCGTTGACTGCCAAAGCCTCGTTTTCCAACACTCCACTTGGCTGGAGTGCTAACATTACTGGACAGCGCTGCCAAAGTGTGCAGTAAAAATGTAAACAAAACGTGGAGCTGCCACTAACAGCTGTTTGCTAGCCAGCTAGCTGCTAAACTCAACTATCGATAGGCTGGCCAATCGAATCTTAACAATATTCCAATGAACATTATTTACAAATATTTATACTACGACTTAATATACCTTAAAAAATAGGCTGTAAAGTAAACATAAGGTTTATTATTTGTGAAAGTTACCTTACGACATAGTCGCATGCGGCAAAACCATCTAGGAAATCTCATACGTATGCTGCCACCATTCAGGACAGAAACAACCCTAGATTGTGTTTTTATTTTATATTTGTTTATTGTCCATTTGGAATGCAATTTTAATATTGCCGAGCACTCCAAGCCTTTACCAACATGTACACATTGCTGCATGGATTCTACAAATATCTCACACAGAAAGACGAGTACTGCGTCGTCATTCTGGGCCTGGACAACGCTGGTAAAACGGTAAGCGACTTCGACTTCGACTTCCGACACGTCTGCAACTAAAAAAGTAAATAACGTAACTTTTTGCTGACAGACCTATTTGGAGGCGGCCAAAACGAAATTTACGAAAAATTACAAAGGCCTGAATCCGGCTAAAATCACAACGACTGTCGGTCTCAACATTGGCACCATCGATGTCCATGGAGTACGCTTAAATTTCTGGGATCTGGGTGGCCAACAGGAGCTGCAGTCGCTGTGGGACAAGTACTATCAGGAATCGCATGGCGTTATTTATGTGATAGACTCCAATGATCGCGAACGAATGGACGAGTCAAAAGTCATTTTTGGTAAATATGGGCCTCATCTCAAGCATCCATTATCTGATTTCTCATTCCTGATCTTACAGACAAAATGATTAAAAATGAGTTGCTCTCGGGCGTACCGCTGTTAATACTGGCCAACAAGCAGGATCTGCCCGATGTGATGGGAGTACGTGAAATAAAGCCAGTATTCCAACAGGCTGGTGCGCTGATCGGACGACGCGACTGCCTTACGATACCCGTCTCTGCGCTCACCGGCGAAGGCGTTGACGAGGGCATCAAATGGCTGGTGGAGGCGATCAAGCGACATGCCTTAGTGCGTCCGCCGCGTGAAAACGATTGAGAGAGAGAGCTCCATACGATACGAAACTCAAACGCAACGAATGAGACAAACAAATTCCGGAACAGAACAGAACAGAAATCAGTGACAATGTTGTACAATAGAGCATCTTGGCTTTAGATAGAGCATAGCCCTAAGCATGTATAAAATACAAAAAAAAAGAAAAGAAAAAAGAACAATAATTTGTATACAAGGATAATCAAAACACAACCTGCATACGTGTGTGTATATACGTATATATACCTCGAGAAACGGCTTTCACCTGCCATTGACTTATCAGCAGCAGCAGAGTCACTCGGTGACGACTTCGCTTATCCATAAATGAAATATTTTTTATTATAGACATGTACATGTATGTAGACCGCTGTTCTCACGGCTTTTTTTCCCTTGTTATCAGCTAAAAGATAAGTTAGTATAGTTTCTGTGTATTCATCGAGAGCTCAGAGCGAATGCCATACCATACCATGTCCATGGCTGCCATGCCACCAATGCGAGCGTCTACTACGATAGTTATCGCATACGGTTTATCTATGCGCAACCAAATGCAAACGCTCACCTGAACTGTGCAGCAAGCAAGCGTCGATGAGGACCGAGGGATCCGCACTTCATGATTTTAGTCTTTTGCCAGAGTTAGGGTTGCGCGGGCCGCTCATCATAATCAAATTGTCGCTTCTGATCCGTTAGCTTCTATACGCTTTTAGTTAAGAAAGAATATGGTTACCCACTTAAGCAAAATCCTAAAGCGCATCGTCGAGCAGTTCGCGTGTGTTCGTGTATAGGTGCGTGTGTGTGTGTGGAGAGAGAGGGGATTGGAACCGTAATTACTTATAAATGTACATTAGATAACACGTACGCACAACGTCTATGTGGAACACCATAGCCGCTTATCATTATTTTCCAGTGTCAGTAACTGTGCTGAGTTTTAGTGTGTGTAAGCGTTTGTGTATTTAGTTACTGTCCACTGTTGTTTGCCATTGGGACAAGAGAGAGAACGTCCACGCTGCAAGCATGTATCCCTACTATGAACAGGATTGGAGTGTTTTGCCACCGGAAAACAATCGCAGGTGAGTTGCAACAACAAGTAATGGGGGATTTGTTATTTCAAAAAGTGACGTTATGCGCGAATCCAATGTCTTGGCCAATAGGGCTATCGATAACAGCGGGCTGGCGATAACAGCACTGCTAATGTCAAAAACGAAATGTCAACCGCTTGCTAGCGCTCTCTCACTCTCACTGCTGCTACAACTACTATTACTACTACTGTTGCGCTCATCATCAACATTCTACGAGCATTTTTGTCGCGTTGTTAAAATTTGCATTGGAAGTCGGAGGCGGCAGGTGGCTATAAAGCAAACGTTTAAATTTAGTGCGAGCAAAAGACAAAGCAACATAACAAAGCATCTTGCTGTGTTTGCGGTCAACAATCAATTAATTTATGTTTTACTTTTCGTGTGGCCAAAAAGAAGCATACGCTTAACTCAGTGGGCACTTGAGTGTGTGTGTGTGTTGTGTGTGCCATGTATATCTCTCTATGTGTGTGCGTGTGTATAAGTATGTGATATGTGTGTGACTTGAGCTTTCCAATGAAATTACTTTATTCAACAAGAGCAGAAAGTAATACAATATTTTACAATAATACGTTTTAGATTACAGTGAGTGTGCACAAATACATATGTGTATTTTCGTGCTTTTAAGAAACAAATTTTTTTTTTGCAACGCATGCAATGCACTCGATACATGACCCATTGTGCCATATCGATATCCAATTATCGATATCCATAGCTATGACGGCAGCTGTTTTGGTTTTGGCCATAACTGGTGACTGTGCCTGCCTTTAAAGCATTTGAGCAAAAGCTGAATTAGTTGTTAACGATTCATTTGGGAACTTGGATGGCATTGTTTATTTGTTATTCGTACTTGAAATTTGTCAAGAAAGAATGTAATTAGAATTTGAATTCATATATTCCAATTGGATTTTAATACGCCTCTCTTGATGTTTGCTTGCGCGCGTGCGAGTGTATGTGTGCGTGCGTGTGTGTGTATGTGTGTGCTGTGTGTGTTGCTGTCAACTCGATGCGCGCTAATCGTCGATTCGGCTCGGCTCATGCTTCAAGTGCGGTTTTCGCATTATTCCCACAACTGAATTAATCATTTCATTTTCATCAGTAGCAGCAGCCGCAAATGGTTTTGCATTTGTATATGAGCCTCCACCTTTTTGTCGTCTTAATTAACACCCTACACACCTAGCCTACTTTTTTCAGCTTGTGCTACGCTGCGCTTCGTTGGCCAGCACTGCGCCAGCTACATAAATACAACAGTGTGTATGTTTGTACGTATGTAACTGATGCCAGTTAAAAGGCACTTCAATGTCCATACATATGACCAATATATGTATGTATGTATGTGTACATGCGTATGTCAGTGTGTGTGTATGTGTGTATAGAGCTTTTTGTTTGCATTGAGCGGCGACAGATCGTATGCACATATACATACATACATATATTTGTTTAAGCCTCAGTATACGCACACACGCACCATGTCTGTATGTGTATGTAATTTCATAACAGAAATAAGTTGATTACTAATTGTGTTCGTGAACTGTGATTTGTGTTTTAATAATGATAAAACAAAGCAACATCAAGGAAGAGAGTGAGAGACAGTGCGAGTGAACTGGAGTTTGATGTGCACTGTTAACACTTTTGCAGTGAGAGAGCATCGAATATGTGTGTGTGGGAGAATAACTGAGAGAGAGAGAGAGTGGGATAGAGCGACAAGTGAAGAAATAACTGCAATTGAATAGCGGCCGGCTGTCATAGATATTGTTGTTGCTATTGCTATTGCTATTGTTGTTATTATCGTTATTCGTATGCTGTGCGCAGCGAGTGTTGCAAAGTGATCGAAACGGCGAACAGCTTTATTCGAATATGATTGCTGTTGCCACCTCGCTGCCAACGCAGCTGAAATAACAATAATTCAAACAACAACAACAATAATAACTGAGTGCAAAACTTAAAAGCTTAGGCCGGCAAGTAGTAGAAGAAGAAGCAGCAGCAACAGCAGAAGCAAATCAAGATAAAAAACCATCAACAACAACAAGAACAAGAACAACAGCAGTTTAGTCTGCGTGCCACAACCAAAGTGCTTCACAGCCGCAGAAGCAGCAGCCGCAACGCCTCACAATGAATTCCGAGCATGGGTATGCAGTTTTAATAAATACATTATACGTGTGCATATATAAATGTATGCATATATAGTGCATATACATATATATTAACTATACTAATCAGCCTTTTTTAATGCACTCTTTCTCCGCCCAACAGATTCAATCCAGCCTTCAATATGGCCACCATACGCCAGGCATTCACAGAGGCCGTCGAAAGAGGTAAGCATCAGCAACAGCAACAGCCTCTATCCATACCCATCAGCAATTGCTTCTGCTCCATCTTCAACTAACTGTCTGCTTTTTTATCTTTTCTTCTTTGGCTTCGCCCACGTGCAGTCAGAATGCCGACGCCCACACGACTGCGTGATCTTATACGACAGATACGCGCCGCCCGCACCGCTGCCGAGGAGCGGGCCGTGGTTAACAAAGAGTGCGCCTACATACGCAGCACATTCCGGGAGGAGGACTCCGTCTGGCGGTGAGTGTGGGCAGTAAATTGCATTCATAATTATTCTCAAACCATATTAACCTGCTTTCCATCTCTTTCTCGTTCCTTTTCCCTGCCTCTCTCTCTCTCTCTCTCTCGCTCCCTGCAGTTGTCGCAACATTGCCAAGCTGCTGTATATACACATGCTCGGCTATCCGGCGCACTTTGGCCAACTCGAGTGCCTCAAACTGACGGCCAGCACGCGTTTCACAGATAAACGAATTGGCTATCTGGGTGCTATGCTGTTATTGGATGAGCGTCAAGATGTCCATTTGCTGATTACGAATTGTTTAAAAAAGTAAGTTTAACATGGATAAGCCTCAGCAGATGAATGTAAACTTTTAGTCTAGTTTTCAGTTCGTATTTTATAATTGGTTTCCTAATTTCTAATCTGACTAAACTAAAACTACCTTCCACACGAACATAACTTATTGAAATACTTAATATGGACTAAGATTATGAAGGGACTACAAAGGAGATTGTTTAGCAATCCATTGGACTTTATTTTCAATTAGTTTAGGCTGTAGAAAATGTGAGCTCCAATGATGTTTACCCAGTTTTCAATAGGTGTAAATTTCTTTATAGAAAGCAGGTTGTTTAGCAATCTAAGCTCCATTTTCAATGAATTTAGGCTGTAGGAAATATGAGCTTTAATTATGTTTATATGAGCCTTAAAGATCATCATAGAAAACAGATTGTTTTGCAAATTAAATAGTCAACTTTTTAATAGTTTAGTCTATAGAAAATTTGAACTTTAAAGTTTTCTTTAGAAAGCAGATTGTTTAGGAAACCAAACTCCATTTTTAAGGAGTTTAGGCTATAGATAATGTGAGTTCTTTATAGAAAGCTGACTTTGTAGGATACCATAAAGACCCTGTTTTCAATAGGTTTACGCTAAGAAAATGTGAGATTTAAAGTCTTCTATAGAAAGCAGATTGTTTAGGAATCCAAACTCCATTTCCAATGTGCTTAGACTATAGAAAATATGAGCTTTAATGATGTTTAGTAATATACCCTGTTTTATTATGTTTAAATATACCCTGTTTTCAATAGGGTTAAAGTTCGCAAACTAAATGTACTCAATTATTTTTAGATCTAAGTTTTTTTAATGATCTTTTAAAGGCAGGTCGTGCATCTTTAGCTTCCAGTTGAACATGACTCACAGCTCCTCTCTCTTTCTCTCTCTCTTAATCTGTCTAAAGCTTGTTTGTGATTTCCTTAGCACTTATAACGTCAATTAAACTAGACGTACAGCTTTATTAACTCTGTAGCTATTTAAATACTATATGCCAGTTAGCAGCTGAGTCAGCTGAGGTTGATCCTAATTAAGCTGAGTAAAATATGCATAAGAATATATAATATAATAATAATATAGCACAATTACAGAATGCCATTAGATATGAAAGAACTAGAGAAATACCTATAAATTGGCCTAATCACAATAGGCCCAAATAAAAGGAAATTACTCTGTATATTTTAGCAATCCGGTTTGCATACGGAATTCCAGTTTTTCGTACTAGAAACGTAGCTCAACTATATTAGTCACTTGCAGCTAGTTATGAGTAATAGCTATAATCACTAGATGTTGAAAGTAAATTGGCCATAAGCCTAATCATTACGATTAGGTAATGAATTTAGTTTACTTTCAAACTATTTCTAATTGCTTCCGTTTGCGTTTGTCACTTGCAGCGATTTGAACAGCTCGACGCAGTTCGTGGTGGGCTTGGCGCTGTGCACACTGGGCGCCATCGCATCGCCGGAAATGGCACGTGACCTGGCCAGCGAGGTGGAGCGCCTGATGAAGTCGCCCAACACGTACATCCGCAAAAAGGCGACACTGTGTGCATTCCGAGTCATTCGCCGTGTGCCCGAACTGATGGAGATCTTTCTGCCGGCCACGCGATCGCTGCTCAGCGAGAAGAATCACGGTTCGATTGATGCGATTTCTATTCATTAAACTGAAATACAAATGCTTATATCACATATCCCATTTTTTCAGGCATCCTGATTACGGGCGTCACGCTGATCACGGAAATGTGCGAGAATAGTTCGGATACGTTGATGCATTTCAAAAAGGTAAGTTCCTGGCCAGTCGAACGGCGGGCAGGCAGACAAACAGCTAACGGTATTTCAATTGGAAAGCGATCATATATCTATCTATAGAGCTTCAATGGCTAACCGGCCCGGACGGCTTGTTGAGTTCCGATCCAACCGCATTTTAGTCATTTTGGGCGGCCCTCTTAATGTATATTGTAAATGTGGTTTCTCTTATCAAGTTTTTTTTTTAATGTATTTCATTTATAATTTTATTTTATTGCTGCCATTTTTGAGTTGTTATTTTTGCGCCTTCCGCTAAAGAAGTTGTAATTATTTTTTGTAACTGTTATCGTTAATGTTTATCGCTTTGCCACGTACTACCTTTGAACACCTAACGACATTTTGTAATTACAAATTAACGCTTCGTTTGTTTTTGATCGAATACCGCGCAAACACTAAATGAAATTTGTTGTAATTTGCTTGCCAGGATAGCGGAAATCGAGAGGTATGATTGTGATTTGTGCCTCAAATTAAACTATATATATATATATATATACTTGTTCATCATATTCTTGTTGTTGTATTTGTTATATATATATATTTTGTATATTGTTTTTGAAAACACTTTTGTTTAGCTTTTACTATAAACACAAACGATATTTTGAAGTAGCTATTGCGTACAGCTTTTCTTTGGAACAGTCTCTCCGGCTGTGATATTTGATTACATAGTTTACTTTTGTTTACTTAGTTGACTCTCATTGCAAATTTCCAGTTTCTGCTCTTTCTCCTTACTCTTGCACACGCACAAAATTTATATATGCAGTAGCTAGCTCTGACTCGCTTTAACACACACACACACACACACACACACACACAGACAGAACACACATACACACATATACTTCTCTCTCTCTCTCTCTCTTTCTCTCTGTTGATGCACAGGTGTTGCAACTGTTTCACTATCGCTCTGTCTCTTTCTCTTTCGTAACAGATCGTACCGAATCTGGTGCGGATCCTAAAGAGCCTCATTCTGGGCGGCTATTCACCTGAGCACGATGTCAGCGGCGTCAGCGATCCGTTCCTGCAGGTGAAAATCCTGCGTCTATTGCGCATACTCGGCCATAATGATCCGGATGCCTCGGAGGCCATGAACGATATATTGGCGCAGGTGGCCACCAATACGGAGACCAGCAAGAATGTGGGCAACACCATTCTCTATGAGACAGTGCTATCCATAATGGATATACGGTAAGAGTGCAATCCATATAAATACAATATTATCTAATTGCACTTTTGATTACTTTCATCATTTATATAGATCGGAGGGCGGCCTGCGCGTCTTGGCTGTGAACATCCTGGGACGCTTTCTACTCAACTCGGACAAGAATATACGCTATGTGGCTTTGAATACACTGCTGCGAACGGTGCACGCCGACACGTCGGCGGTGCAGCGGCATCGCACAACCATATTGGAGTGCCTCAAGGATCCGGATGTGTCGATCAGGCGACGTGCGATGGAGCTATCTTTTGCGCTAATCAATGCACAAAATATACGTACAATGACGAAAGAGCTACTGCTGTTCCTCGAGAAGGCCGACGCTGAATTCAAGGCGCAATGCAGCTCGGGCATGATTTTGGCTGCCGAGCGCTATTCGCCCAATTCACGCTGGCATCTGGACACACAGCTGAGCGTCCTGATAGCAGCTGGCAATTATGTGCGCGACGATGTTGTCTCATCGACCATACAGCTGGTGTCCAGCAGTCCTGTGCCAGAGCAGACATATATCACGAATCGGTTCTGGGAATCGCTGCAGGTGTCCAATCACTGTGAGGACAAGCAGCCGTTGCTGCAGGTCGCCGTCTGGGCCATAGGCGAGTACGGTGATCTGTTTATGTACGGCGCTAATGAGGATGGTGAGTGGACAATAAAAGATACATCATTTGTGAAACTCATTTAATATATATGATACGTATTCCAACAGAGTTCGAGCGTCCAACGGAGAGCGATCTGATCGCTGTGTATCATAAGTTTTTAACCTCTGCTCAAGTGTCGACAACAAGCAAGCAATATGCGCTCGTCTCTCTGGCCAAGTTGAGCACGCGCCTGCAGCAGTGCGTGGAGTAAGTAACGATCCCATATACTCTCTTTCCACTCTTTCACTCATCGTTCCATCTTCTATTGCAGAGAAATCCAGGCATTGATTACCTCGTTTGGCAGCCATCTGAATGTGGATCTGCAGCAACGCGGCGTTGAGTTCACGCAACTCTTTGGCAGCTATAAGCACCTGCGTCCGCCCCTACTGGAAAAGATGCCCGCCATGCAAATCAGTCGCATTAGTTCGCAGAATGGCGAAAGCGGCGGCTCCTTCGATGACAATAGTCCGGATGTTATCGAGAATGGCATTGAGATTGGCGGCAACAGTACGCATCCTATAATCGAAAGCAATATGAACACAATGGGGGACAATACGGTTAACTATAATGCACACCCATATACAATGATATATATAATGTCTATAATTAATTATATTTTAGAATATCCTATTGGACTTATTGGGGAGCACGGATCTGTCGGCGGGCGCCAACGATTTGGCCATGGCAACAGATCTATCGAATGCGGTGCATAAAAAGAACACACGAAATGCAAACAACGATGAGCCGGTGTCTAACAATCAGGATCTGCTCGATTTGCTCGATCTGGATATGTCAGCGCCAACTTCAGCGCCCGTCATGGGCGTGAGTCTGGGAAGTGATCATAGCAGCGCCGCCAACATGAACAACATGCTCGGTGGGCTCGATCTGGGCGGCTTCGGTGGCATCGACTCCATGCCCAATAACATGCCCACAAACGGCAACGATCTGTCGAGCATGCTGGGTGGCCTTAACGTTGGCAGCGGTGCGCCATCCCATCCAATGCCATCCATTGGCGGTGATGTCAACCGCGGCAGCCTGCTGGGTGAACTGAATCCCACGACGGCATCCAACAATGTGTCAGTGGTAAGACTTTCGGAATAAACTGTATGCCAGTTAGAATCTGTACCTAATTGTTATTAACTCAAATTTCAGCCCCCAAAGGATCCCAAGCTAACGGCCCTGGACAAGAACGGACTGCTGGTGCAGCTGGTGCCAGTGCCGGGCAGTGACTGCATGAAGATCTTTATGACAACCACAAATAGCTCAGACAATACATTGGAGCAGTATTTGCTGCAGGTGCGTTTGCTTGCTGTTCAATTGATTAATGAGTTTTAATATTAAATTCTTTGTATTTCACAGGCGGCCGTGCAGAAGAGTTTTAAACTGCAAATGCTGACGCCGTCGGGCTCGGTGCTGCCTCCAGGTGGCGTCATCACGCAGGAAATGCGAGTTGTTGCTACGTCCAATGTAAGTGGTTGCTCCAATAAAGAGCACAGATGCAAATAGGAATTAGTTTAGCTAAGCCTAACCTAGGGTTTACAAAAGGGATTCTTTATGATGTATACATTTATCGATATAAACATTCAGTAGAGTTAGTTATTCTTCAATAGACAGTTATTCTTGTAACTTAACTAGTTTATTAAATGAAGAGCACAGAAGCTATGTAGCCGATGTAAATGTGAATTAGTCCAACTAAGAGTAGCATTGGGTTTAAAGGGGGTTTGAAGTACTTATTTATTTCAAAAGGCGATTGACTAGCCGAGAGTCAACTTAAAGGTAACTTAAACCATTATGAAGTGTAGCCTGAATAAGGACAGAAAACTATTTCAGCAATATCATATTTTTTAATTACACTAATTACCACTAACAAAGTTTCTTAAAAGGGGTTTCATACTGATTTATACATACTCTTGATCTATATAAATAGCCGTTGTCCAAGAGATTATATAATCTTTGATAGATAGACATCCCTGTACCCAACTAGTTTTTTAAGAACAGAGACGTTATATAGGAACTGATGGAATTGTAAAATTGTCTAACTAACTTTATCCTGGTCTCAATTTAAATGGGATTCCTGTCAAATATATATATACTCTTGATCGATATATATATATACTCTTGTCCGAGAGACAATATAATCTTTAACAGATAGTCATTCTTGTAACTTAACTAATTGTGAAAGCGAAGAATACAGACGTTTTGTAATTATAAGTGATAGATTTGTGAATCAGTCTAACCAACATTACTCTACGATCTTTTCAATTTATACGTATTCTTGATCGATATAGACAGCCCTTGTATAGACAGACTCTTGTCTATATAATCTTTTACAAATAGCCATCCTTGTTGCTTCTTGATTGATCAATTTTGCAAAATTCTAAAACTTTTATTCCTTCCCTCTACAATAGGCTGTGCTACGCATGCGTCTACGCATTCAATATACGCTCGATGGTCAGCAGCTCGTGGAACAGACGGAGGTTAGCGGCTTTCCGGAACAGCAGCCATCGCACGAATAAATGTGCATTAAAGCAAGCGTAGCGAGCGTCTAAGCTAAAAGTCTAAAGACAACACAAACAAACAAACACACACACACACACACACATACATACCAAGCACAGCTAAATACAGAGGTTGCCACACGCATATATTGTAAAATAAGTTAAAACACCCACACACACACACATACAAACACAAACAGGCACAGGCACACACCTATACCAATACACTAAAACTCATTCACTCATCAGAAGAAAAGAAAACCCAGCAGAGTCCGTGTGCGAAGAGAACAACAGCAGGGCACAGCGTTGCCAACCTTGAAAAACATCTGGTGAACGTGTACGAAAGTATCCAGTTGCTTTAAAAAGGAAAAACGCAAAAAATAATTTTTAATTTCTATATATACATATACATATATATATATTTATATTTATACTTATATATATATATACATATGTATACCTATGCCTTTAATTTTTTTTTTACTTTCTTGTTATTTTTTCCGTCAAAAACCATCTTTGATAAATGTCCGCGTTGCGTGTATGCATTTCTTGATTACTACTATTATTAATATGATGATTATAATAATTATGATTTATTTTTTTATTGTGTGTGTAATTGGTTTGTGTAAAAGACAACATTCAGTTTTAATATAAGACAATAAAGTCATTAAACAGCGTCAAGCTAAATTATATAGCCACTACACTAAATTGTAAATTGAAACAATTAACAATAACAGCAAATGTATTTTATGATACGTTAACAAGAAAACAAAACAAAAAACAAACTCAAAAAGAAAACGAAAAAACAAAATAGCAACTAAAATGTGACAAATTGTGTATAGCAAATGATAAACAATGAAAAGAAAACGCAGCGCATTTATTGAAGCTTAGCATTTGCCAATTGGAATCAGTTTATCGATAGTGTCAATCGATCGATACACACGCTGTGTACACTCGTCTTTCGATGACAGACAGAGCTCATAGTTATTATTATAAAAAAAAAAACAAAAAGAAAACTTAATTTGTTATACTTATGTATGTATGTAATATGTATTAAACAATATTTTTTTTTATTGAAACTAATGAAGGCTTCAGGCGCTGGCAGCGTGCTGGCACAGTTCCCAGGATTGTGCTGCGCGCTGTGACGTCACACAATGGCCGGTGACACAAACACACATACACACCAACACACATATACACAAAAGCGCAGTGTTGAAAGCCGACACATTAAGCTCAGCACACCGTGTGGCCTACATTTCTACGAACTATCACTCGATAAATTGTTATTTCCTGTGCGCACGTACTTAAAAACGATTTAACAGACAACTGCAGCAGCAGCAGCAGCCGCAAACAAGAAACTGAAAACAGCAGACAGCACTGTGGAAACTAGATAATTATAATATACTTATATATATATGCATATATATATATATATATATATATATATATATATATATATATATATATATATATATATATATTAATAAATTTAAAAAAATATATATTACTAAAAAGAAAAAAGAAAACAAATTTCAACAACAAACAAAACTATATAACACTTAGTTGCATGTCAATGCGCATTATGTTTAAATATTTTTGGGGGGGTAATTGAAAATACAGAAAAACAACATTTATGTACTATTATTATGTATGTATTTAAATACAACAATTATAAATATGTCATGCAGCAGAATGATTCAAACAAAAACAACTAATTATAATATTTAAAAATGAAAAGAAAACATTAACATATTGTACAATATCTTACATATGTATATATATATATATATTTATATTTATATATATATATATATGTATATATGTATGTATATATAAATATATATATATATATATTTTTTTTTTGTATTCATCAAACCTTTGAGCTGAAATAAACACCAACATTTTGTTTTATCAAAAGATAAGAAACGAATCTTTATATTTAGAAGAAAGAATGAAAGAAAAACGTGAGTATTAAAAGTCTTCAAAGTTATAGTAAAATGTTTTTCTTTCACAATTTCTAATTATTATACATCTGTGTGTATTATAATTAAAGGAATTGCTAAAATTCAAAATGCCCTGAAAAGTATGCTATATTTTATATATCCCCTGGAATTGAGTTTTTATTTGAATGAATTAAACTAGCCAACAAAATATGCTGAAATATGGTAACAAATTTTTCGATATGCTGAAACCGAATCTGAAACTATTTAGAAAACTAGAAAACAATATAGATAGAAAACTTAACTAGAAGTTCTATTAGATCGGCCAGAGATATTCCGTTCGGATATATAGTCCAAGTCTTAGTTGCCAATTCTTGTTGACCTGTGTGACAGTTCAAGCTCAAGTTCTTGTCCTGATTCTTGATTGGGTTTTTGAAGCTGACTTAAGGCATCCTTGAGGCAAAGTTAGATATTTAAACTCTATAGCTGGACCCATATCAATTGGCTTTTTAGCCGTTATTAAAATTCTTACGTTTTTTAGTTTTGTTTTTAGATATTGATTCACGGATATTCTTAACTATAATATTATATTATTCTATATTATCTTGGTTGTATTTAATATATTCAATTCTTGTTGAAGCATGTTTGGAGCGCTAATTAACCTAATTGCATACATGAATGACTCATACAGTATGAGGTCTATTCGTAAAGTATTGCAAATTTTAAATTCCTGTAGCTGCATTAGGTAAACTCGATTTTTTATTTTCATACTCATTTACGATTGAAATTTGGAACATATACTATATGCCCTCGAATTATAAAGTCTCAAGATTTTCTCACCCACCCACCAGGGGGCGTGGCAAGTCGGAAAATCCATTTTCAGGTATCTCAGATATCATGGTAGTTTAAGTGCTAGAGAGTTGAAATTGGTTTAGGGTTTCCTTGATTTTTGCTTATGCCGAAAAATTGAACTTAGAATCTGTATTCGATTCTTGGCCAAAAAGAATAGCCTCCAATGATGCCGCAGAATCCATATTACCCAGCCCTGTAACTTTTTCTTGTGCCTAAAACTAAAGGAATCCATGAAAGGTCAATGATACAGATAAAGGCAGAATAGTACGAGAAGCCGCACAGGATTACAAACAAATGGGGACATCTTTAATTGGTGTAGTATATAATATCTGATCCATATTTACAATTACTTTGAGGGAATAAAAACTAATATTTATGAATCAAAAAAGTTTTGAAAATACACATAAATTTTCCCGACTTTTTGAACACACCTCGTGTCAACTTTAAAACGATCGTTCTTCTCCATTTGCAGATTTCAGCTTTATCCCATCCATTACCATAGTATTTATAAAAACAACAATAATTAAAAACTTAAATTTTATTTTATTTTAGTATAATTTTTCGCTCAACAATTTTTTATTTAGTTCTTTTCACTTTTTCATATAACACATAATTTTTTCCCCATTTTCTGTTTGGTTCCAGAACTTTTTATTTTTTATTTTTTTTGTTAATTTGTGTATCTTTGTTGCCGTTGCGAACAGACATGTTGCTTGGAGAAGGGTTCATTGTGTGATCTAACAAACATATCTTTATGTATATATATATATGTGAGTGACGTAGGCACATCATCATCATATCGTATTTATGTATGCACACATACTCCCAGAGAGCGGGAGCGGAGTGGAAACGCAGTTAACTATTGAATCTTTTTTTTGTGTTGGGTTTTTGATATTTTCATTGTCCTTGCCTGGGGAAAAACTTCACTCGTGTGAACTGCACGAGTCATTGGATGAAAAACTATGCTCCTCCGTGAGGCCGTTGGGCTGCTGGCTGGGCTTTGGCTCCTCGGGCTTCAGAGTCCAGAGCAGGGCGGCACAGAATTTGGCGCAGTCCATCTTGCCGCTGCCATCGGTGTCGACGGCGTCGATCATCCTCTGGACATCCTCCTCACTGTTCTCATAGCCAAATACACGCATCATGCCACGCAGCTCCCTGGCTGTCAGCAGTCCACTTCCATCCACATCCAATATGGCAAAGGTATTGCACATTTCTGCCCACTTCGCTTTGCTCAACTTCTCCATTGCAATGGTTTTTTGATAGTCCTTAACTCGTTCTTTGTTCATTCTATGATTTGGGGTTTTTTTTCTTTTGCAACACCAATAATGCGAAAATGATTTCTATTGGCAATGATTTAGAATTGTTAGTTGGTAATTGGTTATTGATGTAGAAAATATATCAAGATATATTAAAATATAAGTATAGTATATATGTATATTTAGACTATTTAATGTCAGGAGGAATGCGCCACTGACTGCTTAACTGCTTAATTTAGAATGGAACTAATTAAACCTTGCCTACTTTTCAAAACGATCAGGAGTTATATCTATTCAATATATCCTATCACTTTTCAAAATCAAACAGGTGAAAAACTCTAGTCGACTCTGCTTAAATTAAATATTCGGAGCGGGATAATGTCTTTTAAATATATTTGTATTTGCCAAAGCACAAGCACTTGAAATAATTTCTTTCAGTTTATTTAGGGGAATCAAATTGATTATCTATGTGTGTACATGTATTGGAATAATGCGTAAGCTTTTCAGTGTTGGTTACGGGCTTTTCCCCAATTGACCAAATCTTTTGTTTATTAACTTCTGTATTATTTAACGGATTTCAATGCAATTTTCAGCATATCATCTACATATTCTATAGAGTATTTATCAATTTAGTAAAATCGCAATCACTTTCACATGTTGCCTATGATTGTAAATGCGCTTCAAGTTGAAAAAGTTGTAAAAATTTAAAAAGCTTATATAAACATTATATAAAGCTTTATATAAACTAAAAGATATAATTTAACAAGTAAGAAAGTTTTAGTCGGGACTGTTCGACTACGAGATCCCCTGAACCCTTCAAAGAACTGATTTTCAACAATTCTAGGCTTATCTTCTGCATACACAAGAAACAACATATGCACACACACACACGTACACATATGCACACACACAATTATTTGTTGTATATCTTGTCTTGTAGATTTACTATCTTTATCAAACTTTTAGAGTTGACAATAGTACTCAAATACATTTGCTAAAGCACAAAGTTCTAGTACTTGAAATAAGTTTTTGCAAATTCTTAGGGAATATGATGGATTTGGGGCCGGTATCCAAAATTGAATAAGACTCTACCCCTAAAGGTGTACGAGATATAATCTTAAAAATGATTTTTTTATCGTTACCACAAAAACGGGAAAGGTATCGATATAATTTAAGAAGTAAAAAAGCTCTAGACGAGACTGCTCGACTACGAGATTCCCTGAACCCTTCGAGGAACTGATATTTCAATTTTAGTTAGTCTTCGCTTCTTTTCTGCTCATGAATGAAACAAAGCACATACATACACATACAAACACATACGCACGCACGTATAAGCACGAATGGGCTGCTGTGTGGGCTTACTATGGGAACTTATTTGCTTAATTACTTTTTTTGTAGACGAACAATCTTCGTAAAACTATTAAACAGTGATAATAACATTAAAATGTGTGCACAAGTCTCTAGCTTAAAATTTTAAGACTCTAGCTCTAAAGATGTCTGAGATGTAGTTTTATAACTGATTTTCGATAAGGTTTTTTATCGATAACAAAAAAACGGGAGTAGCTATCGTTTTTTTTTTTTTTTTTAAATAAACTTGATCTGCGCGTTCAATACACGGACCTACAGTTTTAAATTTCAAGTCTCTAGCTCTTATATCTTCTGAGATCGACGCGTTCAAACATACGGACAGACGGACAGACAGACGGACAGAGCTAAATCGACTTAAATCGATCAAGAATATATATACTTTATGGGGTCTGCCACGCCTCTTTCCTCATGTTACATACTTTTAACAAAACCATTATAATGTGGTTTCCCATTTTCAATGGGTTCAGGGTATAAGAACTAAATTTTGGTTAAATTTAAATGGTTTTCAGTAAAACACGAATAGCTATTGATCATTTAAAGCTCGATCTGTGCTTGTCATATAGGGAGCTACAAACAAATTTTTTTAACTCTCATAAACTCGGACAAACGGATAAACGGAGAGGGTTAAATAGACTAAGTCCGTTGTTTTGATTAAGAATATATATGTATGTATATACTTTATGGAATCTGCCATGGCACCATACCATCAATATAAAAGAAGTCTTAAGTTTTCCAAAAACTTCTACACAAATATTCTATTAATATTTCCAACAAATT
Source organism: Drosophila hamatofila (assembly GCA_035045345.1). Taxonomy (NCBI): domain Eukaryota; kingdom Metazoa; phylum Arthropoda; class Insecta; order Diptera; family Drosophilidae; genus Drosophila; species Drosophila hamatofila. The sequence goes on along the minus strand of JAWNPA010000039.1, from coordinate 5,672,410 downwards.
TAAGCCCAATTCACACATTTATAGTTATTTGCATTAATACACATATGTATATACATACCCACAAACTAAATTAAGTATTAGTTTCCGTTTTTTCCGTCTCAAGCTAAGCTTCACTTCGAAATTTTGTTCACGCTCTCAACAATAATGGTTCCGATAAAGGTTGTAGCCGTGGGAAATGTTAATTTAATGTTTTTTTTTTTTTTTTTGTGTTTTTAAATAATTTTTTGGGGTATTGTTGAAAAGAAATGAAACATATGAATTTATATTTTGTGAGACTAGATGATTTGATCAAACATGTTCTGTGAATGTTTACTATTTTTATGTGAGCAAGAAAATGAAAATTTGAAACTTTTGGCAGCAAAATCCTGCGCCTTTGATAATGCGATATTTTTCTACATTCACAAAACTTTACGTGAAATTTTTGTAAAATTTTTAATTGTCATAAAAGTGATCCTGAGCGAACAAAATTTTTCTATAACTAAAGCAAGTTTTTTCATCCATTTAACCATGTACGTTGCAGTTGGGCGTTACCGACTGCAGAATACTTATTCACGACCCAAACGCTGCTAGATCCAGTTTCCAGTTTGCCACGCCCTTAGGTGATATATATAGAAAATGTCAACAGTAATTTAGTCGTTAGATTTAGAGTTTCTAGCTCTAAAACTGTAGAAAATGCAGTTTTTCAGATTTGCCATGCCCCCAATGAACGTAGATATATGCGCCATATCTTTTTGAACTTGAGTATATATTCCAAATTTCAACTCTCTAGCACTTCAACTACCATGGTTTATGAGCTTCCAGAAAATGCATATTCAGACTTGCCACGCCCCTAGTAAGTGGATCGGGAAAATCTTGACACTTTATAATTGAAGGGCATACACGAGTATATGCTCAAAGTTTCAAGTTTTTAGCTTCAACGGACATTGCACAAAACCAATATAGTCATTTCACTTTCGTGAATGAGTACAAATATTTGGTCTAAATGTAACAAGCATTCAAAATTTTTCTATAACTTTGGTCAAAACTAGTTTTCTTTATCTCTATGATTTACTACATCCATTTTTAGGCTTCATCTGGGAGTTCCACTGAATGACGGCCATATGTAGATACATATACTCCGGCATACTTACGTCTACTTACCATACCACTAATCCACATTGATGTGATTAGTCACTGTGATTCGATATTGTCAGTCACTGCATAGTTGATAAATTGTAGCCGGAGAGAGAGAGAGAGAGAGAGAGAGAGAGAGAGCGAGATAGAGAGTGATAGAGATAAAGTGTAAAAAATCACTCATTTGGGCTTAAGTGCCGTCAGTGGAAGCCGCTGAGAAATGCTTGAGAAGATTAACAGTGACACATGCCCTTAATATAAGGAGAACTCCAATCTGATTGTCTTTTAATAAGACAAGCCGAAAATCAAGTGTAACGCAAAGCGAATTAGATGAAATCTCTGAGAAACAACAAAGCGCCCCGTATCAACATGTTACCGCCCGTCACAGCTGTCAATTGCAACGGCAGCAGCATTCAGCAGCCAATGGGCCAACGGGCCAACGGGCCAGCAGGAGGCGAACATAAAGCTAAGTATCAGCTCATCGTCATCTCTATATCTGCAGAGACAGCTGTGACGGGGCAAAACTTCAACAGCTCTTCGGCCTGGCAGCTGTCGTCGGCTAACATCGTCGTCGTCGTCGTCGTCGTCGTCGGCGCTCGCGCCTACTCCGCGTAACCTTTGCTAAGGTTAAATGTGAGCACAGTGCCCGCGAATTGTGCCACGCCAAGAGCAGCAGCAGCAGCAGCAGCAGCAACAGCATCAAGAGCAAGGCATAAAGGCAAGGCTTCATTGTGTTCTGCTCGTTGCCTGTTTCCTGCCCATTGTGTCTGTGTACGCCTGTATGTGTGTGCGTGTGTGTGTGTGTGTGTATGTGTGCGTGTGTGTGAGCGAGCTGTGGCAAGGCGCCGACGCACTGGCGCTTGGTTTGACTGCCATTTGGGATGCCGGGATACGTTTTATCCTTTGCATCGAACCTAGCGCTTGCTGCCAGCCTCGAACATGTTTGGTCATGTCACGTGCAACCGCCCTAGCTACAGTGCTGTCTCTCAATGTGTGTGTGCGCGTGCTTGTGGGTGTGTTTGTTAGTGGAACAGCAACTGCTAGCTATAAACAGCATAAGCATCTCTATGTGTATTATATATACTATGTATAAATATACATACATACATACATATACACATGTATGTATGTATGTACATATAAATTTAAGTATATGTATGTTTGTGTGTGTATCACAGCGCGGCTGTGTGTTGTATATCAATCGCCCTGTCCTTTGCCCGCTGCCCCTCAGCTGCCGCCCCGTCACTTCAGTCAGCCGAACACCTACTAAGGACGCCGCCACCCCCCCCTTGGCCCATTCCACCACTTTCTCTAACAGCGCCGCTGGCGTTGAGAGCGCGACGCAGCAGCAGCGGCAGTGGCAGCAGCATTTGAAGCACCAAAAACAACAACAACGACAACAAAAAGTAATTTTGTGCAACGATGCGACCCTTGGCCAAAAATTGTAATGAGAAACCTTTTATAGCACAAACACATGCTCGCTTTTTGTCTTCTTCTTCTGCTTGTTCTTGCTCATCCGCTGCCATTGCCTCCTCGTCTACGCTCTGCACTCTCCTCTCTAGTGTGCGCTGGCATTGCCACTGCTGCCGCCGCCCCTTGTCTCCTCTCTAGTGCTGCTGCTGCTGCTGCCGCCGCCCCTTGTCTCCTCTCTAGTGCTGCTGCTGCTGCTGCCGCCGCCCCTTGTCTCCTCTCTAGTGCTGCTGCTGCTGCTGCTGCCGCCGCCCCTTGTCTCCTCTCTAGTGCTACTGCCCACCGCTAGTGTGCTTCTTCTTTCACATGCTCAGCCCAACTCTGCTTACCTCGCCCTGCCCCTCCGCTCATCTCTAGTGCTTTCTAGTATTTCGCTTGTTTTGAGTTTTGTAGTCTAATTTTATTTTTTTCATGTTGCTTTTGCTGCATCTTCATTTGTATTTTTTTGCTTGTTGTTTTTGTCTTTTTTTTTTTTTTTTTGTCTACTTAAAGTTAATAATTTGTGTTGTTTTTGTAATACAATATGTTTGTAGGTACGCGCTATATGCTTTTTGGTATTTTTTTTTTCAACTTGAATTTTCTTTTCAATTTATCTATATAGTATATTTATATATGTATGTATGTATATATTTGTAAAAAAAATGAGCAAAACAAAGAAAAAAAGAAGTGGAACAATAAATGAAATAAAGCTGGGTTGACTCTGCTCTTGCCTTTGTTTTAGCAGGTGGGCAGAGATGCTGCTGTTGTTATTGTTGTTGTTGTTGTTGTTGCTGCTGCTCTTGCTGCTGATGATGAAGCAGCAGCCAGTATGTCTATAGCCCATGGGGCTCTTGCTGAATCAAGCATCGAATTGCCTATAACATTGTAATTGCTTTTTGATAAATGAAGCACGCGCTGCACAGCTGACAGCAGCAACAACAACAAAGCAGCAGCAGCAGTAGCAGCAGCAGCAGCAAAAAACAAACAATAGCAACAAAAACAACAACTACAATAAAAAGCAAAAGAAAGCAGGGGTAAAAATCTGAAGGCTGTGTCGCATAAAACGACTCACTCAAGTGTTGCCCCAGAGCTGGGGCCACGCACTCGGCAAGACAATTTAAAATGTTGAAAAATGCTCAGCTAATTGGCAGTTGACAGCGCCCACAAAGCAAGCGAGTGAAAGAGAGAGAGAGAGAGATGGAGAGAGAGGTAATAGCATGGGAATTGAAATGAAAATGGGAATGGGGTATTGTATGAGTTTTGGGTGCCAAGTGCTGGGCGGACCGACGGGCGGACGGACGGACGGACGGACGGACGGTTGTTGACTGCCGGAGGCCCATATAAATTTAATTTGGTTTATAAAAAGTGCTTGAGAACAAGTAGAATGGAGAGTGGAGAGCACAACTGAAAGCCAAGTGGCCAGCCAGCATAGCATAGCATAGCATAGCACAGACCAGTACACCCTAGTACATCCAACCCAATTCAATCCCAACCCAACCAAGAAATGCCAGCCAAGTGCCCCCATCCGCCTTTGATAGTATTGGGAGCAGCTGGCTCAGCTAGGTGAAGCCACAGCCCGAACCCCTTCTTTAGCCTAACTCAACTCCAAATGGAACTTGAGATAATGCAACTTGAGATTTTTCTTGTTTAGTGTGGGTGCACGCCCTTTTGGGTTACCTAAAGCCTCAACAAGATGATGCTTCTTTTTGTCGTTGTTGTTGTTGTTTTACTCTCTTCTTTTTCTTTTTTTTTTGTATTGAAATTCAAAACAAATCCTCAAGTGGAAAAATCTGTAACGATGTTGGACTTAGCTAACGGCAACTCAAGAGATAAAACACAAACATACACATAGGGTTAGAGATGAGAAGAGGAAGAAGCAGAGGAAAAAGTGTTACATTGTAAAACAAATCATGTAATTGCGTATAGAAGAGCTCTTCTTCTTCTTCTTCCTCTTCTATATATGAGCTTAAGGAATTTCAAATGTTTGCACAACAAGCTCAAATTATCAAAGAGAGAGATACAGAGTGAGGAAGATAGAGAGAGAGAGAGAGAGAGAGAGATGCGAACTGTTGCTTGGATAAACAGAGTGATCCATTTAGATGTCAGCCCAGACAACTGTCAAAACATACAATAAATCCATTAGGAATCTATAAAAAATGAGAAGTAGGGAGGAGGCAGAGGCAGAGTAAACTATTATAGGCCAATTAAAGAGATGTTGTCAATGTAGCCCATTGATTACATTTAATATATGGAATGCAGCTGCTGGGGCCTTCTTTGAGGTTAAGTAAACAAAAATCCCAAAAGTCAAAGTAGGGCAGAATTATGCATGCCAAGAGAGACAGAGAGAGAGAGGGGGAGACAGAGAGAGAGGGGGAGAGACATATTTATGGCAAACAGTTAAGAAACAAGGTAAAGCCCCAACAAATACATAAATGTATAAATGTAAATGTTGCAACACAATAACCGAAAGCAGAAAAAAAAACCACCTCCTGCCAGCTCCATAACTAGGTAAACCAAGCGAGAACGCAAACCAATTGGATAAAGGACAACAACGCCTCCATCATGAACGCTGGGGGCGGGGCGGCAGCCGCTGTCTGCTGGGGGCGGGCGGGCACACCCCCCGCGCAACAAAAGCTGCTTCTATTTTGTTGCTGCTGTTATATTTTGTGTTACTTTTTTTTTTATCGTTGGCATATTTTGCGGCTCCAATTTATATGGTAAGTGGTTATCCATTTTGTTGTTTTTATCAACCAACATCCATGCGGCAGCGCAGCGAGCACAAATGAAATGAAAGAGAGAAAAAATCGATGGGTTAGTTTGGCAACAAGCGACCCCCCCCCCCCCCTCCCCATCTCCTCCCTCCCTCCCTCCCCACCCCCCTACCCACATGGTAAATGATATTCCCATGCCAACACAGCCAAACCCCAATCCAACAGTTCAAATAAAACCCAAAATTCGCTGCAATAACAAATCAAATTATATTTACATAATCAAATAAAAATAATAATGCTAAATGCGAAACTCAAAACAGAAAAAAAAGAAGTTAAACAATAATAGTAAAAAAAAAAACACTCAACTTAAACTAGAATTATTCAAATATATATAATATATACACACACATATATATAATATATATGTATATACAACTGCGTTCACAAAAATAGCAGTGCAACTAAGTTTTAAATGTAAAAAAAAAAAACTTAGTGATAAACTCAATGTCAAATTTTAAGTGGAATAACAATGTATGTTTATCTTAATATTCATTTTAAATTGTTTTCGAATTGTATTGAGTTTATTTGAGTTTTATTCACCAAGTTTTTTTTTTTTTTTGTGCTCCATAGCACTACTATTTTTATGACCGCAACTGTATATATTTAGTTATATGAATACATATGTTGATACAATTTATGATTTTAATAGTTTATATAACGATCGGTGCGCACCGCATCTCGTATGCTCTTTTCCGGTTAGTCGATTGACAAGTTATTTAACTAATATCTATATATATTTCAGACTCTGCACAAATGTTTCTCCTTATCAGCCTGGTTAAATGTATGTATATATAGTATTTATCTATATATAGTATATATCTATATATAGAGTTATTTAGTTTTGGTTTATTTGCATTTGTTTAGTCTCTAGGCTGAACTCTATTGTTGTCACCTATCTAGATAGCCATATATGTATGTATGAGCGTATTGAGCTTTTATGTTTGTTGTTGTTGGGGGGAGAAAGAGGAAGGCTACAATAGAAAACTAGCTACATATGTATATGTATGTTGTATATGCATTTGACTAGAAGTCAGTCAAAAAACACTCAAGAAACAGAAATCGAATCGAATCAAACTCAAGCCATAAAACTTGGTCCGATCTGGGGAAAAGCAAACAGTTTGCAAGTCTTAGAGAATATATATGTATATATATATATATATATAGAGTACTACAAATCCGTAGTTGATTATCATTATATTAGGTATATATGTATGTATGCATGTATGTAGGTATGTATGTATGTATCATATATGTATGTCAGACAAACAGATAGAACGTGAATCCAGTTGATTTTGCTTTAGCCTCATCTGCTGCTGCTGCTTAAACTATTTAGGATACTTTGACCTGGAAAAGAGCTAGATTTTGATAATAATAATATTTATATATATGTATATATATACGTATATAAAAAAAAAAGTTTTCTTATCTGAATGACGCTTAGATATTTACAGGCATTTTGCGTAGCGAAGCTTTTTTAAACTTTCTTTTTTTTTTTTTTTGGTTTTTCTTTTTCTTTTGACTTGCTCAAGTACATAATTTGCATTAGATTTATGTAGTTTAGTTTAGTTTTAGTTTTAGTTTAGTTTTTGTAATTTGTAATTTTTGCATTTTAGCTAGGTATATAAACATTTAAAAATTTTGAAAAATATTCCATTTTGATTTTAGTTTAATTTGTTTTTTCTTTTTTTTTTTGGTATGATTTTATTTGAATTTATGCAATTTTTTGTTTTTATACTCATTCACGAAATTGAAGTGAGCATGTTGGTTTTAATTCATATTAATATATAGACGACGAATTTGAAAACGACATGCGATCTTTAAGATTTCCATTTTGTTTTTGTTTTTGTTTATATATATATGTATATTTGTATGTTTGTTTTTTGTTTTTTTTTATTTAGTTTTAGTTTAGTTTTGAAAAAAGCGACGCGACGAGAAAAAAATTGTATGTTGCATAAAAATTTGTAGCAATTTGTTGCATTTAGTTTGGTGTATGTAGTTGATTGGCCGCAGCCCCTAGATTATGTATGTATAACTATGATATATATATGTATATATATATCATATATATGTATGTATGTATATAGTGTACGCGTTAATGTATATAGTTAATATGTATATATATATTCTATATAATTTATGACTGTTTTGTTTTGTCTGGCCCTAAATACTAAAAAAAAGGTAAAACTTAATCGTACGATTGAGCGAACTTTTTTTCTCATTTGTTTTGTTTTTGTTTTTTGTTTTTTTCTTTTTTGGGACTTGATGTGAGATATTTGATTTGATAAATACATATGTTATAATACGCATGTTTATGTATGTTTAGTATAGGCTACATATATAGTATGTATGTAGGAGTGTGTGTGTGTGTGTGTGTGTGTGTGTATCTGTGTGTATTTGTGTGTATCTGTGTGTGTGTATCTATGTTATGTACAATTTGGGTGCAGAATATCACATAGTCAGACATAAACGACTACAAGTTCTCTCTTTTTGTTGTTGGTTTGTTTGTTTGTTGTTGTTGTTGTTGTTGTTGTTGCTGCTGTTCTCTTTGTTGTTGCTGCTATTTTGTCATTTAACTCAGTTCGCCTTTTGAGCGCCTACACATGCAGCGTTGAGTTGTCCATGGAGAGCCGCGAGCGACGTCCGCTTAGCAGAGATGCGGTGTCCGCATCCCCATCAGAGGCCCGCTTGCGTTGCGGACGCAGAAACAGGAACATAACGAGCAATGCCAGGAAGAAAGCCAACGCACCAAAGGCCGGATACACAACGCCGCTCAGTTGGCTGGCCGTGGGCAATGCACTGATGATGTACACACGGTCTGTGGGTCGAGTGCGTTGCAAAATTGTTGTTGTTGCCGTTGCTGTGGCTGTGGCTGTTGTTGCTGCTGTGGCTATTGCTTTTGCTGCTGCTGCTGCTGCTGCTGCTGTTGTTGTTGTTGTTGTTATTGCAGCCGCTGGCAGCATATCCACGTTTAGGGGCAACAGGCTGGGATTTGTCCAACGATTGGCTGCTGCTGCCGCTGACAGCAGCCGATGTGTGTCCACATTGAGCTTCAGTGAACGCCGCATCAGACCCGTTAGCTATAAACAGAATGGTTTGACAATTTCTATCCTGTCACACTGTGGTCAAAGGCTGCTAGAACTTCGAACTGGGCTTACCTTATGCTTGCAGGTCACCTGTATGTTGTACACTGTATCCGGCCAGAGTGAGAGCTCGGCGCGTGCTGTATCTGTGAGCAGGTTGCCCATGAGACCGCCGCCGGATACCTCCCAGGTGATCAGGCATTGACGCGATGCGTTCGCAATCATCTCGTCCCATCCGATGTCGGTCAGCACCAAAGCACCCTGTCGCTGGGCATGGTGGACGCGCAGCTCAAAGGGCGCCAATTGCCGATGGCAGTTTTGCCAACACTGTGGATGGTTTCGACATTAGGAAAATGGCAAAGGCAAAGGCTAAAAGCAACAGCAACAGCAAAAGCAAAAGCATAACGGTAGCAGCAGATATACATACATACATACATATATATCGCTGCAGGATATGGTGGTTTGAGGGGGTGAGAGGCGGATGAAAAAGTCGCAAATTGCCAACGCAATTTTGCCAGCCGCCCGCAGCAATCGAAAGCAACGAGATTTAACCCATTAATGCGCCCACGTACTTAAATACGCACACACAAATAACCATTTCCCGTGCAATCAGTGCGCCAGATATCAGGCAGAATTTCATTTTGAATGTTGGTTTGCATTCGAAATGAGGATCCCTGTGAATGTTCAGCTATCGATAAGCTGCGCTTAATTGAGATAGCTAACAACAAAAAAAGAGCTATCGATATGGCATTTGCTGCGCCAGTATTGAAAAATTTCAATGTGTTTGTTTTTTTTTTTTTTTGCCTTGATTAGCGAGTTCATTAGGTTTGCAAAAATATCGATACGTTCTGCAGGCATTTTATGCGCTAGTATTGAAAAATTTGAATGTATTTCTTATTTTACACTAATTAGCGAATTCATTAGGTTTGCAAAAATATCGATAAGTTTTGCAGGCATTTTTTGCGCTAGTATTGAAAAATTCCTTTTTTTTGTTTCATTCTTTTTATAAAGGTTTTTGTTTTAGCTTTGAATTGCTTTTTCGATTTACGTTTGTTTTGTTTTTTTTTTTTCTCTCTTTTATTTATTTATTTTTTTTGTTGGTATCGCAGCTCTGGCATTTTTGTTTTATTCCTTTTTTTTTTTTTGTGTTGCTTTGTAAATGCCCGTTTTAGCCTTGGCTAACAACTGAAATGGAATGCTCTTCAAATTGAAAACGTTAGATATTTGCAAAAAATGTTTGCGCCATGCAATCAAAATTTGTTATGTGAAACTTTTCAATTTCAAGTGATTTGAGGGCTCTCAAAAATGTGAATACAGCGATTGCATCTCTTAATTATTGCCGCAGAAAAACAAAAAAAACGTTTGCCTATAAAAATAAACGCGATATTTAAGCAAATGAACTTGAGGCTAAGAGCTTTCACAGCAAAAATGTATAAAAAACATAAAACTCCCTTGAAATTGTTCTCCAGATAACACTTAATTTAAGCCGCGTATATTAGCATTGCATTAAAATTTCATAGTTGCTAGCAAAGTATTTAGTTGGAGCGCGGCAAAAGCATTTACTCATCGGGCACATTAATGGGTTAAGGGATCATAATAATTATGAACTGTTGCTGGGATGGTTTAGAAAGCCATGGCTTAGGGCTATTCAGGCTGTTGTTATCGCATCTAACCGCTGTCTTTGTACTTATCATAATATGGAGTGGGAGGGCAGAGGGCGTGGGGATCTGGAGGGAGCTTTTGCTGCTGCTGTTGTTGTTGGAGCTGGAGCTGGAGCTGGAGCAGGAGGCGGGGCATGTACTTACGCTTCTGCAATCAACGAAATCCGTGCAATAATTCCAATCCCTCGCAAACTGCAAAATAAAAGAAGAAGCATGTTTAGAGAGAGAGAGTGAGTGAGAGAGAAAGGGAGAGTGAAAGGCAGAGGGAGAGGGAGAGGGAGAGGTAGCGGCAGACGTATGGCAAAAACCAGAACAACACAAACAAAAAAGTTAGTTAGTGGGCGTGGCCTAATCGAATTTTAAGTAAGCTAGAAAAAGTAATCAGGCACAGCGCCGCAGGCAACTGGCAACTGGAACTGGGAGCTGGGAACTGGGAACTTGCTCTGGTCGAGGACAACGCCACAGCATCACCATTACCAACAATAGACGCAAATTTGTAACTGTAATATGAAAGGCCTGGCTTGGCAAAACGCAAAAAAGGCCACAGAAGAGATAGAACTCCAACTGTGTGTGTGTGTGTGTGTGTGTAAAAGAAAAAAGAAATGATAGAGTGTATGTGTGTGTGTGTGTGTCTGTTTGTATAAATGACCGCAAAGTTGTATGGCGAATTGAAATTTTTACGCTGTCGGCAGGAGATGAAACTGTGCACTAACTGGACATGGCAAATGTGATGGCGACGGCGACTGCGACGTCAACTGCGACGGCGACGGCGACAGCGACAGCGACTGCGACTGCTGTATGTTATGCGGTGAATGCCTGGCTCTGCCTGCTTAGCCTTTGTCAACTGTCGCTTTAGCTACGCAGCAGCGACAGCTGGACAACGTCCTGGGCACTAAAGCAATGAGTGCAAAAAGGCCCACAGCCCGGATCTCAATGCCTGTCCGTTTAGTTTATGAATGAGCACGCAGACAAATGAATGAATGTGCTGATGCGAACTGAGAATGAGAATGAGAATGAGACAAAGACAAAGACAGAGACAGAGACAGCGATAGAGGCACATCGACTTTAAATGTGACTGCGACTGTGACTGTGACTGGAACGAGATGGCGGACATCAGGCTAACACAAAGGAGCTGGCAACCAGCAGCATTCCGGATCGACTTCAGCAGCATTGGCATCACCACCAGCAGCAGCATCACCAGCAGCAGCAGCAGCAGCAAAGGCAGCGGCAGCAGCACTTTGTCATCATTACACAATAAGGCGGCCAGATAAACGAGCATGCCAAAAGGAAAATCGCAAAGACAACATATTTTCCGCTCAATTGAATTTTTGGCCTTTGCGAAACAACTTGGGCGATAAGTAACAACAATAAGGCGGCAAATGAATGAGCGACTGACTGACTGAATGAATGGCACTGGCAATATCAATTAGAGATGGCAACGTGATTTGATTGCCCATCAACATCGTTAGCCTAATTGTAATTGACAATTCAATAAATTTACAAATATATATGTATATCTATACATCTATCTACAAATGCATTGAGTAAGATTAATTGCGTATATTTAGCTTTTCTATGGGCTCTATATTTTTGAGCTTATCATTTCAATTGGCACAAGCAAAAGCGTTTATCTTCAAGTGCTACTGCCTTTTTTTGCTATACAAAACTATTCTTCATTGGGCTTTGTAGCCTTAACCAATTCTCTTATGCATTTTAAGGGATATGGCTATATGTCTATATGTCTATATGTTTCGAATCGGATAATAGTATTTACGAATAATTAGTTAGCCGATTCGATTAGGTGAATTGAATCCTTCTTCTTGTTCATCTTCATCTTATCTTCTTCTTCTTCATATCATATTATTCTTATCTTTTTCTTATCATCATATTTGTCATTTCTTCTTTTTCTTAAAACTTTTGTGTTCTTTTTTCTTCCTTTTTCCCTATCTTCTTTTCTTCTTTTGTTATCTTCGGCTTCTCCTTTTCTTTTCTTCTTCATTTTTTATCTTCTTTTTCATATTTTTCTTAACATCTTTCTATTTTCTTATTTTCTAATCCTTTATTATTTTTGGATCTATTTTTCTCACCTTATCTTTTTTTTCTTTTCAGATCTTTTTCTTTTCTTATCTCATTTTCTCATCTGCTTTTTCTTTTCTTATCATTTTCTTATTTTCTTCTCTTATTCTTTCTCTTTTCTTTATTTTTTTTCTTTCCTATCTTCTTATGAGAACACAACTTCTTCTCTTCTCGCCTGTTACAGTTCCTTATCTTCTTCTATTCTTATTCTTCTTCCTCTTTTCTCATTGCCTCCTATCTTTCTCATAGCTTCTTCTTTACTCTCCTTTTACTTTTCATATCTTTTTCTTCCTATATTCTTATCTTTTTCTTATCTTCTTCTTTTCCCATCTCCTCTTCTTAACATATTATTTGCTGATCATCTTCCTCTTCTTCGTTTCTTATCTTAGATTTCTTCTAGCAATATGCTCTATATTATTATTAGTTTTGGTATTGCTCTATATAATTACAATATTAATTATAATTTATATAATTATATGGAATCTAAATTCTTCCTTTACACTTGTCACTCTTCCCATTCCAGTTCCTAATAGTTCCAAGCCATCATATCTTCTTGGCTACTCGTGAGTCTTTCGTGTCACGCTCTCTTCCCTAGCCAAAACATGAATGAAGCAAACGCACCACACGCTCCTCAATGAAAACGCTGAGCAGGCAAACTCCAGACGCACATAGAGCGTCCGTCCCTTACCGTACCGTACCGTACCGTAAGCCGTATACCGTTCCCACTTCGCCCTTCATCGGCTTTGCCCGTTCGAGCGTCTTGTGGGCTACCTGGCATAGTTGTTGTCGCTGTTGTTGTTGGCCGATATAAATTAAACGCAGGCAACGAACAACTTTTACATGCAATTGCCCACGGAATTGGACATCGCTTCACACCCAGGCCACATAAATTACCCATCCAGGTCAGTTTTGAGGCAGTTTTATGAGCTGTAGCTGGTGCTGCTGCCAATGCCTATTGCAAATGCCCATTGACCACTTTTTTTTTTTTTTTGTTCTTTGTGGCACGTAGTCGCCAAATGCTGCGCTTGTCAATTATTGAAGCCCCGTCGGAACAGATTCCACCACCAGCCAAAGGCTACGTGCTCGGCATACGCAGCTGGCATTACGAATCGCATCCGAGTCCGGAGTCTGGGTCACAAGCTCACGCTGACTCGAAGACAGACAATGCGACAGACTAAATTTCTTAATACACACACACTCGCACTTTCCCTCTCCCTCTCTCCCTCTCCCTCTCTCTCTGAGCACCCCCAAAAAGTAGTCAGGCAAATTGCAATGGCACAAAGTCTTTTGGTGGCTGCCAAGTTTTATGGTGTTAATTTGGCGCTGATTGAGCGACGTTCGTCCCGGGCCGGGGATTAGAGCCGGACAGGCGTGAAATTAGCCCGCAATGCACACGGCCGTGCAGTCGCAACCCTTAAAGGTCAACACAAAGCAATTGCATCTGTGAACCCCCAAAAAAACTAGAACGTGACATTAGCTCGCAATCGATGCCCGAAAATCAAAAATCGAATCCCTTCGGTTCCAGTTGACAAACGAAAGATTTACGGTTTTTTACTATACTTAATCTGGAAAGACTTGGAACTAATTCGAATGCATTTACCACATCAAAGGTAAATGGATCAATTTGATACAGTTTTCAAATTAAATGAAAAAGAGAGAGAGAGAGAGAAAGGGAGAGAGATAACTGAATAACTAAGGGTCGAATTCAATTCAATTTAAATTTTAAAGTTGATATAGTTTTCAAATTAAATGAAAAATAAAAAACTACTTCAAAAGACATAGGAGAGAGATATAATTGAATAACTGATGGTCGATAAAGTTTTGAAACGATAACGATAAAGGAAATAGCTATCGATTATTTGAAATAAACTCTACTACAGAGAATAATTTGAAGTCTTTAGCTCTTATGGGTTTTGAGATTGTCGTCATGATCAAGAAAATACATATATATTCTATGGGGTCTGCCACGCCTTCTTCTGCTTGTTACATACATTTTAACAGGAATCTCTAACTTCAATGGATTCGAAGCAGCTTTGGATATCAAAATGTAATTTAAATGTTTAAAGTTAAGCCTATCAAAACGACTTCTTATCAAAGCAACGATGCAGAAATAATCAACAGCAAAAAAAGAAAGAAAAACATTTAATTATTTTATGCTGAATGTGAACGAAATGCAAATAGAGAAAGCCAAACGGATTGAATTGGTTAACCTACATAATAATGCTTAATAATTTAATAAATTATGCGACAACAAATAATGCATTGACTTCCATTCAACGTCGCACACTCACACACACACTCACACATGCATACATTCACTCATGCACTCACTCACACCCATGCACGCAATAATGCATTCAAAGTTACATTATTTCACATTTCATAATAATAAATTGCATTAATTAACGCAATGGCAATCAGCAGAAATTTGCCTCTTCCATTAGATGCACACACAAAGGCCCTGAGCACTCATTGGACTCGTTGGCTTCAACAGGGTATACTCGTATTGGGTCTGTGTTTGGATATATATAAATTGTATATGTATAATATATATTCATATAATATATTATATGTATTCATAATGTATTTATTTCATATATTATATGTATTCATAACGTATTCACTTAATATATTATATGTATTCATAATGGATTCATATAATTTTCTTTATGCATTCATAATGTGTTCATTAAATATATTATATGTATAAAAAATATTTAATATGTATCTATAATGTATTCATATAATATATTATATGTATTCATAATGTATTCATTTCATATATTATATGTATTCATAACGTATTCACTTAATATATTATATGTATTCATAATGTTATCATGTAATATATTATATTTATTCATAATGGATTCATATATTTTTCTTTATGCATTTATAATGTAATCATTAAATATATTATATGTATAAAAAATATTTATTATGTATTTATAATGTATTCACAATGTATTCATATAATATATTATATGTATTCATAATGTATTCATATAATACATTATATGTAATTAGAATGTATTCACATAATATATTCATTTAATATATTATATATAATATAATATATTATATGTATTTATAATGTATTCATAAACGGAAATTTCGACTTAAGCAAGCGATGTAATATTTCCTCATATTGCTCTTGATATTGATAAAAATCGATATTGATACTTATTTTCAAAAAAGGAATTCTTTTTGTTTTTAAAATCAATAGATTTTTGTCATAGGTTAAAAGACTTAAGAGTTTTCACTCTTTTGATGCTTGTCTCATTCATCTAAGTTTCAGAATTACTAGAACTAGTGAAACTGATATCGATCACAACTATTGATTCAGTTTATGTCAACCAATGTGCAAGCGACTTACTTACGAATTACTTGGAAGTTTGGAATCAATAGGAAACTTTCAAACCTCTATTTACTAACAATTGACGATTATATGTTAGAAGTTAGTGTGAGCAATGTTAGAGAAATGAAGATGAATTTATTATTAATTTGAAGAAATATTCAAATAAAAACTCCTTTTGAATCGCTTTTAGTGTTACCTTTCAAACTAAAACTCTGATTAGGTTTGGATTACAGGAAATTTGTCGTATGGCCTTTCAAGCAATTTCATTTTCATCAATTAATTTGCATTCAAATCTTACGAAAATCGGTTGAGTTTTCATAGAGTTGTGACAGTTGAGAGTAAAGGACTTTCCCACACACACACACACAGGTCCCAGGATATTTCGGAAGTCGAGCACTGCCGCACGCACAGGATGCACTCATATTTGTTTCAATCACGTAATGTGTCAACATTTGTCTGCTCATATCACAGTCAGAGCAGAAATTTCGACAGCTCTCAAAATTAGCATTTAAAACATTATTAAATAGAGTTTCTGTGTGACAAACTTATTTTTGCAACTTATCTGGAATTTTAGTTCTACATTTCGCTCTACATTTTAATATGGGTTATCAGAAGGGGACTATGACTGCATATAACTATATGTATAAATTATAGTAAAAAGGGGGTGTCAGCTTATATATAGAGCGCGACTAAGCAAAGTTAGAAATGAGTTTGTATCGTATATGAAAAGAGTGAATTTCCGTTGGGTTTACGATAAAAATATATGTAACAGGCAGAAGGAGGCGTGGCAGAGCCCATGAAGTATATGTACATATAATCTTGGTCAGTGGGACGAACTGAGTCGATATAGGCGTGGTCGTCTGCTCGACTGTCTAAGTGTTTGTTCGTCCCTCTTAATGTCTGTGCGTCCATTTGAGGGTCCAATTGTCCATCTAAATATCTGTTCGTCCGTCTGAACACAGTAATCTCGTAACCCATAAAAGTTAGTGACTTGAAACTGTACAAATATATTTCTGTATACCACAAGCAGTACGGGTTTATCATATTTTCTTGACGTTTGAAATATTAGGGAGCAACTCCCAAGGGGATTGCTCTCTATGCGGCATTTTTACTTGTAAACTCACTAAATCAGATAACTCCCCATTGCATACAGCTGCTATAGAAGCATTATTAGTATTCTTCTCTTTCCAAATGATATACGACAATCGTGATCCTGAAATTACCTTCACTGAACCCTGCTTTATCTGCCAGACTTACGAGGAGATCTAGCTACTGTGTGTCTCTCTGCTCAGTCCATTTCCTGTTTTCACTCCATAATTTTGGACTCGTTTATGTTATTGTTTTTTGTCTTTCCATGTTTTTTTTTTCTTCATTTTTTCTTTCTCAATGTTAAGTACATTTGAATACTAGTTTTCACAGTCATTGAATGAAATAGGTTTTTGTGCCCAACCCTCGAGCGGAGCGCGCTCCCTAGCTCGATGCTTGACAAAACACACCCAATTGCCCTTGCGGCATTGTGGCTCCTTTCTTGATCGCCCTCCCAGCTTTCAGTTTTCTGCTTTCAGTCTTCAGTTGCCTAATCTCTATTAGCAGCGCTATGACTGGCGTGGACCACCCAGCTGACATTGTCAACTGACAGAGGCAGCTACCTGAGAAGCAGCGGCAGTGGCAGCAGTGGCAGCGACAGCGACTGCGATGTCAGCGAGCAGATAAAGGCGGGCAGACACATAAAAAATGAAACGAAACGAGTGAGAGCGAGTAGAAACGACTGCGTCATACTCTGTTCTCAGCAAAGTAATAGCTCGAGAAGAGACGAAGCGTCTAAGACTCCACTCAGTGACTTGCAAACTTTGGCGTAAGAGTCGTGAGCAGAGCGTGTCACGCTATCATCTTTAATACTTCTAGCATAAGAGAGGAAAAGAAGCCCGCCTGGTAGACTTTAAGACTCCACTCAGTGACTTGCAAACTCTGGGATAGAGTTGTGAACACAGCGTGTCACGCTGCCATCTTTAATACTAATGAAGGGGCTTACTTTAGGAGGACTTTAAGACTGCTCTATTGAATACCTCAAAACTATACAGCCTAGACAGTAGCTTGCAAACTGTAACTTTGTGAATGATCGATATTCAAAGGTCGTGAGTAGAGCGTGACACGTTGTCATTTTTTTGTATAATATTAAAGGAACTTCGATGATCTAAAACTGCTCTAGTGCTAACTAAAACCCCGCAATGCTTTGACATCATATCTAGTCATCGCATTGTAAATTGTGAATCTATCAAAGAAAATAATCTATTTACAAGTCGCGAGTACTGAGTCTTGTCACACTGTCATCTCTTTAGACTAATGGTCTTACGATGATTCTAATACGGCGCTACTGCTGACTTAAAGACTGTAATGCCTAGTCACTGACTTGCAAATTGTAACTTTTTAAAAGAACCTTGGTTCATAAATCGTGAGTAGGGCGTATCACGCGGTAATTTTGTATACTTTAAAGGACTTACAATGAATTTCAGACTATAGTGCCGGTCCTAAGTTCTATTGACAGCAGCAAAACTGTAATGCCTTGTCCAATAGTTTGCAAACTATAGGACATGTTACGATGTCACCATTGATACTAATACCCAAATTTTGTAAAAGTATCAATGATGACTTCGTGACACGCCCTACAGTTTGCAAACTATTGACAAGGCATTACAAAGTTTTTAAGAAAAGTTGTTATCTTAAAGTTTTACTGGAGACTGTAACTGGAATGTCTATTCAATAAATTGCAAACTCTGACAGAGTGAAAGATAGATATTTGTAGGTCGTGAGTCGAGCGTGTCACGCAGTCAACTTTTATACTAATACATAATCTCGCAGAGACTCTAAAACTGTAGTCAACTGTATATCCGAAAACTGTAATGTATAGTCAGTCACTTACTTTCAACCCTATCTAAGCATTAAGATCATCCAACCAGCCGAACATTAGTTGTTTACTTTAACTTTTCACCTGTGTTAACCTCTGTTGCCTACCCACTGATGAGGGAGGCGTGGCGGACATAATTAAACAAATTGAAACAAACATGACGTGACATGAATATGAGTATTTGCCTACCCACACTTCACTTGCCCTAACTCCTATCCCATCCAATCCCATCCATCAAATATACCCCACTTGAGTTGCTGTAACAGAGTATATGAACTGTTTTCCCGACGTTGCCCTTGTCCGGACCCATTGTCATTGCCTGAACTGGACGAGGTGGAAGGGGCTGCAGCTAGAGAGCCTCTAACCTAACCTTGAAGTCGCACTCGAGCGTCTTGCGGAGCGAGCCGCATATACAAGTGTCCATCAAGTGCGTCTTATCTTTAGTGGCCTGAGCCGGGCTTACCTGCTGATAGCAGCTTTGGCGGCATCTGTTTAACTGCTTGCTGCTGAATGGCGTCGGTGCTGCTGCTGCTGCTGCTGACGCCGCCGCCGCTGCCGCTGCTGCTGCTGTCGCCGCTTGTGTCTCTGTTGCCTGCAGCTGGACAGCAGGCGAGGCTGCGGCAGCATCCTTCGGAGCCTGGGCCACAGACTGGGCGGCAACCAGGACGAGCACTAATGCAATTGACTGGAACATTGTTGTTGTTGCTCTGTTTGTCCTTCTCCTTGTTGTTGTTGTTGCTGCTGCTGTTGCAGTTTAAAGTGAGCGTGGGCGTGGACGTGCACGTGGGCGTGGGCGTGGGCGTGGGCGTGGGTGTACAAGAGCGAGGGCGTGCGCCTGGGGCGTTCACAGATTGATTAATTGATTGATTTTGTTTGTTTATTTTTGTATCAAGTGCTGTTCAAGTTGCTGTTGTTGTTGCTGCTTTTGTTGTTGTTGTTGTTGTTGTCGTTGTTGTTTGGTTAGGCCCATAATACGCGACGACAGTGACGACAGCGACGTCAACATTGACGTCGACTGCATTTAGTGAAGCAGCGGACACAGCGCGTTTTGTGTATTTCTGTTTGTTTTGTTCTTCTTCCTCCTCCTGCTGTTTGCCGTTTTGTGTGCTTGTGATTTGGCGATTGCTCAGAGCTTTGGCTGCGGCAGCAATAACGGTGCCTCAGCTGAAAGCATGCTGCGATTAGAGTAACTGTAACTATTACTGTGAAGCGTGGACTTTCGTCTGCTTCGTTTAGTTTCGTTTCGTTTTGAATTTACGTTTCTGTTGTTGCCTCTTGGGGTTTACTTATTGGTTAGTGAGTGTCCCGGGGTTTCTTCAAGGGGCCGGGCAGGGCGCTGGTTTAACTAACAACATGTGCCGTGGCCCTGACTCCAGGTCTGCGCACCTTGTTTGAGTTTTTTGTAGTTGTTGTTGTTGCTGTTGTTGCTGTTTTTATATCAGGTAAGTTGGCACTGGCACCATAACAAAAACACAAACAAACAACACACGACAACAATAAATAAAACGTGCACACACAAACGAGAGCAGAGCAGAGAGCGCAGCAGAAGCAGCAGCAAAAAACAAAAAACAAAAAAATACGTATATGCACACACAAATAAATAACAACACCAGCGCGACAAGGCGACAAACGACTGCGACTTCGACTTCGAGTTCGACTTCGACGGCGACTGCGACAGCGACAGTGACAATGGCTGAGGGCGAAGGCGAGGCCAACCAACGTCGTCGAGGATAAATGCTGCACTAACGGAAAACGAAAACTGAACCAGAACCAGGCTGCGAGATAACACACAAGTACACTAACACACACACACACACAGAAGCACACAAACACACACACGCACAAACACAATCGCACACAGCGCTACACATACACACGCACGCACACAGAGAGTCCCAGAGAGCAGAGTAAAGAAAGGGCTGCTAAGCACACAGCTGCTTCAGCCACAAAATGGCTACTTTTAGCCTTTTTTTTCATTTACAACATGCACATAGAACATGTTGTTTACCTTAGCACACTTTTCTGTCATGGCTACTGATTTGTTTTATATTATAAAATAAAATGTCAGAATAGGTAATATAATATTATTCATATAGCTATATATACATATAAACACAAATATGTATAATTCATTTGATTTATTTAATTGTTAGTTAATGAATACATGTGTCCTTTGAAAAAAAAAAAAAGAATAATTTTACAACATTTAATAAAAATAAATAAAGTTATTACAATGGCATAAATTATGCTTAAACACTATAGGTATAATTAATCTTATTTATTTAATTATTTCAAGCTAAAATTAATTAATTGAATATATATTACCTTTGTAAGAAAGTAATGAATAATTTTTAATAACCATATAAAAGTAAAAAGTAAATAAAATTATTACAATGGCATAAATTCTGCTTAAAGACTATATATTTTATTTTTTTATTTATTTAATTATTTCATGATAAAGTAATGAAAAACTAAAAAAATAAATAAATAAAAAAAAAATTAATATTAGTTTAAGTTATTACAATTGCATAAATTATGCCTAAGCCCTATATGTAATATTAATTTTATTTACTTAATTATTTAATGCTAAAATTAATGAATTGAATATATGTTAACTATAAACAAATACAAAAAATAATTGTAAAAATATATAAATATATAAAGTTTTATTTATAATAATATTATAAGAGCGCAAATCATACTTAAACACTTTAATCCTTAATTTTAGCTGCCTTTTTGTATAAGTTAGCACTTTTCTAGCTAATTTTGTGGGCAAGGCCTCGGCCAGTTTTTCCAACACTGGCCGCACATACCGAAAAGGGGCGTCAGTCAGTAGTTGTCGTTTGAACACGATGTCCAACATCGAACACGAACACGTTCGAAGCGAAATTCGAACGAAATTAGTAATGCGAACGGGCTCGTGATTATTTATCGCTGGGCGAACGAGCCCATAAACAAAGAAAATGATTTGATTTGTTGTATAAAATAAATAAGATGGAAATGTATAAAAATAAAACTAAAACAAAGTATGCATAATAATATGAGCTGGCAATACGAAAATATATACACATATATACATATGTATGTATGTATATAAATGGTTAGGGAATTAATCGTGTCGAGTCGTGCTTTCTAATTTGTGCAGCACTAAATTGCACGGCACGGCCAAAAGTCGGAGTTGAAGTTGGGCCAACGGAGTCAGCGGAGTCTGTGTGACTGTTTGGTGGTTGCTTCGCCCAGTTGGGTTGACTTTGATGACGATGATGATCAGGATGACGATGATGATGATGATGGGGTGGCTGGCACCGGGCTAAGGCTTTGGACTTAGCTTTAGCTACAGCTACAGCTCTATGGCTATAGCTCTATGGCTATGGCTCTGGCTTTGGCTTTGACTCGGTGGTGGTAGTATTCCCCGCCCGATCTCAGCCCACTCCACACAGCCAATGGCTTCAATGTCCCGGCATCGCGCGTGCATGCAGATGAATCAAAGCAGCCGCTGATTATAGCAACAATATGGAAATGCCGCTACCTCTCCACTACTTCAGCCTGCCTCGGGTTATATAGGGGCATTGTTTATTTATATGCCATGCACATGTGCCTGTGTGTGTGTGTGTGTGTGTGCAAATGTGTTTGAGTGAACGTAAGTGTGTGTGTGCGTGTGTGTGTTTGTGTGCTTGTATTTGGTTTTTATAACTTCCATTTGCCAAAGCATAGTAAATTCTTTCAAAGCGTGTACTACATTTATTATTTAAGCCACGCCGTTCTCACTCTCTCTTTCTATCCCACACCTCCTCCCCGTTCTACCCCACTCTCTCCCTCTCTCGCTCTCGCTCTCTCTCTGTGATCTATATGCACATTGTTCTAGCCATTCGGTTTGTGTCTCTGTGTCTGACTGCTGCTATATTAGCTGCCCTCCACGCCCTCCGCCCCTCGCCATTCGCCTCCCTCCCTCCCTTACGTGCTACTTGTGTGCCTCCCTTCTCCCCCCCCTCCAGCTCCCCATCCCTCCTCCCCGCCGTAGCAGCAACGGCAGCAGCTTTATTTGCATATTTTGACTTTTATGCGGCAAAAATATTACTTACTGCGCTGCTGCCAGCAAACAAACAGCCCCTCCACATCCCACCCCTCTCGACGGCCCACCCAACTCAGGTCACCCCTACTAAAACAGGGCAACGTTAATAAAGCGGCAGAGTATACAAAACAGAAAAAATATAAAAACGCCAAAAATTAAGGCGAAAAAAAGTTGTTTTTTTCCATTTGGCATGCTGCCCTTACACGCGCCAGCCCCTTCGACCCGGTCCATCCCCCCCCCCCCCCCCCCCACCCTTCTCTCTCTCCTCCTCCCTCTTCTATACATCTATGTACACTCCTTATATATGTAAGTCGTCTGCAAAGTTTGAAATTCGGGGCTGGTTTATAACTCCATTGCAACATGTTGCATGTTTGAAATTGCCAAAAGGAATGAAAAGTAAAGAAACAACAAAATACATAGATCAGTTATCTAAGCATGCAGCGGACCCGACATGTCCGACATACTCGTTAATACTTATGGAACTTTTTTGTTCTTGCCTCCATTTTGCCAGCAGAAGGCGCATAATTTGTTTTCCCAACTTTTATGCGCTAATAATAATACATTGATATCGCTGTCTTATGGTCATATATCACATAGGGAGGCTAACACATCTGTGCTTAAAGTTTACTTGGTCTCCTCCTCTCCCTTTCTCTTAACTATTTCTGTACTATTCGAAAATTTAGTTTTAAATACGCTCTGAATTATGACTAGATGGGAGGGGGGAAAAAGCACATTTGAAAACCACCTTTGAGCCATTTGAAATGATATATACTGTATTTATTTCAAATTAATAGTTTCCGAACAGCGTTGCCAGCTTGTTGCAAAAGTTATGGGATTCCCCACTACACAAAGATTATGGCTATAACTAAAAACCACACACAAAAAAAAAAAAAAAAAAAAAAAATTAAAAACAAATATAGAAAAGGGAAGGACTAGACGACAGCACTATGAATACTAGATACACTGACAGGAAGGGAGAGTTTGAAGAGCTTATATAGTAAAGCTTTGTTAGTGCTCAAGGTTTTATATGGAAGATAGACGGTTTCAAAATAGAACAAAATTTGATATATGTATATATATACAAATATATTTTAAAGTACAGTATATAGTCATCTGATTCTAAAAGAAACTGAAACTGTATTTATATACATTTATTTAACGTGACTTGAATACCCTAAAATCAGTGGATCTCATTCTGATCTGATTCTGATGATGTTAATGATATAAACTTCCAATTTATCACACCTCAACGCCTTTACATCCCTTGAACATTTTACTACTAGCATATTACAAAACTCATTAGAAGAAAGCAGTCGAAAGGTAGTAAACAATATAATAAGAAACATAATGTTGTAACATATTAAAGATTATATATCATTAGCATAGCAAAACATAGAAATGTCAGATATATAAATTGTAAATAAATTGATTAGTGATTAAAATAAAAACTTCATTTACTTGCAATGATTGTCGTGGCAGTCATATAAGTTCGATTTTCTCCATTGATCTAAAGTTTGCAATACAAAAAAAAAAAATACGAAAGCCAAGATTTCAATACTACAATTTTAAAAAATGCTAGATATAGTATACTATATATACTAAAAATATCAATATTTCATTCTATAGTATCTGAGAGAAATTTCTATTTTAATTCGATATATCTAGCATTACTGTAGTATTAGAATAATTCCTTATTTTGGTACTATATATATAGCAGTTCCCTCATATAGTCACTCAAACTCGGTATATGTAATTCAACTATATATAGAGGCAAGTGTTCATTTGAATGCTATATATACTATATAGTAATACGATCAAAAACTATGATAGACATGTATATTTACATATGTAAGTTATACATATCTATCATAGTTTTTGATCGGATAGTAAAAGAAAGAAGTACTATATATAGTATACATATTATCAAAATATGGATACTATATCTACTTTATTAAGCAGATCCCTATTGTTGTAATGCAAATTGTATAAATGTATGTAAGAACTTAATTATGAGGTAATTCTTCATATGACTGCTATATATAGTATATAATTATAGACATCCGATTATGTCAATTGATCAAAAAATATTATAGATATGTAAAACATAAATATAATATATAACTTTTGATATATCTTAGCACTGTGTGACATCATTTCTGACACACTCGTAATGCCCGTTGGGGTAAAAAAAGGGAAGTGTAGAAGGGCTTTTGAAATTTATGCGCCCATTGCGAGCCATTTTGCAGTGCAGAACTTTTTAAAACAAAATTCCATTTTGCGGCTACCGCAATTGACTTTGTCGTTGGATGCCGGATGCCGAAGCCCCGTTACTCGCTGCTGTTGCCCCCTTCCCCTTCGCCTCCCCCTCCCCCTACTCCTACCCCTACCACTACCATCCTGGTCCACTTAATGGCGCCCAACATGCAATGGCTGCGGATAGAGAGATGCGGGCCTTAGGCCGTCCGTCCGTCCGTTTGTCCGTTTGTCCGTTTGTCCGCCTGTCTCTCCGTCCGTTTGTCCGGCCGTTCGTCCGGCTTATTAAAAGCCGTTTTACACTAATACTAATTCATGGGCAAGCCGTTGCCCGTTTGTTTTTCGTTTGATTTACGCATTTTTGAAGGCATGCGACAAAAGTTTGAACTCGGACTTCAACTGGGAGTTGGAGTTGGAGTTGGAGTTGGACTTTGGGATTGGGAACGAGAGCAACAGCATCGGCATCGGCATCGGCAACAGCTGCAGCTGGGCAAGCTGCATATTCCCCTGGGTGATAAGTAGTTGTTGATGATGATGCACAATGAGCACATCCGGCCCAGCGAGGGGTGGGAATAATGTGTATGTAAAGCAGACACAAATTTAGGGTTAAATAAAAAAATAGAGGAAAACAAGTAGACGAGGAAGAAGCTGAGCGAAAGTCAAAAACTCTTGATTCCCAAGCCAAAAGGCAAAAACTATTTCACAATCCGTGCGGCAACACAGCGAATCCATTAGGAAAATTTCAGATTCTTAAAAATTAGCACTCGACAAATAAGAAGGGAAGAAGTTGAAGCAGATGAAGAGGTTTAGAGCCAAAGAGAATGAAAGAGAGAGAGAGAGAGAGAGGGAGAGGGAGAGGGAGAGGGAGAGGGAGAGGGAGAGGGAGAGGGAGATAGAGAGACAGAGAAAAGTAGAGTAATTAATGGAATTTTTGAACTTTTAGTGCAAATGCTTCTTCGGTCTGCATAACACACGGCATTCATTTCATTTCTTTTCATTTGGTTTCATTTGGTTTCATTGATGGAAGTTTCGCTCCTTCGACTTGCCACTTTGCCAGTTGCCAGTTGCCAGTTGCCACATGCCACATGGGCAGCAAAAAATAAATTTGTCGTCGTCGTTGCCCGAAATAGAGCAATTTGCATTATTCGCATTCGGGCAGAATTCGCTTAATGAATTGCGCACAACTTGCCAAGAAATGTCTATCGAAACATTGCACAAAAAGAGCAACAATAACTGTACAAGTACAACAAAACTTACAACAAAGCAACAATTGCATCAATTGCATTCATGACATACATGGGGAATACCCTGTAAAACAATGCGATGCGGCTGGTTGATTGCTTAGGAATGATGGGAAATCCTTGTCATATATGTATACAGCATACAGTAGTAGTATATGAAATACAAAATTATTTTAAATTCCACTACAAAATATATACAAATATATATATATATATTTTATATTTTAATAAAGTTTACTTTTATTTTTATTAACTTCGTTTCGTTCTGTTATCCCAAATCCCAAATTTGAAATTTGAATAATGTTCACATATGATAAAAACATATGGAAACATAAAAAATAAATAAAATGAATAAAAGCTCACTAACAATGTTACAAAAATAGCAATATTTTGAAAAATTAAAATAAAAATATTTAAAATTAATTTTAAATTATACAAAAAATATTTTAATAATTATATTTGAAAATAAATTTAAATATATATTAAAAAATAAATAAAATAAAATATAATAATATAAAATAAAATATATATAATATTTAAAAGTAAATATTAAAAGCAAACATTTTTTTAAAAATATTTTTGAAAATGAAAAAAAATCTACCACAAAAAAAATATACCATATAAATTTTAAGTCAATAAAAAAGTAATAATAATAATAATGAAAAATCCTTCAATATAATAATAATAAAATAATATATTTTTTAAGTCTTGATTGTAGCTCATTTCAAATCTCTCTCTCTCTCTCTCTCTCCTCTCTCTCTCTCTCTCTCTCTCTCTCTCTCTCTCTCTCCCTCTCCCTCTCTCTCTCTCTCTCTCTCTTCATTTTAGCTGCATGAAACCCTAAAGTACTAGAATGATGACTAGGCTATAGCAAAGTTTAAATATTTAAGCTAAGCTCTAAATTTTTCAACCCCTTCTCTTCAGAATATATATCAATTCTTAACAAATAAACTACTCCCTTTCTATACTTAATAAAAGAGCTAAGCAAACTGCATGCAAATATTATCATATACTTCAGGAAGATCGTGCGATCTGTCTGGCTGTGCCACTTTGTCTAAAGGAGCATATTATGCGCACATATCACACACATTGGAGAGCGATTTCGAATACGAATTACGGCTATGTATTTGAAGGGGTGTCACTGTCTTCCCTCTGTCTGTGTTAACTGTAATCGGAATGCGCTCATCTTCATCAGCGTGGCGGGCAAACGCACGGACGGACAAGCGAACGAACGGACGGAAGGACTTTTGAGTTTGGTTGAGCACGACGGCTTTGCCCCATGTTCATTCGAAATGTTAATGCAAAATAGCATTTGCATTCATGCCGCTGTCGAAATGTCCCTTACTGCTGCTGCTGCTGTGGCTGCCTCTGGTTCCCCCCTTCATCTCCCCCTTGGCCGAGGCGCAACCTTACCGCAGAGCCAACAGCTGTGCTGATTCGCAATTTTTCGTTGTCAAACAAAAAAATGGCCCATAACTCATGTCACCGTTGTGTTCATTAAATGCGAACTGACTGTCTGCCCACCCGTCTGGTCCTGCTGAGGCTGCTGCTGATTCTGGTGCTTGTTGCACCAGTTGTAGCAGCATCACATTTGATTGTCTATGTGCGCATATGGTCAGCTCATTGTATAGTCGCTTATATTGCCATTATCATCATCATGTTGCGATTAATGCGGCCCTTCTCTATTCAGATGTGGAATTCATGTACGTGATACATCTATCACGGCGCACACGTCTTTTCATTTTTATACTCATTCACGAAAGTGAAACGAGTATATTGGGCAATGTCCGTATGAGTGCAAACCATTTCGACGCTATTGCAGCTGAAAAACTTGAAATTTGGAACATGTACTCGAATTATAAAGTGTCAAGATTTTCTCGATTTGCCCACTAGGGGCGTGACAAATCGGAAAATGCATTTTCAGGTATCTCAGATACCAAAGTAGTAGAAGTGCTAGAGAAATTTGAAATTTGGAATATACATATTCAATTCAATATCAAAAATATATGGCGCATATATACATGCCCACTGCGGGCGTGTCAAATCGGATCTGACTATATAGTAATATATATAAGTCCTTATCTTGAGCACTTTTGATGCTAGAGACTTGAAATTTGGAATATATACTCGGGTTGACAACTCAAGACTCCCATTGGGGGCAAGTTTATATCTCCTAAAGTATTAGATCTAGAAGCGTCAAAATTGTACAATTGAGTTACTGGAGGCCTCCTCTATCGCTGTCTCAAAAATATATATATCATTTTCGCACAAAAATCATATAGATATATATACCAATTGGGGGCATAGCAAATCGGTAAATAGATCTGACAACGTTTGTCCGTGAATGAGTATACTGCAGTCGATAACGCCCGATTGCAACGTTCTTACTTGCTTCTTTTTTTCGGGGGTGGGTGTGAAATTGTTTTGGGACGTGGATTCGGGCACCCATTTACCATTTGCCATTTGCCATTTGTCTGCCCTGCTGGTGCTGGTGCTACCCACCACACTTCATAGTAACCCAAAATGTAATTATGTATGTATGTACGGTGTGTGTATGTATGTATGTATGCACATGTATGAGGGCATTAACGCATTTTCGAAAGCAATGCGAGTTAAGCTGCAGCAAGTTCATCAAAATGTTATGGGGCGTTGATTACAAAGCAACATTTT
The DNA here is from genome assembly GCA_035045345.1 of Drosophila hamatofila. Lineage (NCBI taxonomy): Eukaryota > Metazoa > Arthropoda > Insecta > Diptera > Drosophilidae > Drosophila > Drosophila hamatofila. Next base: position 5,643,761 of record JAWNPA010000039.1, on the reverse strand, counting down.
GAGATATCTACTCAACAGCAGGTGCGGGCCACCCCAAAGGGGAAGTTAATTGAGAACATGCGGCAGATTTCTTGTAAATTGATTTATGTATAAATGAATCAAGCGCACCCTAATCAAGTCTTTCACTCAGGCACTTGAAGTTCTAAGGAATTTTGGATTATTTGTATTAATTTTAAGACTAGTTTATTGAATATTATTTTATACTTATACAAATTTCTTATAAATTGATTTATGTATAAATGAATCAAGAGCACCCTAATCAAGTGTTACACTCAGGCACTTGAAATTCTTAGAACTTTATTATTAAATAGGTTAATTACACTACTAGTTTATTAAAAATTTTAAGAATATTTATTATAAAGATTCTTTATAAGCTAATTTATTAAATATTTTTTATATTTATTATAAAGATTTTTTGTAAATTGATTTATCTATAAGTGAATCAAGCGCACCCTAATCAAGTCTTACACTCAAGCACTTGAAATTCTTATCACTTATACATATATATAATATAATATAATACTACTTTATTAAATTATAATACTACTTTATTAAATATATTTAATATTTTTTTAAGTATTTCATGAATATTTTCATTTTATTTACATCTATTTTAAATATATCTTTGCAAAAAAACACCCGAAATATCATTCTCATATAATAGCAAGTATTTTCCCAGCGAAATGTGAATAATTATATATTTATTTAATTTTTTATATTTATTACAAGTATTTTTGGAATATTTTCGTCTTATCAAAATGTATTTTATATATACCTTTAAAATAAACTACCCACTATAACGTATTCATTTAGAAACAAATATTTTCCAAACATTATGTGATTCAAAATTGTAATTTTGCCCGCCATCACCGCCAACTTATCGAAATTACAGCCCATCGATAGTAAATCAAAAATTACTGTCAACGTTTTGAACAACACTGTGCTTTTATACGATATTTAACTACACTCAAACTACGTTCATTTTATTCATTTCAATTCCCTAATTTTGTGCATGCTTCAATAAATTGGGAACAGTTGTGAACAAAAAAAGTATAGAAGTGTTGCAAATGCATTTGACATTACGCCAATTGTAAGTGAACAACTTTATAATTAGCACTGTAAGTAAAGATATTAACAACATAATTCGCTTTCCGTGGAGCGTGCAAAACGACGTCGACGTTTTGTTGTCGTGCAAAAAGGAAAGAATAAGAATAAAAGAAAAAGGGAAGAAAGAGAGCCACTGCTTTAAGAATTGTGCGCGTTTTGTACGTGAATGTGAGTGTGCGAGTGTGTGTGTATGGTGTTTGCATACTTTTCTTGTTTCTTTTCGTGTCAAAATCAGTGCATACCAAACAGCTAGGCGAAGAGGAAACACAGCCAAAGTGGAGATCAGGTAATTAGCCAATCGGCTGCATTGTTTTGCCATTAGAGATGGGCGCATGTCGCAAATTACATTGTAATAATCGATACAAAAACATACAAAAATGCCAGTGATAAACATATATACATTTAAATACAATATACATTTAATAAGCTGTAAAAAAAGAGCGGTAAATTGCATGTAATTTGCAAACATTAAAGAGCTGTTTGTTTTGAAATCGGAGTCAATTGGCTGTCTGTTTATATTTTGAAGCAGTTAGCTGCACTTCAAATAGTATGTAATATAAGTATTTGTATGTATGTATGTAGTTCCCATGGCAATCAAGAAGCTCATCGACATGCGTCTAGCTCTACTGCTGCTTAAACCCTAGACATTAATTCCAATCATTTTGCAGATCTCTTTTTGACAAGAAATGAGCTACTTAACCAGCGAGCCGGTGCCGCCTGGATTCGAGGATGAAATGGCGCGAGCAGCGTTCATACAGAAGCAAATTGATAACTACAATGGTGCCGCTCTCATCGGTACCGAGTATGTGGTGGAGCTGCATGAGACTGGTCAAGTACATCCCGATTACTTTTGTGTGCTGTGCAACACATGCAACGACAGCTGCTCCATATTCACACACTGGACCTCGCTGACCCATCGGGAAAACTATCTGAAGACACATTTTCAGAAGGCCTACGAAAAGCTGCAGCAGCTGCGCCGCACAGCCAGCTACACTAACCACGACATGTGCACCGCCATGTCCAAATTGGTGCAACTGATTGAGCAGCAATGCGGACGCAGCGAGCAGCATTTGGCTGTGGATGGTGAAGATTTTCGTCGCTATCGTCCTAAGATTTGTTCACAGGTACGCGATCAGTTTCATGTCGATGAATGCGCCGGCGTCGATTACGTGGACGAAGTGCGTCAAATAATGCAGGATCTGAAGCCCAAGGATTCGCTCAAGGCAAAAGGGAATTTAAATGATCGCAAAGCTGATTCTACGACAATTGCACTTGATGCCATCTCCAGTGAGGACGATGATAATTTTGCTGCCACAGGACTGCAGCAGCCGACCTCGCAGCAGCCAAAGAAAGCGCGCAAAAAGCTGGAGGATCAAGTGCCGGCATATCGTGCCGCGAATCGTTCACCGCCTCTGGACAAAGATCTGGCAGCATTGGTTAGCAAGGCGACCTCAGCAGCGGCGAGCCTTAAGCAGCAGCTGCCGACGCCCAAGGAGCTATCGCTGCAGGCATCGCACATTGCCCAGGAGCGCTACAAATGGGAGAAGTTCCGCTGCCTACTGGAGCTGCAGCTGAAGCAGCTGCGCGACGAGACGGAGACGTACGAATCGAATCCGGAGAAGCATCCCGATTATTCGGAAGAATGGAAACTGTTCTGGAATCGTCGCTATAAGCAGCTGCAGGAGGAAAAGAAATGTGATCCGAATAGCTACGACTACAAGCCCGAGTGGATCACCTACTGGAAGGACAGGCGGGTCGAGCTCTTCAACATTGCCGTCAACAAGATCAAAAAGGATTTGAAAGAAAAATTCAAGCTTGGCGACGAGGACGAAGAGAACACCAAGGAGCTGATGGAGCGCTACAAAATACGTGTCGGGAGTCCCAAAAACATCAGCGAAGTGGCTGCAGGCACAGCTGGAGCAGCTGGCGCCGCTGGCGGGCGTCGCAAGAACAGCTATCGTGGCTCTAGCATTCGATCCAACAGCCGCATCGATGCTGTCATCGACATCAGCGATGACGACCAGCAGCCGCCAGCTGCTCCAACCACACGCACCAATCGCCGTCCCAACTATGGGCGCTCCATCTCGCGCAGTGCATCACCCAAGCGGGGCAGGCCGGTCTCGTCGCGCTTGGGTCGGCGGTCGCGCACCCGTTCCCCGATGAGCTCCCGGCGTCGGCCACGTTCGCGCTCCTCCAGATCGCGATCGGGCCACCGGCGCTCGCGTTCGCCCTACAGCCGAGGCCGGGAGAGATCGCTGCACTCTCGCGGACGCGACGATTATAGTGAGAGGGGACGAGAGAGGAGCGGCGAATACTATAGGGAGAGAAGCGGCAGCTTTTCGCGCTCCTCGCGCACCTATGAGCCCATCGAGTCATTCCGTGTGCTGGACTCGCGCCTCTATCCGGAATATAGTCAGCCCAGGCAGCGTTCAACATCACCGACGGGCACAATCGTATCGAATTCGGCCAAGGATACGGAGCCATCTGAGGAGCCCGAGGGTCCGCTGACTGTAGTCAGTGTGCTGCGCATGCTGTCCGCCCTGGAGGATCAGCTGGGCAGTCTGGGTCCCAAGGCTCTGAATCTGCTCAGCAAAGCGCTGGCCATGGAGAAGATCAAACCGAACGCTGCCGACGAGCTGCTGTTGAACGAGGACAACTGCGTCTTCATGGAGACCACCAAGGAGAAGCTAAAGGGTATTCTCATTGCCGAGGTGCTCGATGATCCCCAAAAAGTGCGCGTTGTGAAAAAGTTAATCAGCAATATAGCGACCATCATCTTCCAGGTGACCTCCAAAGGTAAGTTCAACACGATACCCAAACCCCAAATCCTTTCACTTTACAGACGCCAATCCAACCGTCCGGGATGTGGGTAAGTATTGTGTATTTGCTCCTTGCCGGCGTAAGGCGTTGGGAGAGCTTCCTCGAACAGTTACGCACATTTGGGCTGAATATTTGTACAGCCAAGAGTCGAGTAAATAAAAAATACAATTTATTCCAAAGATCCTCTCTTGGTTATCTGGAAATATTCAATACCTTCTATGCGATCTGTTTGATTGACTCACCCTAGCTATTAGCTATATCGATATTTCATATACGAATCCGTTTAAGCAGTTCGAACTTTTAGTTTTCGCGTTTTTCGTTCGGGTTTCGATTGAAAATAAATACCAAAACGTCTTCAATTAGTTATAATTTGGAAAACCTTTTTATGCGTATGCTATAAGTGTTCCAAAGAACGTTTTATATGTATGCTATAAGTAATTCTATTCTAAGTTATCTTGTGCTATTGGGCCATGCCTAGGATGTTACAAATATCTATATATATATATATAGATTCCCCCTGATCCACATATCTACGTCTTTGGGCTTCCAAGCCTAGGATATTATATATATGTCTCTTTCTTTTGGTCTTCACCTTTTGCATTTAAGATCAATTTTAGATTAAAATTTTTCGCACTAATAAATATCGATTACAACGTTATCGATAACTCTTTATATTAACAAAAAGCCCTAACATAAATATTATATCTGCTTGATGTAATATATTCAAACGTCTTTCAAGATCTTCTCGTTAGTTCAGCTTGAGCTGACAACTTTATAATATAGATATCGTGTTTAAGTACTAGACTTATCATATATGTTTATATATATAGATTTTTTTTCCACCTCAGGTCAACATTATTTGTTCTTTTTTTTCTTTTTTGTATTAACTGAAACAAATAAAATTTTAAAAATGGATTAAGTTTGAATTTCGAATCTCTAAAATGAGAGTAAACAAAAAAGTGAAACAAATGATATTTCTTGAAAGTTCGTAGAACAATTTTGCATATGGTATATATGTATGTTTATAGATCTATATAAATTTATATTTTTATATATATTTGACTATATATCTGGCATTATTTGAACTATATGCCAACTGTCTACGATCCTTTAAAAGTTCTTTTTTTTTTTTGTTCGGGAGCTCTATGTTACCTCCCTTTCTCTCTCGGTAAAGTGTAACGTTCCGCTTCAGCGTCCTTCAGGTTAGTGCTTAAAGTGTTCAAAAAAAAAAAAAAAAAAGAAGGAAAATAATGTTAAAAATAAATAAATAAATGGACAATCGTCCTGGTTAAGTGTCCTGTCACAAAATCGGCTGAAGGCGTCAAGTATGTGAATTGTATGTAAGACATAAGTTAATTGTTTTTGTATTTTTGTTTTGTTTTTCGCTAAAAACAATTTTTAATATTTGAATGTAATCATAAATGAATTAATGTCGTTTTTTATGTTGCTCCTTCCTTTTCACCCACACAACAACAACAACAACAACACACACACACACACACACCTATAAACCAGGTGCTCAAGAGCCAGCGCATCATGAGCCAAAGCAGACAGATTTGGTCAAGAAGAAGGAGTTCCAGCTGCCCTTCGATAGACAGATCGTCTCGTCGAAACTGGCCAGCGAGCTGGTGATGAATGGCATGGACAATTTGTGCACCGATGACATGAACAAATTGGTGCACTTCTTCACGCTGCTGGTGAGGACGCATCACAGTCGGCGCCAGGGCGACAGGAGCAGTGGCCTCAGCTTTGCCGAGGTGCCGCTCCGCCTGGGACTGGCCAAGCACGGCAATGAGGGGCACGAGGGCAACGTCAGCGGCGGCGGCGGCGGCGGCGGCGGCGTGCTGGACATTGATATTTGTGAGCTCATGAAGGAGGTGGAGCATCAGCTGGCCAAGGAGACCGGCAAAGATGTGACGCCCAAGGCGACAGTTAGCAGCGATGCTGGCAATAGCATGGAATCGCTCACCGATTCCGATCTGCAGACGCTGCTGCAGAACTTCAAGTTTCTGTCCAACGAGGAGCAGGTGCATCTGATTGGCCACCTGCGCAAGCTGGAGAAACTGGAGCCGGCACGCGTGGAGCGTTTGCGCAAATATGTGAACATTGCCGAGCTGAGCAGCGATGGCGAATCCTGCAGCGATTATCTCTCGCGTGTTGTGGCCAACGGTCGACCGGTTGTCGGCAACTCTCGCTTGCCGCTGGGCAGTGGTGGTGTTGGTATTGGTGCTGGTCTTGGTGGCGTTGGTGTTGGTGCTTGCGTTGCTGCTGCAGTTCGTCGCAAGAGCCTGGAGCGTGAGCAATCCTCGTCGGCCAAACTGCAGCGTCGCATGGATGTGCGCAATTCACCCAAATTCATACTGGATGATGATGACGATGATGATTACAATTTCGATGATCTGGTGATGAAGGCCAACAGCTCGAATGGCAACAAGAAGAAGCCCACACCCATTGTGCCGGCAGCTGTGTCACCCAATGCGCTGACCTTCAAGCCGGCGGCAGCAAAGCTTTCGTTGGACACCGAGAACATCATTGCCAATCTGATGGGCACGCTGACCAGCAATAGCAATCAGGCGAACAGCGCAGCCAGATCACAGCAGCAGCAGCAGCAGCACCAACAGCAGCACCAACCGCAGCACCAACAGCAGCACCAACAGCAGCAACAGCCTATTCGTACTCATTCACAGCAGCGCCAACAACAACAACAGCAGCCACAGCCATCGCAGCAGCCCACACAATTTGGGGAAGGTGGAGGCTCAGGCAACTCAGGTGGAGTAGGAGGAGCAGCTGCTAATGACAGCTACTATAACTATGGCCACGATCAGCTGTCTGGCGGTCCCAGCTATCCAAGCATGCCACAGCAACAACAACAACAACAACAGCAGCAGCAACAACAACAACCGCAGCAACCTTATAACATGGGCAACTACAATGCCTACAATGCTCCGCCCAACGGTGGCTACGGTGGTCAAATGAATCCCTGGGGGGGCAATGGACCACCGCCGCCGTTTAATAATATGCAACCGAACTTTTTGCCACAGCCGCAGCCGCAGCAGCCACCGCACTACAACAACATTTTTGGGCGACATCATTGAATGCGCCGCAATTTTGTAAAACAATAAACGAAAACTTGCATAGGATTTAAGCTTCTTTTTTTTCGCCCCTAGCTGTTAAATTGTCTCGAAACGATGCCTATCATATATAAAAATACAGTACAATCCGGTTATAACGATGCTTATGACACCGTCGTTATACCCGGCAGTCGGGCCCCAAAATTTACGAACGATATAAGCGGAGTCGCTATAGCCGGCTTCTACTGTATATTTAAATAAATATTTAATATACAAATATTGTATATATTTTAGTCTCAATCCAAGTCTAAGCATCACAAGCAAATAAAGCCAACTTTTTTTTTCCTCTTTTTTTTTTTGCATTTGTACATAATTTGAATTAAAATTAAAATTGAAACTAATTGGGCTTAGCATAATTGTTTTAACTTTTGTTGTACATATTTATTTAACTAGTCTTAAGTGCAATAATCAAATTAGGTCTAGAAACTTGTCTTCCACTAGCTACGGAAGCCTTTGGAGCGGATCTCTGGCTGAAGATGGAGATGGAGATGGAGACTGGATCGATCGATACTCGCTACTCCGATAATCGATCCTCGTTCCTTGTTCTACACTAAGCACTTAGTTGTCTATGGATAGTGAACTCAAATTGTTTTTCATATTGAAGATCGAGCAGTCGGGCAAAGATTTTACGTGAAGTGATCTATTATATATATATATATATATATATATATATATATATATATATATATATATATATATATATATATATATATATATATATATATATATATATATATGTATGTATACTATATCAGCATCAATTTCGACTAACCATGCCATTGCTCCTGTTGCTGCCAATTGGAATTCTGAAGTTAACAAAGTCAAGCCGTATTTCTTAAAACATATACATATATCTGTATCTTTGTTCTACCCACGACTTATTTTAAGCTAATTGTGTCTTGTCTCTGTCGTTATTTATATACATATGTACATATTCCTCAAAGGTATCAATAGATACACTTTTATTTTAAATTTTTAAATAAAAACATTTCATTTAATCTGTGCACAAAGTGAACAAAATGACTAAATATCATAGCTTGCAAATAACTGTCGACCGTTTCTCGTTGTCTGCAAATATGTGTCCTTTTCTTGACCCTTTACGAAAATATTCAACCAAATATGCAACCAATTTACCTGTTCTTAAATAAGCTCGCTCGCTTGCGCTCGAAGCGAAACCGTTTTTTCTATTCTGTTTTGTTCTGGTTGTTCCAAGAACATTTCGTCGTGTTAAATAAAGAAAACGGTCTTTTGCGTATGTATTGGTAAACATTCACACGCATAGGCAAGTTCATCGTAAAGCGTCTGTTTTTCAGACGGAATATATTAATTGCGGTCGTGAATTGAAAGTGTGAAGTTGTAAAATATTTGTTGTGCAACATGGGCAGAGAAATTAATAAAAAAGTGCACCAATTCTATATAAAAAAATAAATTTGAAGACCGTTTGCGTTGAGTTTTTCGGTCAAATGTTCTTTTGCTGACCCCCACTGTGCGAGCGCTTCTCGTTCTGTTCTTTACGCACTGCTCGTCGAAAACCCGACAGCGGTTGGCTCAACGAAACGAGCTCAACAGAAAACATAAATGAGACAGCAAGAGTCCCTTGCTCAGAACGGGAGCGATAGAGTACGATCTTTTTCGGTTTTGCTCGCAACGAGAGCGCAAGAAGAAAAACGGTCGGCAGTTATTTGCAAGCTATGCTAAATATATATCTGCTAGATTTTTGATGCCCCTTTAAGACTGTGAATGTGATTGAACCGGAGGATATACCCTGTACCCAATTTAGCAATTTGAATTTGTCTAGATCTCATATTTTGAGAATTGCAGAGAGAGGATCAAATCCTAGGTAGAGTCACATACACAGCATTAAGTATATTCTCGTACTTTGTAATTCTCTTTTGCCCCTCTCTGCAATTCTCAAAATATGAGATGAGAGCTAGACAAATATACTCCTACTTTATGTTGTATATGCCTTTCTGCCAAGGACTTGTTCCTTTCTCTGCAATTCTCAAAATATGACATGAGAGCTAGAGAAATCAAATTGCTGTTCAACTACTTTATGCTGTATACGTTATTCTAACTGGGACTTGACCCTCTCTGCAAATTTTCAAAATATGATGAATAAATATGTTGGGATCTTGAGAAATCAAATTGCTGAATCATGTGCAGGGCATCTCCACGTCGCATGTGCCTTAACAAGTGACAAAACATAATGACTTTTAGGTTTAATAAACCATTCTTTTTTTATATTTTGCATTATACGTAAAAACTAAAATTTGAATTATACTGCGAATTTGCAGCACTTGCAACATGTTTTGCGCCTCAGTTGCAATGGGGCAGCTTCATGAAGTTGACGGGCAGAGATTTAATGATTTTTGTGATCTCATCTTGGAGTACCTGGTGTAGCGTTACGCCCGTATGCCTGTAGACCCATTTGCCGTCCGTTTGGCCTGGTTGAACGACATAATCGAAACGTTTGGGTCCAGTTGTGGGCGAGCTTAGCCAGATTTGTTTATTGGGTCGCTGCCGATTGATCACATAGACGCCATAATTCTTGCCCAGATTGACACTCAGCACACCATCCTGTAAAATGTGTAAAGTGAGGTATACATATACAGAGTGCAATCCCACATGCTTACCCCAAAGATGACATCGGCGCCGCTCAGATCTGTTGCATTCTCAGTGAGTTCGTCAAAGTAGTCGGACAATGAATTCAATGTCTCGTTACAGACGCGGTCATACAATATGCCATCCACAACATAGTCCGGTTGGATTTGGTTGCTAGAGTACCGACATATTATCCCTTGACTTCCGCTCCCTCTGCTGCTGATGTCGTCGTCCTCCGGCGAGGGCCTGAAGTTTTGGGGAACAAGTGCCGCGATGTGCTCGTAGCGGTGAGTCCTTTTGATTGCCTGACCGACACGTAAAAATAAACGTATTCTATTCATTTTATAAAAGCCGAAAAAATCTAAGTTTTATTTATTTTTTTTTTTTTAAATATAAATCAAATAACTTCTGCTCTCGACTAGTGTTGAAAGTAAACTGATTGAGTAAGACTTTAGACTCAAGCCCAGGTTCGGGACGAAGAATCAAGGCATACTACGCTCAACGAGAATATTTAATGCATTTGTTGAGGCTCAACAACGAGGTGTTTCTTCAAACAAACATACATAATTTGTTTAACACATTACGTATTGAACTGACCGATGCTAGAGCTGATACATTCCGTTGAGAACAAGTTCATTTGAACGTGCAATTATGAACGAACTTTTACATCATTACAAAACATTTGGTGATAATATAAGTAAAGCTAATCAGCAATAAAACCAAATTTAAATTTTGTAAATAATAAATAAAACTAGTCATAATACAGGCTAATATTATTATTTTAAAATATGTTCCTTTATATTATTAAATAATATATAAATAAAATACAATTTTTGTTTCTCTTTATAAATGGAAAAATGTTATGATGAAAATAATAAAATAATTTGGCAAAAACTTGAAAATGCATAATAATTTAATCAAATTGAATCAAAGTACAGTGCTGTGAAGCGCACGAAAATGGCATGCAAACTATCGGCTAGCGATTGTTGTGACGCGTTGCGTGTCATCTCCAATTTTCAGTATAGAGAAAACCTATCAATGGCGTCCGCGTGAATTTACCACTGTTTTTTGTTGTTTTTACTTTGGAAATAAATACAAATTGTAATTCGCTCTCAACACAGTTCAAAAATATAACTATACATATATGTTACTAAACATGGCGCTGCCCAGCAACTACAAGCAAATCGCTGTTGGGGCACCATCGGGGCCGGCAACACCGCTACCAAGCGGCGTGGCCGGTGGTGGCGGCGGTGGTGGCGGCAGTGGCAGTAGCCGGTCGCGTTCCTCTGGCGGTGGCGCTGCTGGCGATAGGAATAAGGATCAGACGCCCATATTTACGCATAGTAATTATGGAAATCCAGCATTTACGCCACAGAAAGTGACCAAATCATCAAGCAGCAAAACCCAAGGCGAATCACGTTTACCAAAGCCACCGAAGCCGCCAGAGAAACCCATATTGCCCTATATGCGGTACTCGAAGCGTGTGTGGGATAGCGTGAAGGCACAGCATCCGGAACTGAAGCTATGGGAGCTGGGCAAAAAGATTGGCGTCATGTGGAAGCAGCTGAACGAGGACGAGCGCAACGAATATATCGATGAGTACGAGGCGGAGAAGCTGGAGTACGAGAAGGCATTGAAGGCATACCATCAGACGCCCGCCTACCAGGCCTACATATCGGCCAAGTCCAAGGTGAAACCCGAGGTAACCGACGTCCACGAGACCCCATCACGTGGCGGCGGCAGCAAAAGCCAGCACGAGCGCCGGATCGACATACAGCCGGCCGAGGATGAGGACGATTTGGATGAGGGATACACGGCCAAGCATATGGCCTATGCCCGCTATCTGCGTAACCATCGGCTAATCAACGAGATCTTCTCGGAAGCCGTGGTGCCCGACGTGCGCTCCGTGGTCACGACCCAACGGATGCAGGTGCTCAAGCGTCAAGTCAGCTCGCTGACCATGCACCAAACCAAGCTGGAAGCTGAGCTGCAGCAGATGGAGGAGAAGTTCGAGGCGAAAAAGCAACGAATGCTCGAGTCGAGCGACGCCTTCCAGGAGGAGCTCAAGCGCCACTGCAAGCCCGCCGTGGACGAGGACACGTTTCAGAAGATGGTGCACCGCATGTACGAGGACTTCAAACGGGGCCAGCGCATCGAGGAGGGGTCCAATCGCAAGGAGGATGCAGTGCAGTCGCAGCAGGCGCCCCAGACGCAGCCGCCGGCGCCCGAGGCGAGTGTTGCGCCCAAACCGGAGCCGGTGAAGCCGCCCGTTGTGGTGGCGCCACCACCACCGCCTCAGCCACAGCCGCAGCCGCAACTGGCGCCCGTGCACGAGCTGGCGAGCAAAACGGATCCGGAGCCTATGGACATTGAGCCGTCGCCAAAGCCATCAGTGCCACCGCCGCCGCCGCCTTCGAAGCACGACAAACTGGACTTGCCGCCGGTGCCACTGAACGAATCCATCAAAGATCCCATGAAACCTGCACCACCCACAGTGCTGAGCATGCCTGGCAAAGCGACCACGCCCACTGCCACGCCTGCGGCAACGCCACCACCGCCATCGCTGAGCAATGAACCGCCAGCGACGACACCAACGCCGCCGCCTCCACAGCAGCAGCAGCAGCCACCGACAGCTGCAGCAGGTCCTCAAATGCATCCGCATGGTCCACCACTTACACACATGCCGCCCCACATGGCGGCCCAGCAGCAGCAACAGCCGCCACAGCAGCAGCAACCACCACCTGGTGGCATGCCCGGCCTGCCGCCGCCGTTGCCCCACATGGGCTATGCCAACTATGGTGGGCCCGGTCCCGGCCAGCACTCGCACACGCACTACTACCAGCCGCAGTATGGACCTCACTCCCGGCCGCAGCCCTACTACACGCACCTGCCGCCCTATCAGCCCTATTCCCCGCTGCACTTTGCCAGCGCTCGGGAGCATGGCGGCGTCAGTGCAGCACCACAACAACAGCAGCAGCAGCCGCCACCACCGCCACAGCAGCAGCAAGGACCACCTCAGCAAGCGCCGCCGGGTCACATGCAGCATGAATCCGCGCCAGGACCAGGCGCAGTTTATGGAGCACAGCAACAACAGTCGGCGCAACCACCACAACCTCATCCACTGACGCAGCCTCAGGCAACACAGCCAACGTCAGCAGCAGGAGGAGGAGCAGCAGCGCCACCGCCACCAACAGCAGCAGCCGCTTCAGTGCCCACCGGAGCAGCTGCGTCTGCACCACCACCGCTAAGTGGAACGCCCGCCTCACAGCCGCCGCCGCAGCCAACATCAGCGGCAAATGATGCAACCTCGAAGTCAGACTCGGACAAGCACGAGACGGACTAGGAAGAAGCTACACCCAGCTCCCAGCTCCCTAGAGACACCTTTCAACCATGTACGCATACTCGCTCCAATCCAATCACTCGAATGTGTGCGTTGTAAATTAGACTCCCAATCAATGTACAGCGCACCGTAGTGAAGCACACAAAAAACAAAAAAACATTTAGTATTAAGCACAAAATTTATATTAAATAATTATATACTTCAATTTTTTTTTTTAACTGCAATTGTACCAAATTGATTCAATAATTATTTTACTTACGTCACATTATTACAATTAAAAGCAAAACATTTATAAATACGTGCGAAAATTTATATTTTAGACAAGTTCTATGTAAAGAAGAAAAATAAGAAAAGCTAAAACGTTTATTTTGTTTGTAATTCAAAGAAGAAAATTAAGAAAACTTACGTGTTTGTTTTTTCTCATTTCAATCTTGCATAGAATATAATCTGAAACTTTAACTCGCAGTTAGATCTGAAATATACAAATATATATTAAGTAAATATAAATTTCAAATGACAAAACTAAATTTTAAATTTGACATGGCGTATGTAAACTCAAATATATCGATAGCTAACCTGAAGAGCTACTTTCGATATATCGGTGACTTTTGATATAGGTATCGCGGCGACTGTTGTTTTGTTTTCATTTCGCAGCGTTTCATTGGCCGAGCAAAGTGCATTTAATGCAATATCTGGTAAAGGCAAGGTCGGTGCCCTATCGTTGGCTACTCGCTCGCAATTTAATACTTGTTGCTGCTACGGCCGCCGTCACAAGCCGCACGGCCTTAGCGACCAACGCTTGCAGTACATCCGGCAATAGCTCCACCATTGGCAGCCAAAACCAAAATAATAATAAAATAAGCAATATGGATTCTGATCCTGTTTATGTAGCCGGCACCAGTTCCGTGGCCTTTGTGACTACTCCCGACAAGGAGTCGGCAAAGAAGCTGGCCCACGGCATCATCGAACGCAAACTAGCGGCCTGTGTGAATATCATACCGCAAATCGAATCCATCTATATGTGGGAAGGGAAAGTGAACGAGGATAACGAGTATCTCATGATGATCAAGACACGCACCGCCCGCATCGATGAGCTGAGCAAGTTTGTGCGCGAGAATCATCCATATAGCGTGGCGGAGGTAATATCGCTGCCTATACAGGCTGGAAATCCACCATATCTGAATTGGATAAGCCAAACGGTGGTGGATCCAGTGAAAGAAAAGAAAGAGAATGAAAATTAATAAACTTTTAAATTCATTACGTTGATAAGACTAACTGTTGTTTTACTTTCGCCGCCATTGGCGGACGTTGCCAGAGAGTCTGTTACACATTTTCAGCGCTCAGCTGTGTTGTAAAGTAGAGATGACATGTTATCGACGTTCATAATTCGAATAACTTAAAATTGCTAAAATTGTGTTGACTGTAGCCTGCAAATCCAAAATCTTAACATAATTAAGTAATGTATTGCAAAAGTATAAATATATCTATAAACTTTACATACAAACTGTGCGTCGGTAGCTGCCGCGAATAACAAACTATCGGTATTTCCATAATTATATCGATAGTATGCCACCTCTATTCTGAAACGCGCACGGTACGTTTTGTGCAAACAAAAGAAAACTTAATAAACGCGAAATAATAGCATGTCCGAGGATGATGCAGGCGTGCATCGCTTGGAGGGCACTTCAGCCCAGGAGCAGCGTGGCGGCCTGGTGCTCAAAAAGCCCAAAGACAGCGGCAATGAGAGTCCCAGCTTTAAGGTGCCGAAAGGCTCCGTTCTGGGCCTGGACAAGCTAGCGGCCAAGCGACGTGCTGAAAAAGCGCGCCTGATCTCCTTTCAGGACACTGAGTACGATGACGGCGGCACGCCCTCCAGCACAGCCAATGCCACGACGCCCGCCAGCGAATTCGCCTTTAAGAAACCCGACACGAAGAGCTTCGAAAAGCTCAGCCGGCAGCTACGCGAACACAAGGACGAGACGCCATCGCACACGGGCGGCGTCTCTGAGAAGGCCAGGGAGCGACTGCGCGAGCACATTCAACGAGATCGGGATCGCCATAAAGGCGCCGTGCGCAAATCGTCACGCGATGACTCAGATGGCAAGCGGGACCGCGACAGGGGGAGAGACAGAGATAGAGAGCGTGAGCGGGACAGACAGCGTCGTGGCGATGAGAGACGCAAGCGAGCACGAGAACAGGACCAAGATGGCAGACGAAGGGATCGGGATCGAGATCGCAATCGAGATCGTTCGGCGTCGGTGCGCAGCGTTCACACGCCCCGCGAGCCAGGCACACCAGGCGGCGGTGTCTCCGGCAGTTCCTGGGATGATGACGATGGCGAGGGCAGCGGTGGACGTAAATCCGACTGGGATTTCCCCACACCACGCGGCGCTGGCTCCGGCTACGGCACTGGCTCCAGCTTCGGCGACTGGTCTGAGCGAGGCAGCAGTCGCAGCCGGAATGTCGATGACACCACCCGTGCCACGCCCGCACATCGTTACAATCAGTGGGCGCACGACCGCAAGCGAAGCGGTGCAACGCCCTGGGCCGAGGATGCTGAGTTGCGTGACATGTGGGAGGAGGAGCAGCGGCGCCTGGACCGCGAATGGTATAACATAGACGAGGGCTACGACGACGAGAACAATCCGTTTGGCGGCAGCAATGCCGATTACTTTCGCCGCCGCGAGGAGCAGCTGGAGCAGAAGCGGAAGAAGCGCATCAGCGCCCAGCAGCGTCAGAATAATCGGGACAATGAGCTGTGGGAGCGGAATCGCATGTTAACATCCGGCGTGGTCACCTCCATCAATGTCAGCGATGACTTTGACGAGGAGGCGCTGGAGCGAGTCCATTTACTGGTGCATCATATAGTGCCGCCGTTCCTGGACGGCCGGATTGTGTTCACGAAGCAGCCGGAGCCGGTGGTGCCCGTCAAAGATCCCACCTCGGACATGGCGCTGCTGGCGCGCAAGGGCAGCCTCCTGGTGCGCAACTATCGGGAGCAAAAGGAGCGCCGCAAGGCGCAGAAGAAACACTGGGAGCTGGGCGGCACCAAGCTGGGCAACATTATGGGTGTGCAGCGGCCGCAGGACGATGACGATGCCAAATTCGATAGGGACAACGATACGGCCGACTATCGCAAGGATCAGAAGTTCGCCGATCATATGCGCGACATGCAGGACAACAAGGGCAAAAGCGAATTCTCGCGCAAGAAGACAATCGGCGAGCAGCGTCGCTTCCTGCCCGTCTTCGCCTCCCGCCAGGAGCTGCTCAATGTCATACGCGAGAACTCGGTGGTCATCATTGTGGGCGAGACGGGCAGCGGCAAGACCACCCAGCTCACCCAGTATCTGCACGAGGATGGCTACAGCAAGCGCGGCATGATCGGCTGCACCCAGCCGCGTCGTGTCGCCGCCATGTCGGTGGCCAAGCGCGTCTCCGACGAGATGGACACCCAACTGGGTAGGTCTAATGCCATGCCACTTAATCTGCTTTATGATTTACAATCGAATCTCCTTTGCAGGCGAGGATGTGGGCTATGCTATCCGTTTTGAGGACTGCACCTCGGAGCGCACCGTCATCAAGTACATGACCGATGGCATCTTGTTGCGCGAGAGCCTCCGCGACCCGGATCTGGACAGCTATGCGGCCATCATTATGGACGAGGCGCACGAGCGCTCGCTCTCAACGGACGTGCTCTTCGGATTGCTGCGTGAGGTGAGTTTCAAGCATGTGTGGTGGAGATTGTTATTCACCTTTTGCAATTTGATTTGATCTGATGGATCTTTCAAGTGTTTGTTGTCCGAGCGTTATGAAATTTGGAAGAAAGTCAAAACGATGCCTTCAATATTTATATAAGGAAATAAAGATTTTAATATTGACAGAAATCTTTACTTTTGCTAAAGATCTACATATAACTAGATATAGAGATATCTTTTGTTGATTAGTATTAGGAAAAGTCTTTTCCTTTTAAAATTTGAAGGAACTGGAAGTCTACAAAGGGTTTGCCGAAAATCTAGCTAGATATTTATATATTTATATTTATATACTAAACTTTCTTTATCTTAACTTTTTTTAATATATCTAAAAGTCTTCTTATTTTTGCTGAAATTCCAAAACTAAAACTAGATGATTTTGTCTAAAATATTCTAATACTAAAAGCAGTCTTTAAAGTTTTGCTAAAAATCTAAAACTAGAGATAGGGACTTCAATCTTATATGGTTCAGTATTAGGAAAAGTCTTCTGCTTCTAAAACTTAAAATTTTTATTTCAAAACTAGGAATAGTATAAAGTTTTTTATCTGAAGTTTTCTAATATTAAAGGGTCTTCAAAGTTTTGCTGAAAGCCTAAAACTTGAAATAAAAAGTTGTATTTTAAATTTTTTAATAATAAAAAGGTATACAAAGTTTAGTTGAAAATCGTAAAATTGAAATACAGAGTTCTTTATCTTAACTTTTCTAATATTTCTAAAAGTCTTCATAGCATTGCTGAAAATCAAAAACTAGACAGTTCTGAAGTCTACTAATATTAAAAGAACTCGGAAGCTTGAAATAAAAAATTTCATTTTAAATTTTCTTATATTTTGCCGAAAATCGAAAGCTAGATAATTTATGTATATAAATATTCTTTACCTTAACTTTTCTAATAGTCCTAAAAGTCCTCAAAGCTTTGCCAAAAATCGCAAACTATAAATAGTATAAAGCTCTTTATCTTAAGTCTTCAAAGCTTTCAAGCAAACAATTTTATCTTAAGTTTTCTTCAAAGTTCTGCTGAAAATATAATTTTTTATCTTAAATCTTCTAATATTAAAAGAAGTTCAAAGTTTCGCTGAATATTAAAAACTTTATAGACTTATCGGGAGCATTTCTCAATTCACATCATTGAAATAAAAGTCGGTTGCAAATAAGTTGTCCGTTGGTAAACATTTAATAATATCCAAATATAAAGCATTTTACAAACATTTCATACTTAAATTTCACATTGCCAAATGTATATATTATCGTATATAGTATATATAATATATATAAATATTTTAAAAATCGCTTAAGAGACTAAAAACAAAAATACATATCATATAGTTAAACGTATATATATATTTATGGGTGTGTGTGTGTGAATGTTATCAATTACAAACTAATTGGTTGACGTTACGTTACGTGACGTAACGCGCAATGCATGTATTGTGAGGTGTGGTGACTTTGTGTGTGTGTGTGTGTGTGGGGAATATGTGCAGCGCGCTTATGTAGAGTAATAAAGCGCGCGCACAAAAGTATGCTGCAGCAAAAAAGTGTTGAAAAACGCCATGTTTGCTTGCGGTTGGTTTTTGTTTTTTGTTTTCTTTCTTTAATTGTTTTGTAGAAAACAACAAAAAAGTGCCTGCTTGATTATTCATATATTTCTATGACAACATAATAATATATATATATATAATAATAATTATATTATAATAGCTATAATACATCATTAAAATAATGACAATAATTATAATAATAATAATAATAATAATTATAATAATAAAAAAACAACAAATTGTTAATAAGTCTTTTCGAATTTCACAGTGTGTCTCTCTCTCTGTCAAATATACAAATTTCAAATACAATTTGTATTTCGCATTTTCTCAAAGCTGCAACAGCAAATCTCTCTGTGTGTGTATGTGTGTGTTTGTGTGTGTGTGTATTGGCCACTTTTTTGTTTAAATTTTAATCTAATACTGCCAATTAAATAAAGTAACAAATTCAGAGCCTGCTCTCGCTGTCGCTCACACGTTGTTCTTGTTGTTTCTTTAGCATATTGTTCATATACATATGTCTATATATATATATATATATATGTGTATATGTGTATATAGTGAACATATGTTAATAAATATACATATATTTGCATTTGTTTGGTGCTAAAATATGATTTATCTTATCACAATTTGCTTTGGATTTTGTTTGTTTTTCTTTTGTTTCGCTCTGTGGAACAAAGCCAGAAGAATTTCAAGCAATCTATGTATATGTATGTATGTATGTATGTCTATGTGTGTATGTAGGTATGTGTGTGCTTCGTGTGTTAGTTACTTTGAGTGGGAGTGGCACTTTTGCCTATTATTGAGCACCAGCAACATGCCCGCATTCATGCCAACGCTGCCCCATTTCACGCACTCGGACATCTGCAAGATACATTTGATTACTTGTAAAGATATGCAACACGATTAAACAAACAACACAAGCGAGATTTGTTTATAATAATAATTGATAGAGGTATTTGAATTATTATTATTATTATTATTATTTGCTGCTGCTGCTGTGTAGCCTGACACAAAATGCAATTGATGGAAATGAATGCGCTTTAAATCGCTGCGATTTATCAGTAAACACAAATAAATATATATATATATAAACATATATACATATATATATAGAATTTGGCATAGCTCTGCTTTTGTTCAGATCAGTCGAATGTAAATACATACATACATATACATGACATCAATATGTATATATGAATATTTCGATTACAATTTTGGTTTTTCTTTTTCTTTTTTTGTTTGTCCGTTCTGTGTAAGTTGGCCAAGTTAACAGTTGTGTGTATGTGTGTGTGCTTGCTGTTGCAACTATAACAAGGTGTTGATTTATGTGTGTGTTGTGTTTGTGTGTGTGTGGCGGGCATTTTGGAATATACAGTATATGATACTACTACCTATATACAGCCTAGAGTATATAGGTGCGTCGCTTATCAGTTGATCAAATGCAGCAGCACGTGATTCGCACTCGTCGTTACCTGTCGCTTGCGCACATCCTGCTGGCGACTGCCATAACGGCACCAGTACACAAAATGCTTATTATTATTCCAAAGACTCTGTTTGGCCTTGCGTGCCAGCGACACCTGTTAAAGACAACAAATTAGTAAAAGAACAGATATTATATATATATATATATTGTGTATATTAAATATTCACCTGATTGCGTATGTCCTTTTCGTTGTGCGGGGTTTTCTCCTTGTCAGCGAAATTGTTGATGCGCAACTCCCAGCCGTGACTCCAGATGTCGGCCAATGACATTTTGATTAGTTTATAGGTTCCGTTCTCTCGTATCTTTACAGAATAGATCTCAATAGTTTCCGGTTTTGGTTTATTGTCTGTAACAAGATTGTAAGGCACACATACACATTAATATTATTATCAATATATATATATATATATATATATATATATATATATATATATATATATATATATATATATATATATATATATATATATATATATATATATTGACATCAATTTAAACAATTCAAAATGACAATCTCAATTCTGGTGCAATCTGCATTCGCTGTCAATTGATTCGTTTAAATTCAAATTCAAATTTAAATTGCTGCAGCGTTGCCCATTTGATAGTTCTATGCAAATTGATTTGTTATACAACACTGCAGCTGCAAGCTGCAATCTGTGTCCACACACACTGCAATCGATTATTAGGATAATCGATGTCGATAGAAAGAAAGACATTGCACAGTTTCTCGAAATGCAAAATGCAATTTGTAATTTCACAAACTTATGCAAACGAAAAAAAAAATGTTTTTCTTAAAAAAACTAACTTACGCCTTGACAATTATTTAATTATTTTAAACGCTGCCTTGTTAAAAAATTTAAAGTGCTGTTAAGTAACAAGCTAAATTAGTAAATCTGTAATATATATTTTTATTTATTATTTAGTAGGCCTCATTATATCACACCAACGACAGCAATATTTCATTGTTTTTGCTTTAGTTGCGTAATTGCTTTTTTACTTTAATTTTATTGTTATTTTTATTTTTTTATGAATGACATGAGCTCTAATCATCTATAATTAGCATCGCTAATATTTCACACTTTTGTGCTCCTTTTTTTTCCCTCTTCTGTTGTTGTTGTCGTTTCTAAGCATTTGCCATGCGCAACTAATTTGCGCGCATTTTTAAATTGTTTGCCCCAATGTGTGGGCGACTCGTGTTGAAGAGGACTGTGGGTTGGATTGGGTTGCTTGGTTGATTGTTATTTAAGTTGTTCATGTCTTATGTGAGCTAAATATGTAATCGTCTAGGCACTCATGTTCATTCACACACACACACACATACACATAGATTTCATCATTAAATAACTGTAAACTGTAATCGCAGGTCGTGGGAAAAATGTGCTTGTATGTTTGTGTGTGTGCTCAGCACAGTCGGAAGAGGAATAGAAAGAGAGGGAGAGAGAAAGAGAGAGAGAGAGAGAGGAGTGCACTTTGAAGTGAGCTCATCTACAGATTGCTCATAAATGTTAATATTTCTTTCTTATGGTTCATTGAACGTATTACAAGCGGCACCTGTTGGGGTGCTTTGTGTATGTGGGTTTGTATGTATGTATGGGATGGTGATAAGCCTTATGCAGATAAGCTCTATTTATGTGTGACGTCGTCACCCAGCATGCGATTCTATATTCAAATGCAGCAATTACATCAAAATTTGTTAATCACGTTTGCAGCGTTGCTTATCAGTTCTTATCTTTGTCTAACAAATACAAGTTTGCTCATAAAAGATGAGTTAACAGTTAAATGAGTTTAGTTAAACATTCCATGAGATTCTTATACGATTTATCTATGCATACATGTACACACATTCATATGTACTATATATGTATGTATATGTAATAGCAGCTTATTTAGTCATGTCAATGTACAGGATAATCACCACTCGGCATGCAATTAAAATCAAAAGCTTTGTTGGCATAGCAAACGCATGAACGCATACATACACACACACACACATTTATATATATATATAAATATACATATACATGTACACACTATATGCATTTACAAACAAACGCTAACACCCACCGCCATATATGGTGAATTACTCGCAGCACGAGATGCAACAGTCGCCTTCGCAGTGGTGAATGTCACAACGTAAGGTAAGCTTTTGGGGCGCAGAGTAAACAAGTTCACCACACATCACAAGACTGGGACTGCGACCCAAAGGCTGGCGGACGTGCTGTCGGCAGAGCAGCAATACAAAAGACAACAAAAAAAACAGCAGCATGCGTGACTCAAAGCACATGATGCTCTTGCTGCTGCCTCTGCTACTGCTGCTGCCTCTGCTGCTGCCTCTGCCGCTGTCGCTGCTGCTGCGGCTGCTGCTGCCTATGACAAGGCGCGCATTGTCAGCAATATTTAAAGTATTCGTGTGTTTACATTTTTTGTACACTCTGCGCACGCATACAAATGGAATGTTCTGGCAGCTGTCAGCGCAGCATTGTGAATGGTCATGTAGCTGCAGCAAGTGTGAGAGCGAAACATTGTATGCCTACGTACGTGTATATGTATACTATTTGTTAGCGTGTGTGCGTGTGTGTGAGCGTGAGTGTGTGAATGCGTGCGTGCGAAACGCGACGTCGCAAAGTTCGTTGCTGCGCCGCTGCGCTGCTGGCGCTTTGTTTTTGCTGCCTCTTCAAAGCGCTGAGAAGTGCTCATTGTTCTTGTAGACAGCACTCGACAGTTATTGTTTTTGTTGTTGCCGACTTCGATTAGATAAAAGGCGCCCATATGTACAACATACATACACACATACATAGCACACACACGTATGCATTGTATACTATGTATATAAAATTTGTTGATTTTATTAAATGCCATTTTGAAATATCAGCATGTGCCAAACTTGTGAGATTAGTTTAATTGCTCTGACGTCTGCAGTGTGATTAATCATCCTCAAGAGTAAGAAAAACTGATATCAAAGCAGTTTTTTTTCTTTCTTCTTTTTTTCCTTCTTTTTTTTGGGTCAAGAACAAAACGTAGAGCCACTTAAATGGCCCATAAGAATTAAAAAAAAAAGGTTTGCAGTTTTTTTTTGTGAGAATTCTTTACGGCATAAACTATGCACAGACTGACATGAGCTTTTCACACTAAAACAGAGGAAAGCTTTTTTTTTTGTATTCCCCTCCACCCGAATGGCTTTTTCGCCTTTTCGCATTTGCTGTACTCACCTTTGGCCACCTTGCAGAGTACGATGCCGTACCATGACGCTACCGGCGTCTCGTTCTCATCCTGTGTCTCGAGAAAGCTTATGCTGCTGCTGCCGTTACGTGGAATTATCAATGGCGGCGCCAGCGTGAGCACCGGGCAATCGATGTCCAGGGAATCGGCATCGCTGGCAGCGGCCGCTGCTGCGGCGGCGGCGGCTGCATCGGCAGCGGCCTTGGCAGCGGCACTGCTGCGCACCTCCACAATGAAACCGCACTCGACTACGGCGCAGAAAATCCGATGCTCTTCGGGCTTGAACCATTTGGATTCGCGCAGCTTTTGTACGGCGACGCTGCTGCCAAATGTTGCGTTCACATTGGCGCCGACGCTCAGCTTGTGGTGGGGATGATGATGGTGCTGCTGCAGCAGCAGCGACGGCGGCCAATTCGATGTGGGAGAGCTGGGCGCCGATTGTGAATAGCCGGCGCTGCTGCTGCGACCATTCGACGCTGCTGCGGCGGTCGGTGGCGTTGCCTGATTGTTGTGGCCCTGCAGTGGCCACCATTTCAGTGAGCTGACAAAACTGTTTGATCGGTTCATTGTCTGTGGGCGTAGGTGTGGGCGTGGCCTATGTTGTTGCACACGCGCGCGTAACTTTCACTTATTCACACTTACAAACAGTGCGCGCGCGTTTAGCTCTAATCCCCTTTTTTCCTTCTTTCTTAGTTTTTCTGTTTTTCTTTTTGCTTATATTTCTGTCTCCTTCTAATGCGTTTGCCGTTTGTTTTGTTTTACGCCCGCTTATCGTTGGCCCGATGCTCCAATTAAAAAAGTTGCCTTTGCTTTGCTTTTGTTTTGTCTTTTCGCAAGACAACACAAAAAAAATGTAAATAAATAGAGCGAGCACAAGTGCTTGGCACTAGAGTTAATGGAAATGCTGCTTGTATTTAAATAAAAATTATAAAGCGCAAATTGTGTGTCTTTCAATCAGCATACAAAACAACAATTTTCAAAAAAAAAAAAAAAACAAAAACAAAAAACTCTATGCCCTGCGTCTGTAAATTTTTCTTGCTTGGTCTGGTCTCTTTTATGTATTTTCTTTTCACAGCGATTTCGTTTCGGTAAGTTCGTGTTTTTCGCCTGAACGCCGTTTGTTGCTCTTCTGTTTTGTTCGCTTCTGCTTGCTGTTGCTGCTACTGCACCGCTAGAGACTCGAAAGCCAAATACCAGCATAGCAAAGGTTTATTTATAACCAAAGCCGGTTTCGGTTTGTCAGCTAGCCAGCGAGTCGTCGGCTGCGTCGTCGTCGTCGTCGTCTGCAGCGTTCGCTCTTTTCGTGGTGGTATTTGCTCTCGCGCGCTCTCTCACTCTCACTCGCGCTCGCTCTCACTCTCTTTGGTGTGGTGAGTTACGAAGCTGCCGTTGTGCCCTGTTACGGCGACGAGCTTGTTGCACGTTCCGTTAGGCTTTGCGCCTTATGTTGTTATACTCTTTTATTTTTCTTCTTGTTGTTACAGTTGTTTTGTGTTTGTTGTTGTTATTTATTATCGCTTTAATTGCTGGTATATCAATTTAATTATGTGCTTGTCGCATATGCAGTTACTAAAACGCTTACCTGATGCTAGCTAGCATCGCAGCCGCAGTCGCCAACGCTGCCGACGCCAACAGCGACATCACTGGCTGCCTGACCTTCTTATTCTTAAATTTATATTGTTAAAAAAAATATATATTTTGTTGTTAACGGCGTAGTTTTTGTTGTTATTTTCATTGCCTTTGCCATTGCCCCGCCGACACGCTCAGCACAACAAAATACTTAACATGTAGCATGTATTCTATGTGTATGTATGTGTGTGTGTACATACACGTCACATGGCAAGCGGCCCCAAAAATAAATGATTGATTTAGTTTATTATAAGAAATATGTATGATCATTTTATTGTATGGGCAATTGTTGATTACTTGTTTATGATTGATTGCAATAATAATAATAGTAATAATACAGTGTTTGAAAGCATGCATAGATAAATGTTAATACATACATACATACATACATATGTATTTTTGTAGATTTATCTTAAGCATTTACAGATGAAAGCTTTTTTAGTACTCATATCATTGATATATGTATGTTTGTATGTGTGTATATATATGTATGTGCGCACTTTTAGCAGATATTTGTCACATATACGATCATTCCTAAGCTTATTTTTAAAGTTACTGCCATGAGTCTTTAAAACTTTAAATTGAGCAACTTTTAATTACATTTGACCACTGTGTCATGGTTGCCTTTGACTCGTCTGCGTCTGGTAAATTCAGTTATAGAGTTGAAATTTGTTGAAATTTACTTTTACGACTTTTTTACCAGAGGCGTCAGTTGGTATGTGTATAAGTACATACATATATACATATGTATGTATATGTTTGTTTACTTTCCACTGCAAATTGCAAATTGCCTTCTCTGCAATTCTCATGAGTTCAAGTCGTGTCTAGAAGTTTTCCTAGCTTTACAGATAAGTGTTAGATTAACAAGTTGCTTCGACAATTCAATAAAAACATATTATTTATATATCATATGCTAAAATCTACAGATATATGTAAGTATATCTAATTATACATAAATGCACTCGAGTGCAGAGGAACTGAGTGAAAAGCGAACAGAAAACAAAACTTGCAAACTTTTTTTTTATATGTACATTTGTCTATTTGAATTGTATTTTTGGGTGCATTTGCACCTCGAAAGCTGTTGACAATTTGTGGTAAACAAATAATATCTACGGCTGCAATCAGAATCGGAAATTGCCCCCATTTCAACTCTAACATTTGGGGGTGGGGCAACGTATTCCTCTTGAGTATTCTGTCATACATATCAATTGGTATATTAATGCATGCATGTGTGTGTGTATGTCTCTCTCTCTCTCTCTCTCTCTCTCTCTCTCTCTCTCTTTTTCTCTCTCTGCTGGATGGGCTTGAGCATTGGCATTGGCAATCCTACTATATAATAACATTATCAGAGGAGGCCATACAACGATTAGTGAGCTGCCCAGCTCAGACACGCAGATCGATATTGTCGCCCCAATACCTCGGTCGACAATGTCTTTCTCTCTCGTTGTGTGTGTGTGTTAGTGTTAGCCAACACTGGACAATCGTTTCGGCTTTTCTGGCTTTGCAATCAATTCAAAGGCTTGGCGAAAGCTTTTCGCTGTGACGTCGCAGCTTTCGCTTGTACACCAATGCATGAGACTGTGTGTGTATCTGTGTATGTGTCTGTGTGTGTGAGCTTCTGAAATAAGTTACGTTTGGGACATCGCAAACGACAATTAATTTGACCTATTAAGTTGCCAAAGCTTAAAACTGGGCCAAGCAACGGCAACGCCGAAGGCGACTGCGACGGCGACTGCGACGTCGCTGCTGACGTCGCTGCTGACGTTGTTACGCTTTTTATTTAATTTCATATTTTTATATATTTTTTTTCTTTTTTTCTTTTTTTTGGATTTGTTTCATTTTCAAGTTTTTCATTTCGTTTACCCTTACCAAGGTCATTGTCGCTACGTCGCACTGTTTGGTCACATATATACATATATTGAATTAACAAGATATTATCAAAATAGGTTGAGGTTGAGAATATTCGCATCCCTATTTAAGTTAGCTTAAATGGGGAGGTTTAGGCAAGGAGCTTGAAACAAGTAAGAACGTTTCTGCGGGCGTTCCCGACTGCAGAATACTCATTCATAGCCCAAGCCCTACTAGATCCGATTTCCGTTTTGCCACGCCCCCAGTTGGTATATACAGAGGATGACAGAAATTTACTCGTTTAATTTTGAGTTTCTAGCTGTTAAACTAAATTAAAATACAGGTTGTTTTCGATTTGCCACGTCCATAATGGGTGTTGATTTATCCGTCATATCTTCTTGATATTGGACTGTCCACTAGAGTATATTCTAATTTTCAGCTCTCTAGTGCTTCAACTACCATGGTTTCTGTGATACCGGAAAATGCACATGCCGATTTTCCACGTCCCTAGAGGGCAGATCGGGAAAATATTAACACCCTATAATTCAAGGGTTTACACAAGTATATGTTCAAAATTTCAAGTCTCGAGCTTCAATAGCGTAGAAATGGTTTGCATTCATACGGACAGACAGACGGACATTCCGATATACTTAATATAATTGCTAAATTAAAGATAGTTGAAATAAGTGAAATATAAAAAATACCATTAAACTTTTGAGTGCTAAATTTTACTAAATAAACCTTTATAAAAAGATATATATTTTATAATTAAAAACAAATATACAAACTACAATTACAGGGTATTAAAGCTGCGGTGCAGCGTCGTCGCTTAAACGTTTCTCTCTACAAATTGTTTCAGGTTTTTCATTTATTTATTCGAGTATTTCGCAGTCGACGCTGATGGCGACGTCGACGTCGACGTCGTCGTTGCTGTTGTTGCTTTTGATATAAATACGCGCAGCTCTACAAGTTGTTGTTGTTGTTGTTGTTGTTATTGCTGCTGCTTGTTATTCTCCATATCTATTTATAGTTTAACCTTGTCGGCATTGGGACACAGGGGCAGAGGCGTAGATACAGAGAGAGAGGGGGGATGAGTAGCGGGGTCTCATGATTATGCCATGTCGCATTTTCGCTGCCAATTGACTGCTGCGCCGCTCAACTCAACTGCGTTTAATTAGCTGCTGCTGCTGCTGCTGCTCGGTTTCAGCATTTCTACATTTCTCTACGCCGTCGTCACCTATAAAGCCACAGCCACAGTTTGAAACCTCCCCACCTGCCGATGCCCCTGCCTCTGCCCCTACCGTCTGCTGCTATCTCTGCCTTTGTCTCTGTCGCTGCATTTGCTTCTGCTCCACCTAGCACTTTGCAATTGTTTGCCTAATTAAGAGTGCTGCACTTTAGATACTCTGTAATTGGGGTATTTAAATTTTAGGACGATCTGAGTAACAACGCAGCTGAAACTATATGCAAATATGATTCTATGTGCATATGTATATATAAGTTAATGATATCTAAGGAGGCCGATTTTTCCTGTCAGATGTTCCAGGAGAGATTATATTCAATTTAACCCTAATTGTTACTAAATTATTCAGTATTATATTAACTACCATATTTCATGGAATACCAAGTCTTTTTGTCTTATCGTGAATAAGAATAAGAATAACTTATATACATATGTATATAATTCTATATTCAATTGACTGCTATATATATATTTATACGTATATGTCAAGCCCTCTGAATATCAGATTACGAAAGTGTATGCATGTGTACGTACTATCATCGCTTAAGTTTTAAGCTCTTGCATGAAATATTAATGCTGAGTGAATTATAAATATTTATGAATAATTTATTATGTCAACTAGATATATAAACATATATGTATATTTTCCTATACTATATATATAGAAAATTTTATTAAAATCGTACTGTCCATATCATAAAGGATAATGCACAACATGATTTCTATATGAAATATGTTTCTCTCTCCTTTTCATTCGAGTTTTTATACCCTGAAAATGGGAAATCAGGGTATGTTTTTGTGAAAAAAATAGATTTCTGTGAATTTTAAACAATTTTGATTTGTTTTATATTTTGGGTACTAGCTCCAAATCCATCCCCTTTCCTCAAAATTGGCAAACAAGATTTATTTCAAATATTAGAGACTTGGGGGCTGGAAAATACCTACAATTGAGTGTTCTTATCACATTTTGAAAGTTTGATATAGATACTCCCTCTAGTGCGTAGTTAGCAAAGAATTATTGGAATATCAGTTCTTCGAAGAGTTCAGGGGATCTCGTAGTCGAGCAGTCTCGACTAGAGTTTTCTCACTTGTTTATAAGTCAGCAAGTGTATTGGAAATTCGACTCGCTATCATCTGTATTTCTTCGTGTTTGTTGTAATTGTAGTTTTTATTAACCATTTGCGCAATGCAACACGAACGAATGTGCGTAGGTCAGTGTCCAAAAAGCAACAACAGCCAAAATCAACTAACCGCAATAAATGTGTTTATATAGAGGTATACATATGTGTACATATGTGCATATATGTACATATATATCTTTGTTTATCTGTGAAATAAACACAAACACATTCAAGAGCAAGAACTAGAAAATTAAATGTCTAAAATTGTTGATACAATTTGAGATTCAAGATCTTACCTCCCTTTAGATTTGGTTGGATTTCTAGGAATTGATTTTTATTTTAATTGAATACGTGGTTTACTGTTCATATGAAAAATTTGGTCGATTATTTTTATTAACATATTCTTAATTGTGTTGATTCATTAATCCAATAAACTCGTTTTAGTCATGCTATTTAATTATATTGTATTGCAAACTTCATTCATTGTTGAAATTAATAGATTTGTATGTTTACATTATATATATATATATATATATATATATATATATATATATATATATATATATATACATTTATATAGATAGTCTAAAATGTATTACAGCAAATAATATACATGCATAAAGATAACACATTAACATATGAATAGCAGATATGTACTTGATATGTTTATACACTAATTGAATGTGGAACATAACAGCTAGGCAACTTAGTATAATTGTTTAAATTGTTTTGTTGTTGTTTTGTTTTATATAATATAATATAAAGTATAATATAAAAATATTTAAAAAAAAATTAATACAGTATAATATAATAAATGAAACAATAAAATAATATATTAAAATCTAATTTAGTATAATATATATTTTTATTATATTATATATTTATCTGTTATTATTACAAGTATAATATCTATAAATACAAATATAAATATAAATATTTTCTTAAAAAATATTTGTATTAATATTTTATTATACAATATATTTTATCTCTAGCAAATTGAATATCGCATTATATGCTTAAACTTGCTTAGCTCAAGTGTATATCAAAGCATGCGCATCTCTATTGAAAATGTCATCACTGAATGCAAAGCTCTAATTAGCTATGCCAGCTCTGAAATGCCGTTTGAATATTAAGAAACCGTATGCAGAATTCGTTGTGTCTATTCTGCATTGTTTATCTCTGCTGTGCACACGCACACTTATGTACATGCATGTACATAAATGCGATGTGTATATGTGTGTGTGAGTGTGTATGGGTAAATTTATTATCTGTTTTATGCACTCGGTTAAAGTTTTGCTCGCTCGCTTGCTCTCTCTTTCCCTCTCTAGCTTCCCTTTATGGTACGTGTGTGTATGGGTGTATATGTGCGTGTGTATATATTTCAATAGTAAAACAAAATGTGAGCCAAACCACCTGTATTTGTTTTCATTTTACAGTCTATTGTAGTCCAATGGGCTAATTTGGCTGTTCAGCGTTCAATTTGGCTAGTGGGCTGGTCAGAGCCTGAATGAAATACATATGTATGTATGTATGTACATATGTATGTATAAATATAACTAGCGGAAGTTACCCGGCCTTGTGCGGCTTCATTTTTGTTGCTGTTTGCTTTGAGCTTTTCCACTGCGGGCAAATCATTCTAAAACAGTTTTTTGTTATTTTTTGGTTTCATCAACTTTTCGTTCGTTGCTAAACTTCTAAAGAAAAACTGTTAAGCTTATATAAACATTCATACATATATAAATAAATATTTATGCATGCATATGAAGTTATTTATCTAGTCTATCTACGTGAGTTAGATACTGAAGCAAATCACAACAACATACAAAAAACGTGTTTTTTTTGCGTTCTTTGTTTTTTGTCTATATATTTTAGTATAATTTGTAAGCCATTTTGACTTAAAGGCTTCGCAGCGCGCTTTTTGCTGGCAAGTGCCGTCGATATCTGGCCATAACCGGACTTTGGTCTCATGTCAGAGATACTCAAAGCTATTTCCGTTTTGTTTTGTTTCGTTTCTTTGCTTTTCTTTGTATGCAGTGGTCCGGCTTAACCAGGTTTAAGTAAACAGCAGCAAAATGGGAGTATGTATAGCAGTAAAAGTAACTAGAAGAGAATGAAAGAGCACACGCACACATAGACACACACACGCACACGCACACGCATACAGTTTCAATTGAGTGTCTAGTCAAAACAGTTTTACAACAATGAAATTGACAA
Source organism: Drosophila hamatofila (assembly GCA_035045345.1). Classification (NCBI taxonomy): domain Eukaryota; kingdom Metazoa; phylum Arthropoda; class Insecta; order Diptera; family Drosophilidae; genus Drosophila; species Drosophila hamatofila. The sequence continues at coordinate 5,612,715 of JAWNPA010000039.1, read as the reverse complement.
AGAAAGGCCCGAGTCTAGTTGGTGTCTTGTTGGAATCTGATTGGCATGCTTGGAATCTCATTCAAGCGATAAACGCCATTCTTTGCGGTCACTTGTTAAACTTTTGAAAGCTTGAAGCTAGGCACGTTTAACAAAATGCTTGAAAAAATAGAATTAAATTTGAATGCGCACCAAACGCTTCGAAAAAGCTCATGTCAGCTGGAGCTTTCTGTAGCATATATTTCTGCGAAAGCAGAAAGGGAAGTAAACAACAGCCAGACTTAAGCTATGGTTTCAACGGGGCTTTTTCTAAGCTCGCATTTGCCAGCCACCTGTGGCTTTATTTTGTTGTTGCTTTTGTACATATTTGTACATATTTTTTTGTAATCCAAAACCGCAACGCAAACGTTTGACGTTCGCGACAATGCGTCAACGATTGCGTCGCTGCCGGCGTCGGCGTCGGCAGCGCATGTCATGTGCTTTGCTTACAGCTATTTTTAGATAATCATAAAACGCGCGCAACATTTTGAGACAAAACAGCGAATACAACAACAACAGCAACCGAAAGCTGAACGCAGAAAATAAATACTTTTATATGTGCTTATTAAGTATGCAAAAACAAAAAAATTATTCTTGTGTTTTCACAGCCGTCGCCGTTGCGGCGAATTCTTCCTGTTGCCGTCTTAAGAGGTGTGTATGAGTGTGTGTGTGAGAAGATTACACATACACATAAAAATATATGTACATGTGTATGCGTGTAGTTGGCACATGGCGGAAGAAAAGGACCTGTAACAGCTGTTTCAGCTTTGCTTATTGTTACTCATTCAGTTGGACAAGCCCTGCAAATAAATTAAATTGAATTATAAAAAAAAAAGGAAAAAAAAGTGCTCAGCGAGCAGATGGGCAATTTTGAGTTTCAAGCTTCCTTCTGCCCACAGCTTGCATCTCACTCCGACTTTCGCTTTAACTCTCTCGCGCATTTTCGCACTCCCTCTAGCACACATGCACTCTCTCGCAATCGGGCTGCTGCTATGGTGTTATTCACCTTCGGCATCAACATCGGCATCAGCATCGACATCAGCATCGACATCGGCATCGGCATCGGCATCGACATCGGCATCTGCTGCCCATAACTCGTTTTGCGGCTTCATTGTGTTTGCTTTAGCCCGTTTGTTCTGCCTTGCAAATGTGCGGATAAAAACAAAATATGCAAAAATCTTCGAGCATTGATTGCGTTCATTGTTGTTGTGCTTTGCCACGATATTTTATGATTGTATTTAATACTGAATACGTACAAAAATATTTTGCATTGCTCGATTGTTTTTGTTTTCTTTTGTTTTTGTATTGTTGCTGGCTCGTGTTTTGGCTCGTGCAAAATATTTGTTTATTATGTGGGCGTGTGGGTGTGTGTTTTATTGAATGTGTGTCTGTGTGCTTGTGTGTGCTTTGTTTACATCTTGAAGGTAGTTTTGGCAAATTCAAATGTTTGTATGTAGACATTGCCACACCTCCAAAAAGCAGCACACAAAACTCACCATTCGCCATTCGCCTCTCAGCATTCGCACATTCGCCATTCGTTATTCACCACTCACTGCTCTCGCTCGCTCTCTCGCTCTCTCGCTCTCGCTCTTGTTCTCTGTCAACTCGTGCCGCTTTGCCGCCGCAAGTTTTGAGCCTGCCACTTAGCGAAATTGTGAAATTGCTTTCGGGCTGTCGCAGTCAACCCAACAACACCGGCCCGCCCGCCCAACGGCTGCTCGCTCGGTTCAGTTCATCAGACTCGCGCTAAAGCTTTTCCCACTCACTCACACCCCGCCGACATCTTGCAATGCAAATGCAAATGCACTGAAAATCGCATGTAAACATCAATTATATGGCCAGACATATCGCATAGATTTGTTCGCCAGGCGCCAGGCAAACAAAATTAAAACAAAAATATAAATTAAAATCAAATAAAAATGAAAATGAAAATATGAATAAAAACAAATATGTTTCATGTCAAAGTTGTCATAGGCAAAGCTTTATCTGGGGCTGTCTACAAAAGAAGGAATTATACCTACTTGAAACTATATAACTTGGTTAATGCAGTTCCCTTTATATGTATACATATGTATATGTAAATTCTTTACTGATAATTGTAATTCCGTTTTCTTTTGGTTTAATAGGTAAAGCCTTATCAAAATGAAGTAGTATCCCTACTTAAAACTTTATAGCTTAGCTTATCTAGTTCCCTTTATATACATGCATATATCCTTGTAATACCTTGTTTTTATACCCTGAACCCATCAAAAATGGGAAATCTAAGGTATAATGGTTTTGTTAAAAGTATGTAACAGGCAGAAGGAGGCGTGGTAGTCCCCATAAAGTATATATATTCTTGATCAGGGCGACGAGCTGAGTCGATTAAGCACTGTCCGTCTGTCTGTCTGTCTGTCCGTCTGTCCGTATGTATGAACGCGTCGATCTCAGAAGATATAAGAGCTAGAGACTTGAAATTTGTTTTCTTAGGTCCGTATATAGAGCGCGCATATCAAGTTTGTTTTCAAAAATCGATAACTACTCCCGTTTTTTTGTTATCGATTAAAAACCTTATCGAAAACCAGTTAGAAAATTAGATATCCTACATCTTTAGAGCTAGAGTCTCCAAATTTAAAATGTAGATTCATTTTTGTCATATTATCTATATCTTAGTTGAGCAGTCTCGACTAGAGCTTTCTTACTTTGTTTTTTTTTTTTTTTTTTTGGTACAAGGAGTATTGCCTGAACAGACATTGACATTATCTCTATGTTTGTATTTGTTTGGCATTTTATCTACTATATAGTCGAGCTTTGAATACATAATCTCTTATACCCATAATATACACATTTGAATAACCCATATATTAAGCATTTAAGTACATCATTTTGTATTTATCTGCACATCAATTTTCATATGCATAAATTGTATTTTTAATTGCCCCCATTATTCTCAGACAGCCTCTCTGATTGTAATTTATAAATATGTAGATCTATAATTATACAGATATTATTTAATTAGAAATATGTCAAGTGGGCATTGTGTTGGCGAGTCGCGTGAGTCGAGCTCGTCCATCTGGCCATTTGCTCTTTCAATCTCAAGATCAAGAACAAACAAATTTGGACAGCTCATGGGTACTACGGAAAACGTCAACGCCCCATAATAACAATAAATAAATACTTATATACATATACTATATATATAATTATACTTACTATATATATCTTAGTTTCCGAGTGTAATATATAATAATGATTTGCTGCAACTCGTAAACTACAAGAAAAGATAGATAAGCGTTACTTGACTAATTTCATATGATTAACTGGTTATTATACTATATATGCTTATAGCTATGGCCATAAATATGTTTTATAGCATCTGTAGAATTCCAACAAAATGCCCTTCAATCAAAATTAGTTTGTCAAAGTATAATTTACGCTTTAGTAATTTATTTTTTATTTTTGTCTCTGAAGGTAGATAGAATTTTGTTGCTATTTTTTTTTATAGCATTATATATATACGTATCGCGGTCTGGCCCGATTCTCATCTAAGAATTTTTATTGGCTCTGTGCCCATCGAATTCCACAAATGACGACGAAACTGTTTTGTTTTTTTTTTTTAGTTTTTTTTTTTGCTTTCTTTCCTTGGTTTTTCTATTAATGAGATTTTTGCATTTTTGCAATTGCATTTCCTATATCTTGTTTACATTCATATATATTTACTTATTTATTTTGATTTTGAGTTTATATAAAAAAAACTTTGATTGATGAGTTTATTGAATATTTGCGCATTTCCTGTTTCCCTAGGAACGGCAGGAACATCGTTCATTTACTGCTTGCAGACATTGTATGTTGGATGTGCACATATATACTATATATATAGGGAGAGAGATACCTACTGATATTCTCTTTGCAGAAATCTCTGCCTCTACCTCTTCATTCCTCTTTCTTTCATTCCCTATCTCTCTCTCTCTCTCTCTCTCTCTGTGTATGTAAATGTTTCGATTGAAAAATTCGCAAGCTCACTCAAGTGGCTCACGGGTACAAAATCTTATCGCTATCAACGTTGATATACTGCATTCCATACTAAGAACGGAACGAAATACTAAATGGAACTCGTAGTACCAAACACACATTGATATACATTCATAAAGACAAGCACTAAATGAAACTAATCAAGTACGACTACAGTATCAGCTGTATATATACACACACATAAATGTATGCCTGTGTTTCTGTATAGCTCGTGATTTGTCTTAGTCACTCACGCAGCTAATCCATCTGATGAAATGTCGCATATTGAGTCAAGCTACAGTTATCTCACAATATCAATATTGCTCAAAGTTCATCCGATTTTAGTGTTATAAGTAGTGCCAATGGACGACCTTGCCGCGTTCACTCTAAATGTTCTCCAACCCATATTTTACTCGCCTTATCGAATTCGAAATTTCATTTGATGCACATTAAACTGATGCAGATTGTAGTCCAAGTGGGGAGTAATGTCAGTATCAGTAAATATTAATAGTATGATAGCAATATTTCTGAAATATTCTGTTTTTGGCAAACAGCTCTCAACTGTAGCTGCGTCATAAAGCATATGACACATTCTATATATACTCACTGATATCTGGGGCACTTTTAGGTAGATTCACTTATCATACTACTATTATATCATTCCATATAATCTCACTGATATATGAAAAACTTTTGAATGGATTCATTAATCATATATATATAGTATATTTTTATTCTATCTAATCAGTAAAACATTCAAGTAGACGCACTAATCATATTATTCATTATACTCTGAAGAGCCCTTTAGTAGACTCACAAATCATATTATTTCTTCATAGAATCCCACTGATATCTTAAGAACCTTAACTAGATTCATTAAACATTTTATTTTAAATATTCGATATAGCCCGAAGAATTTTTTACAATTATATTATTCTAACAAATCATATTATTCTTACTATTTCATAAATATTTTGATTTTTCTTCTTATTACCTATATGTCTTAAAAGTAGATTAACTCAAGTAGATTAACTAATCATATTATTCCATATTATCCCACTGATATATGAATAGATGCAAAAATCATATTATTATTCTATATTTGAATAACTTTCCAGTAGATTAATGAATAAAACTTTTATAAGTATTCTAAATAGTCTGAAGAACCATTAAGTATTGACCCATAAATCATATTATTATTGTTCTTATTCCAGTTAATCCCACTGATAGCTGAGAAACCCCTAAGTAGTTTCACTTATCATGATATCACTGATATATCTGAAGAACTTTTAAATAGATTAGTGAATCATATCATTCTCATTATTCTACATGTATATATTTGCACTCCTATCTGGAGATCTTTGAATCATTTTAACAATCCGCAATAATCATCAGGAATTGATTAATATTTGAATCATTTTAACAATCCGCTATAATCAGCAATTGATTATTGATAAAATATTTGTTTTTCTAGTAGTTGCCGAAAATTTCTTTATTTTTGGCACAAAGATTAGCTAATTTTAACGTGTAATTTGAAATAGAGCTCTCGCTCTATATACGCATTGCTTTCAAGCTATTCCAGAATGTTCAGTGATAAAGCCATTCGATATCAGGTGTCGATTTTACATTCATTGATTTTACTTTCCTGGCACTGCAATCGAGGAATTCAATTACAAAACATTGGCAATATGTATGAACAGGTTGCATTCGATATAACGAAATATGTTTGCAATATTGGATTAGACATTGACTTTCAGTAGTTATAGAAATACTTTATTAGTTCATTTGATGACATAATACTAGACTTAGTGATAAGCACTTATAGCTATAAATGAAGGACAAACTGAAAAAAAAATAAAAATTCAGTTGGATATAGACAAATCAATATTAAGAATTGTGAGGTTTCATTATTCGATATTTTTTGGATTTTTCGATATGAACAATATTTCTCAAATCTGTTTTAAGCTTGCGAGCTAAAATATTTTAGATATTAAAAGAAACTTTATAAATGCGAAGAATATATATAAGTCTACATGTTTAACAGGAATAGGGATAAAGATAAGATAAAGATATAGTGAACCTTTATCAATCACAAACATCAGTAGAGTTTCGAGAATGCGATAAAAACCAAAACTCGATTTTGTATGCCTTATGAGTTAAGCAATTGCTGATATTGAAGAACTTGGGGCGTTTCCTTATGGGGAACTCCCAATTAGCACATAGAGCTTAGTTCGTATCTATAGAGCAAACTTTACTTTCTGTTTAATTAAATAGTTAGAAAAATTGTATAGCTTTTAGCTGGAATATCGTTATTAATTAGTATTAGTTAAATCTTTTAATTTGCAATATTTAATTTAGTCTTAAATGGACTATAAATAACTCATCAGGCTTTACAGTTATTATAGCTTTCATTCATGCATATATCGTAGCGGGACTTGCATTCCTCTCAGCTCGTCGCTATCAGAAATTTTCCGCCTTATCTTCAATGAGCTTTATAGAAACACATATATAGTATATATGTATACATATGTGCATACACTTCACTGTCATAATATCGAAATGCTCTATCGTAATTGCCATAGTGGGGATATAGTTCAGCGTCATTTAACGCTTCGGCTCCGGAGATAAAAATTTGAATCAATGCGTTGGCGTTGCCATCGCCGTTGCCATCGACATCGCCATCGGCGAGCTGTCATAAAAAACACTTCACGCTCAATATGTAAGCGATATGTGTACATTGTGTAGGTACATCTGTGCACATATCGATAAGCGACATAATAAACATCGTGTGCGTATGTGTGTATATTTGTGTGACTGTGTGTGTGTGTGTGTGTAGTTGTGGGCTTGGCCCACCTCTAGCTAACCGCATTGCAAGCCAATGCGCAATTTGCTTGTTAAGTTGCCCGTGACGTCTCGAAGCTTGTCGCTGTTCTAGTTGTTGTTGTTGTTGCTGTTGTTGTTGCTGTTGCTGTTGTTGCTGCAGCAGGTGCTGCAACGGAATTAGTTTAACAGCAATTTGAGCTTTTTGTCTGTGCTTTGGCCCAGGCATGCATGCAATCAGAGACACTAAACACACACACACACCAATACACACACATACATATATACATACATATATACATACATATATATATATATAGAGCCATAGCACGCAGGATCTCCTATACATCCTCAGCTGCCTACGTGCGACACAACACGTTGGCCCCTCAGCAGGCTACGACGTGACAAAACCCACCACAATCCAACCCACACCACAGCTGTGATGCCAGCTCTCAGCTTTTTTCCCGTTAGGTGTGGATTTTTTTTAAAGTGCGATTGCGGAAAGAATAGTAAAACAGCGGCAAACGAAAAATCAAGCTTTCTGTTTTAGATTTTTTTATTTCTCAAATACAAGTTTTGTATAATGTTTGCATCAAATTAGACTGTTGTTCTTATGGTTCAATTACCAAATTAACAGAAATTCAGAAAAGCTGTTTTCAGCTGTTTTTTATTTCTTCACTTTGTTCTTAATTTGTTTGTATGAAATTTTTGTTGTTGTAATGGAATTGCCAAATTAAACAGAATAACAAAAATAATAAATTTAATTTTTATGATTTAAATTAATTTTATTTTCAATTAAATTTGTATTTTTTTTATATATTTTTTATTTATACATCTGCCATAATAAGTATAATAATCACATTAATGTGTTAGGATTCCGATTCAGCTTTTTTTCCTTTGTAGCTAGATCTAGCTTTGCATGCTCTAGTAAAAATGGCAGCTCTGCCCACACCACCCAATGCGGTGGGCAATCGTTGACTTGTTGTCGTCGTCGTCGTCGTCGGTTCGTGAAATCGTTAAATCGCTTGAGTCGAAACACAGAGAGCGCGTTGTCTACGCTCGCACACTCACTTGCTTTCGCTCTCTTTCTCCCTCTCTCTCTCTCTCTCTCGGGCATAGTGTGTTGAGTTTCGCTTTTCGTTTTTTGCACTCGCAACTCAACACAGTTGTCGTGTGGGCAGTTGGACTCAGGATATTTGCTGCCGCTGCGCTGCTGCTGCGCTGCTGCATGAATTTGGATGACTTTGACTTGATGCGCTGCTTAGGTTGGCTCAGCTCAGGGGCCGGTGCTCGGGATTTGGGTCATGCTCGCACGTAATTCGGTGGGTGGGTGGGTGGTTTTAACAGTCATTCCAAGGCCACAGCATCGAGCAGCAGCAAGTGGAATGCCCCAGAAAGCATCAGATTGAGATGCAATGTTCTTTGTAATTGATTGATTTGCCATTTAATATGTAAGCGACTCAATGTACATACTATTGAAACTTTTTTTTCATTTGTAGATATTTTATGGCCGTAAATTAAGATACTAGAGCTATAGATATGCATTAAAAGCCAGAGATTTATATAATATATAAGGCTAGTCTTTAAGATTGCCTATTACACACTGAATCCATGGGAAATCAAAATGAATGTATGAGGCAGAAAGAGGCATGGCAGAATCTATAAAGTATATACATGTACATATATTTTTGATCAGGGCGACGAGCTAAGTCGATTTAGCCCTGTGCGTCTGTCCGTAGGAACGCCTCGATCTCAGAAACTATAAGAGCTAATGGCTTGAAACTTGACTTGTTGTAGCCATATAGCACGCGAATATCGAGTTCGCTTACAAAAAATCGATAACTATTCCCATTTTAGAGTTATCGATTAAAAACTTAATCGAAATTCTGTTAATTAATTATTTCTCCTACAGTTTTATAGTTAGAGTATCTAAATTTTGCATATATATGATTTTGATATTATTTTTTAATATTTTGAATAGTGCCTCCCAATGTAACCAAGTTGGGGGCTTACGGTATCTCCTAGTCGGGCAGCCCGACTAGAGTTTTCTTACTTGTTCCCATATGAAGTACTTTAATTGGATTCATTTCAATTGCAGATTGTGGCACGGCGTCATGACCTGAAGCTGATTGTGACATCCGCCACCATGGACTCGACCAAGTTTGCCACGTTCTTTGGCAACGTGCCGACATTCACCATACCAGGCCGGACATTTCCGGTGGATGTGATGTTTAGCAAGAACGCGTGCGAGGATTATGTGGAGTCGGCTGTGAAGCAGGCGCTGCAGGTGCACTTGACCCCAAATGAGGGCGACATGCTGATCTTTATGCCCGGCCAGGAGGACATCGAGGTGACGTGCGAGGTGCTGGAGGAGCGTCTGGGCGAAATCGATAATGCACCCGAGCTGAGCATTTTGCCCATCTACTCGCAGCTGCCGTCCGATCTGCAGGCGAAGATCTTCCAGAAGTCCGCCGATGGCGTGCGCAAATGCGTCGTGGCCACCAATATAGCGGAGACGTCGCTCACGGTGGACGGCATCATCTATGTCATTGACTCCGGCTACTGCAAGCTGAAGGTGTACAATCCGAGGATCGGCATGGACGCCCTGCAGATCTATCCCATCTCGCAGGCGAATGCCAATCAGCGTTCGGGTCGAGCCGGACGCACAGGTCCTGGCCAGGCCTTCCGCCTCTACACGCAGCGCCAGTACAAGGACGAGCTGCTGGCGCTGACCGTGCCCGAAATCCAACGCACCAATCTGGCCAACACGGTGCTGCTGCTCAAATCCCTGGGCGTGGTCGATCTGCTGCAGTTCCACTTCATGGATCCCCCGCCGCAGGACAACATCTTGAACTCCCTCTACCAGCTGTGGATATTGGGCGCACTGGATCACACCGGTGCCCTGACCACGCTGGGCCGACAAATGGCCGAGTTCCCCCTGGATCCGCCACAGTGCCAGATGCTCATCGTGGCCTGCCAGATGGAGTGCAGCGCCGAAGTGCTTATCATAGGTAAGGACTCTTAGATACCTTGGGAAAAACTGACTCAAATCTTCGATTCTTTTTCTCTTTTATAGTATCCATGTTATCCGTACCTTCCATATTCTATCGACCCAAAGGGCGCGAGGAGGAGGCGGATGGCGTGCGTGAAAAGTTCCAGGTGCCCGAATCGGATCACTTGACCTACCTCAATGTCTACCTGCAGTGGAAGCAGAACGGGTAAGCAGGAGAGAAAATGAAATATCAATAGTTTTTATCAGAGATAGTTTACCTAAGAGCTATGAATTTTAAAAGATTGAGGCAGAAGAAAGTCCGAATAAAGTATATATATTCTTAATCAGGGCGACGAGCTAAGTCGATTTAGCTCTGTTCGTCTGTCTTTCCGTCCGGCCGTCCGTCCGTATGAACGCCGAGATCTCAGAAGATATAAGAGCTAGAGACTTTAAATTTTACATGTATGCTCGTGTATACAATCTGCAGACCAAGCTTATCATATTTTTCCGATAACTCATCCCATTTCCTTTTTATCGATAATAATCGAAAATCTGACTTTGTTTTTTAAGCCTAATTTGAATACTGATAGACCTAGACACTTCAGATTTATTGTGTAGATTTATGTGATAAATACAAAGATTTCGTAATTTATAGAATTTTCATACCACGCCCCCTTTGCCCCAAATTTGAAAAAACGCATATAAAATACTAGTGACTTGTGATCTTTGGCATATACACACACTTAAATGTTATTATCACGTTCTGAAAGTTTGATAAAGATAGTTCCACTACAAAAAGATTTATTCAACAAATAAATTCTCATAATATAGTCCACACGGCAGTCCAAGCACAGTCGCTGCTAACTGCGCAGTTGGCAGAGCTTGTGTTTGTACGTTCGCATGGATGCATGCGTATGCGTGTGTTTTGTATGCCCTTTGCAGGGCCCAGAGGATCTCCTAGTCGAGCAGTCTCGACTAGAGCATTCTTACTTGTTTCTATAAAAATTATAATCGTTACGGTCCCTGGTTTATATATACAACCTTTAATAACTCTCCCTCTCTCTCTCTCTCTCTCCTTCTCTTTCTTTCACTCTGCCCCTGCAGCTACAGCTCAACGTGGTGCAATGAACACTTCATTCACATCAAGGCCATGCGCAAGGTGCGCGAGGTGCGGCAACAGCTGAAGGACATTATGACACAGCAGAAGATGAACGTGAAGTCGTGCGGCACCGATTGGGACATTGTGCGCAAGTGCATCTGCTCCGCCTACTTCTATCAGGCGGCACGCCTCAAAGGAATCGGGGAGTATGTGAATCTGCGCACGGGCATGCCCTGCCACTTGCATCCCACATCGGCGCTGTACGGACTGGGCACCACGCCCGACTACGTTGTCTACCATGAGCTGATCATGACCGCCAAGGAGTACATGCAGTGTGCCACCGCTGTCGATGGCTACTGGCTGGCGGAGCTGGGTCCCATGTTCTTCTCGGTGAAGGAGACGGGACGCAGCGGGCGGGACAAAAAGAAACTGGCCGCCGAACATCTCAAGGAGATGGAGGAGCAAATGTTGCAGGCCCAGCACGAGATGGAGGAGCGCAAACAGCTGGCCGCCCAGCGCGAGGAGCAGCTGGCGGGCAAGCAGGAGATCGCAACGCCAGGCAATGCAACGCCACGACGAACGCCCGCTCGCATCGGCCTCTGAAAATTCATAATTCATAATGAACAATAATAATTAATAATTGTATTTGTATTTGTATTTGTATTTTCACTGTTCAAACCAACTCTTTTTCTATATCGAAGAATAAATTAGCCAAGTAATGAGAATTGGCCAGAATAGAGATAATTGCTTGGATGTCGCCGCGGCCCTCACAACGCAATACTGGTTGTCCAGCACTTGGAACTCGGCCCGGCACTGGCATTCGCCCCACTTGCACTCCATGCGGGAGTTGAGCACCCTGTCCTCGCCAGCGTTCATCTGCTGGCAGTCGGCGGTGCGGCGGCAATAGGCGCCGTAGGGCACAAGTGGCGCGCAAATGGTGCTATTCAGCTTGTCGTCTCGCTTGGCATAGTGCTTGGGGCTGCAGGCGCAGCGGTTGTTGCTGTCGCAGGTGCTGCCGGCGCCGAGCAGCGCCTGGCATTGGGCAGGTTTGGTGCAGTTGGCGGCATAGTCGATACCCGGAATGCAGGCGCTGCTGTTGTGATTGGGCACTAGATCCTTGGCACAGGCGCACTTGGCGGTCTGGGGTAGGCATATGGATGCGCCAGCGCTTTCGCATATAGCATTGCTGCTGCAGTTTAGATCTGCAAGGATAAATGGTCAGCATGTGGATAGTTGCATATGGAATTCAAAGCACTTGCCCAATAGTGCCAGGCAGTTGCCCTCGTGGAGCACAAAGTTCTCCTGGCATATGCAACGCTTTGCCTGGCAGTCGGCGAATGTGTCCATCAATTGGCATTGACGCGCCATCTCGCAGCTGCCCTCCAGTGGCACCTTTAGCGGCAGGCAGCGGCGTCTGTCGTCGCTGGGCAGGAAGTCGGCGGCGCAGTAGCACTGCTGGGTCTGCACGTCGCATTCGGCATTTGGCAGTGTGCAGGGACACGGGCCGCCAACAATATTGTTCTTCTTTTCATCTCTGGGCTGGCAATCCACGTGCTCCTCGCTACGGCCGCCACGTGCAGTGCAAATGCATCGAGACTCGAGGCATTTGCCGCCTTCGAACTGCATGCACTGGGCGTCCGTGACGCAGCTCAGCTCAAGCAAGTCATTTGCTGAGATTGCGTGCAGCAAATACAATATAAACGATAACGTTAGCGTAATTCGCATTTTTAACCTTTCTCTTTATGTACATCTAATACATATGAATAAGCGAATATAGATTCGCTCAAAATTCGCCGCCATTAACCGTTATAACGAACACAAGCTTATCGATATATCTGTATTGGTATGGCAGCACTGCCTCTTTCAAATTTTAAAACTTACCCACACTGCAAGCATCGATAGCACCCGATGATATGGCAGCACTGCCACTTTCAGATTTTAAAACTTACCCACACTGCAAACATCGATAGCATTCGACATCGATATATGATTTCAAGCAACTCTACTTTTGCATAAAGTTTATAAAACCAAGCAAAGCAACCAAAGCTACACAGTTAAATTCTCGTAAATAACTAAATAACACGTTTGTGTCAAATTTCAAATAACAAAAATCAAATAAAAAGAAATAACAAAATGGTACGCCGTGGACGTTCAGCTAGCCCCCCACCATCAGCCAGACGGTAAGTTGCATGCTGCAGTGCAGCTGTAAAAAGCGTAAGAAAATCCAATTGGACTAAAGCCACCACATTGGATGACGCAAAAAGAACACATGAAATGTGTTTTGTTTTGTTCTTTGTTGCAACGCAGTTGCAACAATATGCGATGCATTGTGTGCTCGTTAATTGAAATGCCGATGAATGGAAATGTAGAGCAAATTCTGGAAGTTTCCGTGCCGCAAGTCGTTACGTAACCCAAAATAAGAGATAAACACGGAAATCGAGACGAAAACTGTGCAACGAGCAAAGTTCAAAAGCGTGACAAAAACAAAGCATGAGTTATTGGTTTTAATAATTTATTTTTTTCTTTGTATTTTGTATTGCAGCAGTGTACCGGCGCCAGCTCGCGCCGCTGCCCCAGCACCGGCTCCAGTGCCAGCACGTGCTGCTGCACCACCGCCAGCACCGATGGCCGCACCACCAAGCGCCGTTGGCATGCCAGCACCGCAGCAGCCCTCGATGTTCCAGCAAATGGCTGCAACCGCTGGCGGTGTTGCCGTTGGCTCGGCCATCGGTCACACTGTTGGACATGGACTCACATCGCTGTTCAGCGGATCGGGCGATAAGGAGGCCGCAGCGCCAGCCGCTGCCGCACCGGCTGCACCACAGGCCTATGGCCAGCAGACGCAGGCCAATGAGCCGCAGGGCGCCTGCGCCTGGGAGATCAAACAGTTCCTGCAATGCGCTCAGGGTCAATCCGATCTGACCCTGTGCGAGGGCTTCAATGAGGCGCTGCGACAGTGCAAGGTGCAGCATCATCTGCAGTAAACAACAAAACCAACAACAGCAGCAGCAGCAGCTCCAATAACAACAACAACAACAAATCGAACATAAAAATAAAACACAAATTCTCATCAATCGTTGGCGAAATGTTGAGCTTGAAGTGGATTTTGTTTTTTTTTGTTTTTTTGATTTCCTGTGTTTTTGTTTGTTTCAATTAGTTTTACATATATAATTCATGATATTGTTAATGAGACAACAAATTGTTTAATATAGTCAAATTGTTCAATAGAAATTTCGCGCCACGTCGCACGCCAGCCACAAAAAAAACTCCTTGGCTGCCGGCGTCGTTGGCCCAAAAAAAAAAAACCAAATGTGTATTTTATTTATATTTGATTTGTAAAGTTTGCATTAAATTGTGAAATGTTCCATTCCCTGGGCGCCTGCCAAAAGATCTCAGCCCCCAAAAGCACGTGAGCGCCTCAGGAAGGGATGACCTTGCACTTTTACGACGCACTGCGTACCAAAAATAGTTGCTCTGATTCATGCAGCCAGCAGAAAGAGCGTGATGGAGAGAGGCCGAGAGAGAGAGTGATTGAGTGAGTGTGCAGTGTTAGGGAGGGGGAGCGGGAAGGCTTGCTTAATTCTGCAAACATCGCGTGAGTCGCTTTGTTTTTGTTTTTGTTATTGTTTTGTTCTTTCATTCTCTGTGTGTGTTTGCTGCGCCAATTCAGACTTGTTTTGGTGAAATAATTGGACTGGGCCAAGTAAACAGAATAGATTATGATAAACATGTTTACGACGAAAATGACGATCAGTGCAGGTGAGTGTGTATATACATATGTACATACATATATATAAATACATATGTATGTGTAGGCATAAATCATAGTCAGCAATGTTTCTCTCTTTGTCGCTCGTACTTTCTCCGTCTACAGCTGATGTACATACATACATACATACATATGTATGTATATACATATTTGCTTCTCTGTGTTGTTCAAAAGGTTCTAGAAAAATATGGAAATTATTTGGAAAACATTTTAAGCTATTTTCTATTTGAAATAGAAAGTAAAACTTTAGAATTAGGAAAATACTTATATTCATATCGATATATGTATGTAATATCTATGTAATTATTTAACCTGTATACGTATGTACATACATATGTACATATTTATGTAGCTGATATAAAAGCCAATTGGATTTAGATTTTTCTTTGAAAATACTTTTCGATTTTAAATTTATAAGTTGCTGAAGTAAATAATTTTATTTTTTTTTGTATTTTTTATTAAAAACTGTATTTAAAAAAAAAATAGAAAATAATAAAATATCATTTATTACAGGTTTTTTATATATTTACTATTATTTGTATATATTTATGTATATGTAAGATTTTCCTCCTAGTGTCCTTGTAACTTTTCTTAAAAAGTAATTTTCAGAGTATATAGGACTATGATTAAGTGGAAAAGTATCAAGTCCTGTACTCTTAATTAGGGACCGCAAATAAGAATTATAAATTTAAAAAATTGAGGCTGAAAAAAAAACCCCAAGAAGAGTGGGAAAAATATACAAAGGATATATTTTTACGGCAAATTCAAAAAGAGGATAAACTTTTATTTGCAATTTTTTATTATTAATTTATTTTTAATTATTAAAATTAATTTATATGATAAAAATCAAAAACAATTATTACACATCAATTTTTATATAAAAATCATATCAGGCACAGCGTGAAGGATCTTGGCAAGACGGTACAGACGTGGATAAATGAACTTTTTGCCTTCCCAATAGCTCATTATGTCTACGTTTAAGTCTATTGGCTTTGGCGAATATGCATAAATCTCGGTTATTGCCAATTTGAGCTCCGGCTCGTCCTCTTCCTCAGACTCTTCACATTCCGATGCAACCTCGATAGAGCTTAAATAGGAATTTAATAATGAGCATGTGCTCTGCGATGTCAGCTCTAGGCCATCGTCCGGTTGAATCGACGATGTCTCTAAGGCTTCTGGCTTGTCGATTGTTTGGCTCTCCTGATAAACATAACAATGAACATAATAATTATTTGTCGTATAAATAAGGAAGGCGTCATTAAGCTCACCTCTTTATTAATAGTAAGTATTTGGCGCATCAATCCTACCAAATGATTTTTGGCTGCCGCAAGCTGAAGCGGATTCTTAAGAAGAATCCGCCGAATTCGGGGATCCAAATAAATTGCCGAAAGAATGACCTCATTAGTTGTGAGCTTTTCCTCTCGACTCTCCAAGCTTTTGGCTAGATCCTCACTATGAATATTGCTAGCCATAGACCTTATCATTAACTTAGTCTCCAAGAAAAGCTTGTAGAAGTCTCCAAAAAAAAGCTGTTCGCTTTGCGACTTTTTAGTGGCTCCAGAAATCGGCTCCAGCACAGACAGCAGCACCTTGATGTCAGCCCATTGCTTTTCTGTCAGCTGCAACTCTTGGGACAAGTTTTGACAGATGAACTCCTCATATATGCATATGCTTTTTAACATTGCATAAGTAGAACTCCATCTTGTGGGCATATCAATGACAGGAAGGGGTAGCGCTGTAGTAGAGATTGCTGCTCTAAATTCAGTATACAAGGAGAAAATCACTCATTGGTATAATTCAAATTCATTATTTTGTATCCTTACCTGAACGTCGGTGTGCGCAATGTTTTCACAACTTTTCGTGCACTTGCCACAGTTGCATCCCTTGCATCATTATTCAAAAAATCTTTCACGGCTAGTTGCATCGAGTGAGCAGCACATCGGATCGATGAATTCGCAAAAATACTTATGCCGTCCATCAGCTGCTCATTTTCTAGATCAATCCTGAGCACACTTTCGGGATCTTCGTTCAGACAATCAATTGCCTCTATGACATTTCTACCATTGTCTGAAATGATGGTATATAACTGCTGCTTTGAAATCGAAAATTCTGCCAAAATATTTTCGATTTCCATGCTCAAATCGAGTCCTGTGTGTTGTCGATGCAGCTCAATTATGCCCAATGTCTTCACTTCAATGGCCTGATTGCTATAATACTGAACGCTTACACCCAAAATGCCTTTCGAATGTCGAGAAGCAATGTCGATTTTGAGCGATATCATCATATTTTTAAGTCGATCTCTTAAGACGGACTTTTCGCGCTCATATTTTTCGGTGACATGCTGCATCACATTCCGTGATGTTATGGGGCTCATGTGCAAGCCGTTAAAAATTTGGTCTGTCAAAGCTTTGAACGGCGCAGAATCGAAATGCGATAATGGCACTTTTTCGTCAGTCACCAGTTGCACGCACGCCTTTTTTACCTCGCTCTTCGACATGGAAATGCAGAATTTAGTTTTTTTCTCCTCGGGTTCACTTTTTTCTTGGTGCAGCTCATTGGCATGGTACTCCTGAAGATGTCTCTTCAAATTTGTTAAGTATTCGCCCTTAAAGGAGCGCTCACAAATTGTGCAAGTCGAAACATCTTGCTCCACATTAAAATAAAAAAACTCGCGGACAATAGCATCACGTTTACGACCCATCACAATCAATCAGCAAATTATGAAAGAAACAATGCATACAGACAGTTTAACGATGCTGCGTTAACCACTTCTTATCACAAATCGAAATCTAAAACGGTTCTCGACTCTGCACAGTGGGTCAAACGGCCAATTTATTGCCAATTTTTTGCTCTAAAACATTCCCAGAATTCACAACTTTAGGATGTTTTATACTAATGGTATTGAACAATTTTTTAGTTTGGTATTAATTTCTATAGACTACATTGGCCCACTGTGCGTGTGTCATTATGCTTTAGTTCCATCTATCTCTTTCACTCTTTTGCGCCTAGACATTAGCCGCTGAATAGGAGGTATGGCAAGTGCCCAAGCAGACAGTTAAATATAAGAATGTACATAAATGTGTATGTACAAGTAAATATTTAAATACATGTTATATATAAACTGAAAGGTATTAATGCGTAGGTCATCTATATATGATCTAGCTCCTTTATTTCAAAAGATATTACAATTTTATTTTTATTTTTAATTTTTATATAAAAATAAATCATAAATTTTTATTTTTAATTTTTATTATAAAAATTAAAAATAAAAGTTATGATTTGATTTTTATATAAAAATTGATGTGTAATAATTATTTTTGATTTTTGTCATATAAATTAATTTTAATAATTAAAAAAAATTTTTTTTTTAATAACTCAAAAAATAATTCTTACTTCTTAATTTTTTGTATAAAAATTATAATTGTTACAGTCCCTGTGAAACACAACACTTTTATATACCTAATATTTATTAAAAATAAAGTATCCCATATAAAATTAAAAAAAATATATATACAAATATATATATAAACTGTTTTAAATTTACATGTATATCATATAAATTTAATAATTTACATACATATTTTGAGAATATTTTGTATACCCTATTTAAGATCCTAAGTTTTCTTTTAATTAGTTTTTAAAAGTTCTTTAAAATTCCTATATCTATTGGCTAAGATATTTAAGGTTTTATGACGGATTTCATTATATATATGTGTATCTATATACGTACATATATATACATTTATGATCGGAACAATGAGCTAAGTAAATCTGGATGTATGTGATCTAATAAAACTACAGATTTGGAATTTGGACTATATATTCTTGCATATCGTACGTCTCATAAGTCACGTTCGATAGCTCAGTTAAATCGATAAGAATCGATATGAGGCCTATAGCTAAAAGATCATAAATGCTAGAGAGCCCAAATACTCAGCTTACACTATATGGATATAATGCCATAAATATTATATAAACACTATATACACATTCCAGTAATGAACTTCAACGATTCTGAATATTTTATATATTCTCTTATATAAATATATATACGTATACAAGTTCTTGTAATCAAAACAGTAATAAATTTTTTGGTTTACATTTAAATAAATGACATCTTTCTTTCAATTTCGAATTTGACGACAAATTTATGGGTACAGCCGAGAGGATTGCATTCACTGGGATCTCCTGTTCCATATATAACCAGAATTTGTAGCAAGGTGAACATATATATACATACATACTACATATATAACTATGTTATTGAATAAAGAGAGAGGAGAGAGGTGAAATCCGTTTGGAGAGATATGAATTTAGGATTTCTTGACTGGGATTGGACACACTGTATAATTTGTCTCACATCATGATTAGGGACGGATATAAGCTGCTGCTGCTGCCGCCGGCCGTTAGTTAGTACTGCCTTCGTTGTCCTCGTCGTCATCCCCGTCGTCCTGGTACTGCTTGTCGGCCTTCAGCAACAAGCTAAGCTTGTTCTCCATTATGGATTTGGCTCGCACCGCCGCCTTCTGGCCTAACAGAAGAGCGCGACGATTCAGGCCCGTCGATTGAGGGCGTTGCCTGATTGGCGGACCTCGATATAGCTGCGGCGTCTCCAGCTGCTTCTCGAAGGCTCGAGTATGCAATTTGCTGCGCCCCTCCATGCTGGTGGTGACCAGCTTGAATAGCGGCGCCGTCTTATTGAATTCGATCGCCTCAACGTGCTGCTTGGACGAGCTCTGATTCAAAAGATCGCCCAGCAAATTGTTCAGGTCATCCTGCTCCTTATGCTCGCCGCCCGCATTCTGATGCAGCTGCTCGTAATCCGGCTCAGGCATGCCCTTCGTCGACTGCTTGGAGTTCTTGCTCGAGCGTGTGCTCCTGTGCGGCATCGATCTTTTGTAAGCATTGATGCTGGGCATCTGCATTGCGCTGGGCGAGTGCGAGCCTGAGCCTGTCTGGAAACGCTGCTTGTAAGTACTGCGGTAGTTCAGGGGGTTCCTCTTGACTGTGGGCGCTTTCAAGGTCAGCCTATCGCGTTGCACCGCCGCCGGCACCGTCAGATTGAGTGGCTGGGACTGACGCAACGCCCTCAGGCGCGTCTCATATGTTTCCAGGTACTTTGATGCACTGTTCGTGTCCTTCAAGAAGGACATCTCGGGTGTTGTGAGCTTCTGCAACAGGGGATATTTGACGGTTAAACTATGTGACGGTGCATTGGGCTTCGTCGGCTCGGGCTTTTGCAGTGCACCCGGTTGCAAGGGTCGGGAGCCTGACGAAGTTCTCGCCAATTGATCCTTCTTATCGAGTATATGCATTATGGGCAACGAAGGCGTCTGCAATTTTTCCGACTTCTCCTCCCCCTTGCCGGCTGGCTTCACATTCTCGCGCAGAAACTTCAGCACATGGCCGATTTTGCCATCCGGAATGTTGGGCTCCTCGTCGGCTGATTCCTCATTCGTTTCAGCTGGCGGCTCCTCGAATGCCAGCGTCGGCACCAAGGGGCGATCCATCATGGTTTTCGGACGCTTCACTACTTTGGGTCTCTCAAATCTGTCGCCCAGTGTCGAATAGGCGCGCTGTGCATTAAAACTGGCCCACACATTCGAGGTGGGCATCATCAATGGCAAATAGTCGACACTGATGGTCTGCTGGGCGCGCGTCTTTGGATAGTGGCGCATTGTCACTGGCAGACGTGCATGACCAACTGCTCCATTGTTCTGTGCATCAATGGACCTCTTCTCCAAGAAGCTCAGGCTCGAGCGACGTCGTATCATGGCCACCGACATCTTCCTCATCAAGCGAGAGCGCACCGATCGATAGGTGCTCAAAATAGCGGAAACTGGGTTTTGCCCAGCGCCTTGAGTGTTGATCGTTTTGGACAACGCACGCCTCCAACGGCCAAGTGCTGTTAAGAATATGTACATATATAAATATATCTAAAGAGATATGTAGTTCCTTACCTCCGAAGGGCAGCATGCGCAGCGAGCTAAATCCTGGAAGATTATTCATGTTGTTGATGCTTATAGACTGGTTTGGAGTCGTAACGACTCTTAGACTAAACTGAAATGGTATAGATTTCTAAAAGAATACACAAATTCGTATATAGGATATTTCTATATCTTGTTTGCAAAAATTTCTGGTTCTATTGTAGTTTGCAACCAATTACAAATTGTATGAAATTGTATAAAATGTGGCGATTTTAAATTTGGATTTTCTGTATGAGACAAATTGTACTTTTTCAACTGAATTTGGTCTGTGGCTGTGTATAATGAATTTAACTGTACAACTGTCAGTAGAGAAAGAGAACCAGCAAGGCCAACTGTAATTTTTTGTGCGATACTTTTTAAACTATTTCCAATCGATAGCAGGCGCAGCAAAAACTACAAATCGGACAGTGTCGCACAACGTGCGAAGCATACTTTTTGGCGGCGCTAAATTTGAATTACTATTATGATATGATGTGTATAGGAGATTTAGTTGACGCTAAAGGTAGCAGAACACTTATTTAATACAATATTCAAATTTTTAATTAAACAATAAACTAAATTTATGTATATATATATATATAAATCAGAAAACTCAACACGATATGACGTGTGATGGTTGTCGAAGTGTTGCATAACGTATGAGACATCCTTTCTGGCGCTATCGAATTTGACTTTCAACTGTGGTGACTGTGTGTGACATTCACAGTGTTGCAAAGAGCGTAAACTACATCTTTGGTAAATTTAAAATCTCGCCTTAAAAAGTGCATACTCCTAACATGTATTTATTTAAATATTAAAATTACAATCAGTTAATTACAATGAATACAGGTATATATATTATAAATAAATGCGCTGGCAATTAAAAAAACCTATTGGCACGTTGCATTACTTGCAGGCGTCTCTCTTCACTCGTTTGGCTAACGTTCAGCAGTCGCTCCGTGCGATCCAAGAGATCTGCGCACTCATCAGTTCCTGAGCCGCTGAGACGCTGTCGCTTGGTGACCGGCATGGGTAAGTTTTCGGCTTGTCGTCGGGGATGGGGATGGGGATGTGGATGTGCATGCGTTTCGTGCAGGACGGTGAGAGCATGTCGTTCGCAGCGTTCCATGGTGCGCTCCAGTGTGTCCAGCGGTTCGTTCAGCACTGTCAGAGTCTTGCGCTCCACGTGCTGCTGCTGGTATTTGTCCAGCGCAGCCTGCGCCTGGCGCAGCACCTGCTCATAGTCAAGCGGCTCCTGCTGCTGCGCCGATATACTCGCCTCAAGGATCGACTCCTCCTCTTGTGGATCCTCATCATCCGCTGCCGCTGCTGGCGCATCGGGTGACGGCCAATCATAGTACCAGTGGGACTCGAAGTAACGCTGCATGGTGTGACGCCGGTAGACAATGGCCGCTGGCATTGAGGCTGCATTCCGTTGCATCACAACATGCAGCCGCTCCTTGGCAAAGATCTCGATAATGTCCAGGTAGTTGGGAATGCCCGTGCGCAGCTGCAGATCCAGCGTTTGTATGGCACGTAGCGCCACCGTCTCCACCTGCGCATCCTCCTCGCTCAGCTGGGCATAGTTGAGCAGCCATTCACAGAGTTCTCGCTGGGACTTGTCGCCTGTCGCCGGCTGCGGCAGCATCTCCGGCAGCTTGGCCTGCTCCAGCAGCTGCACGATCTTCGTGCGCTGCTCGCGCGTCTGCCAGCCACTCACAAAGTACTCCAGGCGGTTGGGCAACGGCGCCTGCGGCGGCAGCGGCTCCACATAGACGCGCAGCTCCTGCGGCAGCTGGGGCCGATCGTCCAGCTGCTCGCCCGCCACCAGCTGCAGGCGACGCACTGCCTCGTTGTACAGCTGGACACAGAACTGCGGCGACTGGCGACACCGCCGTTCAATGACCACATCCTTCTGTGACGCATAGCGCAATCGCTCGTAAAGCTCCTCGCCCAAGTGCCGGAGCAGCCAGTCGCGCAGCTCCATTTGCTGCAGTGAGCCGCGACTGCGATGCGGCTGCTTGGCCAGAAACTGGACGGCACATTGGAGCAGTGCCACCAGCTGCAGCTTCTGTTTGCCACGCGCCATGGTGCGGCCGTCGAAGATGCGAAAGGCGCGCAATGTCTTCAGCTGCAGTTGCTCTGCCAGGTGCGCCTCCTCCGTCTTCTGCTCCTGCACAATCACTGCCACATGGTCGCAGCCGCTGCTCCTGACCAGGCTGTGCAAACGTTGACGCGCTTCCAACACCTGCTTCATATCCACAAAGCATATGATGCCATCGGCATTGGCCAGCTGCTTGGGATTCCCTGCTGGCGTCAGGCCCTTCAGCTTGTGGACGCACAAGGCCACACCATGGGCCAGTCCTATGATGTAGGCAGCCTCTGTTCGCTGACTCTCGCCCTGCAGCGGCTGCTGCAGCAGACCCCGATCCAGGGCATGCTCCATGACTAGGCCCGCGCTGCTGTCGGGCAGTGAGATCAGCAGCTTGAAATAGTGACGAGCCCCGGGCGTCACCTGCTGCAGTGTGTGGGCCAGCAGCTCCCACAGGTCCAGCTTGAGCCAGCACTGATCGTCCAGTCCCGCCAGCAGCTGGCGATAGTCGCACGCCTCGCCCTGACGGTAGCGACGCATCAGTCGCAGCGGCTGCTCCGCCGCCTTCCTGCTCAACAGCCCCTCGCTCGCCTCGCTGCCGAAGCTCAGAGGGAGGCAGGAGAAGAGCTCATCCTTCTGCTGCTGCACGCGCCGATAGCTGCGCCAGCGTCGCCAATACTGACGCATCAGACCCAGCTCGTAGTCGGTGCGCTTTATGTTCCGCCTGACCAGCTCCGCTATTTGCTCCGCCAGCAGCGCCTCGTATATGGAGAGGGCGCTGCGATGCAGCCGAAACTCCCGCTTGCACATCTCCAGCAGATGCTCATCGATCAGGTCATCCAGCAGCTGATGGCGCTGTGTGGAGCGCTTCTCCTCGACGCGCTGCAGGCGCCGTCGCTCCGTCTCCGCCCGCTCGGCTGCAGCAGCGGCCGCCGCCTGCTGTGCCTGCTGCTTCTCCTTGGCCTGCTTCTGGTCGACCAGTCGCTGGCGTCGTGCATGTTCCGCCTGCATGGCCTTCAGCCTCTGCAGCTCGAGCAGCTCCAGCTCGCGCTGCTTGGCCGCGGCTATGGCCTGTTCCAGTGCCGCCAACTTGGACTCATCGGCGGCCTTCTGCTGTCGCTGCTGCTCGGCCAGAGGAGACGACACACTTGCTCCGCCAGCTGCGGCTGTAAAACCACGACTAAAGCCAATGGCTGTGCTTGGACTAGATTTGGCTGGGACTTGGCCAAAAGGTTGGTGTTGATTTTGCTGTTGCGGCATCTCCAACCCAAAGATTTTGGCTGGCTGTGGCGCCTGAGGTGGCGGCGTCGCTGCCTTCATCTTTGGCGAGATGGGCGCCGAAAAGAGCGGCACCTTGAACAGATTATCCATGGGTGCTATTGTTGTTGTTGCAGATGTTGTTGCTGTTGTTGTAGCTGCTGCTGCTGCTGCTGTTGCTGTTGCTGTTGCTATTGCCATTGTTTCTGTGTTTCTGGGTTCCTCCTCCAGCTCCTCGGCATTCGGCAGCTGATCTCTGGCCGACCAGGCGCTGCTCTTCAGGTAGCCCTGCTCATTGAAGCTGTTGTGCGGCCGATGATTGCTGTACAGGGACTTTGGCGGCAATGCCTCACCACAGATGCATTCGCCGACGCTCTGCTGTCGCTTCGATTCCACCAACTGAACGAGAAAGAGATGGCAGTTAGTTAATATCAATTAGAGTGAGAGAGCAAAAGAAGACATCGAAGGAATCTAAGAGCAAGCTAATTAGCAACTAATCCCAATTGGATCTACTTAGATTCCACCACCTGAGCGAGAAAGAGATGGCAGATAGTTACAATCAATTAGAGTGAGAGAGCAAAAGTGGTGGAATCAAAGCACATGCTAAGCCCAATTGGACTGGACATTCCTATAAGACGAGCTTGTCTTCTCCCTCATACTCACCTCGAACTGTCGGCTCAGCTTGTAGTGCTCCGGCGTGTGGATGCGCGTCAGTTCAACTCGATCGGATTGATTCACATTGAGGCCGCAGCATTCGACAAATTGAATCGTCTCCTCATCGCTGGTGAAGAGCAGCATCTGGCGTATATATTGGACGGGCAGCGAGGTGAATTCGTATTTGCGGGGCGCTCGATAGGCCTGGACGATGCGATGCATGGCTAGGATGCGCAGTCGTATGAAGTAGGTGATCAGAATGCAGGCGCTCAGGTAGCTCGTCTCCGGCTCGCGCAGCAGCTGAAAGAAGCGCACGAAGTTCGTGTCCTGCAGCGCCAAATGGAACTGGATGGCTCGTCGGATTTCCGTGCAGTTCTGCAGCTCGACGGGCAGCTGCGAGATGTCCCAGAGAAAGTTGGCATCCGCCAGATTGAGCAGCACAATGTAGCCACGGAATTCGGGCTCACGTGGACACTGGATGCCCTTGAGGCGCAGATCGTGGTACATGTACTTGAGTGTTTGCAAACATTTCGTCAGATTCTCGGCATTGATTTTGGTGTCGAAGACACTGGGATCCTCGGCGACCAGGCGGGCGGCGCAATGGATGTGAAAGCGGGCGCATTGCTCCACCAGCTTGACGGCGCTGAGGGAGCACAGCTCCTGCTGGGTGATCTCCTTGCGTATGGAGCGCGTGCGATCCCAAACGAAGTGGAACCAATCCCCCAGATTGTCCGTCGTCTCGCTAACATCCATGATCTCGTGCATTAGATAGCTCATGGTCATGTGGAGTGCCGGCTCCGCGCGCAATTCGTGCGGCAGCGGCGTCTCCTGATCCGCGCTACTACGCGAATATTGCTTCAGGGCTAGCTCATGGGCGATCTGATCATCAGTGCCTGGCTTCAGTTCATAAATTGCAACCTGACGCTGAAATTCGCGCAGCACACGCTCCTTCTCCGGACACATGTCCGGGCAGTGGCCCTGCAGACGCTGAGCGTCGGTTGTGGCGCGCTTCTGATTCAGCCGCAACAATTTGTCACGTGCATCTAGGACGCGATACTTCTCCTCACTAGTGTGCGCCGGCTTGCGCATGACGGCCTCCAGCTCCTGCTTGGCGGCCTTGAATTGAGCGGGTGCACGTTGTCGTTCACGCTCTCGTTCTCGGTCCCGCTCCTTCTCTCGCTCTCGCTCCTTCTCTTTTTCCCGCTCTGTATTGCCACTTGTTGGAGCTGCAGCAGCCTTGCTTGAGCCAAAGACACTTGTTGCTGCAGCTGCAACTTGTGGCTTTGTTGCATTCGGTTTGAATGCTCCATATTCGTTGCGCCAACCGGCACTCAGGGCACTTAGCTCCGCCTGCACATCGGGATCGACCCATTCCTCTGTCTTTTGGGCCGGCGTGCTCTCGTTCTCCGCATAGCTCATCTCGAACTCGTGCCCATTGTAGACATTTCCCTCGCGCAGTGCCAAGGCAGCCTCCTCTTCGCTGGCATAGCTCACGGTGCAGGTCATGCGTCGAGGACGCAGCACAAAGTTCACCAGGTTGCCGAAGCGACCGAAATGCGTTCGCGCCACAAATTTGTCGAGGAAGAGTTCTGGTATGTTTGTACATCTGGAAGTGAGGATTCATTAGCCGCACACTAACTGCACTCGAGTACTTACAGTAAAGTCTTGTTGTTGTAGCCAGCGCCTGTGCGTGCATCCGCCATGTCAGAAAATACAAATTTTATGCGGATTTCGTTTTGTTCCTTGGTTTCTTAGCCACTTTTCGCATTCGCAATTGGTTCTGTTTTGGTCACACTGAATACAACTAGTTGCTTGCATACATATATCGAATGAGTTGCTTAGATTCGATAGCTACTTACCTCTACTTCGATAACCAATTCAGTTTCGTTTCAATATATGGGCACCCTAAGATTGGCTGCAAAAACTCGTAACACGTTTGCGCGCCAAGATTTTGTTGCTAGAGTTGAATTGGCCAATTGGGCAAAACAATCATCCTTGTACATTAAAAAAAAAGATAATAAATTTAAGTAAGTCTGTAATAATAACAATGTTAATTAACATATGCGGTTGGGTGGTTAAATTAAATTATACATTAAATTAAAGAATAGATAAATAAAATTGGTTTGGGCAATACATTTTTCAACAAGGCATATTGCTTTAAAATTAAGTAATTGAAAATTTTATTTAAATCAATTTAATGATAGTTGCGATAGTTGTTTGTTTAATATCGAATGTATTTACGTGCCCACTCATTATACGACAAGAGAGGGCGCGCAAATACACTCGATATGTTGTTGATAGCAAACAACTATCGCGATTGCAAAAACATCGACTCGAATTGGCGCTAGTTTGGTATATCGATAAGCCGTTGTTAACCGACTTGGCTAGTTGTTGTTGGCATTTAACGCGGAGACAGCGTTCGCAACGCAGCGCGATGTTCAACGCTAAAGAATTTGTTTTTTTTGTTTGTTTTTGTTTTTGAAATAACACGTTAAGAACCACTAAATGATAATTGTGTAGAATCGCTAACGCGTCAAGTGCAAATACCAAAACACATATAACTGTAGGTGCAATCATAACAGAAGAGAATGAATTAAAAGCAGAAACGACGCTTACTTTATAACAGCGAAGATAACCACGAAACGACGTTGCGAACGGTGCGACGAAAAATGATCGAACGGAATATCTGTGCCACCAGTTGGTAAAAGAGACAATTTAACTTTTCAATAAAGCAAAAAGCTGCTAAAACAAAAACGCGAGCCAAGCAACCAAATTGTTGTGTATTTTTTATTTTGAATTTTTTTTTGTGGAACAACAAAAAATTTGCCATTGCCGTTGCAGTTAGCGGGGTGCAGCTGGTATTATTGTTGTTGTCTAACGTGTTTTATTTTTTGTTGTTGTTGTTGCGTTCGGTTACGACGTTTCCGATGATCTTGGCCTGTTGTTTGGCTTATTTTTTGTTTTGTTGAAATGTTGTTATTGTAACTCGTTTTGCGTGTGTGATTCATACAACAACAACCGCTAACAAAAAATGCAGTGTAATATGCTAAATGAAATAAACAAAGGAAAAGGCAAAGCGTAAAACAACTAAAAGAGCGAGACGAGTGCGTTGACGAGTGCATCCTGCATTGAGAGCGCGAGAGATAAAAACGATAACAAAATAAAACAATACAAAGCGGCGCTCTCACACACACACACGCATACAGAAAGAGAGAAACACACACACATACGCACCTTTAAGCGCGCACGCACACGCGATAGTTCTTTCTGTCTGGTGGTAGGTGAACAAAAAAAACGTTTTTTTCTCGTCGTGTGTACAGCTGCTGTCAAGTGCGCAGCCGTAGCCGCAGCCGCAGCAGCGACGTCAAAGTCCTTTAAGCGTGGTAGTGTAGGCCATCTCGCTCGCTCGCTCACATGCCACACTGTGCCCAGCCAGCTAGATGAATAGCAACGCGCACGCACACATACACACACACACACACACAAACGTATGCAGCTGCCTGAGGAGCAGATGAAAGGAGAAGATGATGCCAAAGCCAAATGCCAGTAACAGACAACAAGAACAACAACAACATACAGATGAGCAAAATATGTATCTACATTAATAATAATAACTACAACAACAACAACAACGACAACGACTACAACTGCATAAATACATTCCACACAAGTGCATTCTTATTAATATATTGTGTTATCGAAAAAGTGTTATCGAAACTATGAAGGTTACCGTTTGCTTCGGCGATGTTCGCATTTTGGTGCCTTGCGGCACCGGCGAACTGCTTGTCCGGGATTTGATCAGCGAGGCCACGCGACGCTACAAAAAGGCAGCCGGCAAGGTGAGTAAAATATATAATATTCCACCCCTCCACCACCACATCTCCCCCTCTCGCATGCACCTATGGCCCTATGGGTTTTTATTTCATCCCCCTTTTTAATATCGAACAGCGGAAATGCTGCACTTGAGAGCGTCAGTTGTTTGTGTAATTACGAAAGTCGAACCCAAAAGAAGTCGAAAGTGTATATCAGTATATACATATACATATGTGTATGTGTGTGTACATGTAATTGTTATCGCTCATTGGAAAGATGGTAGAAGAGATCGGAATGTGTATGCTTGTGCGTGTGTGTCTAGGTAAAATATTTGAATAATGATAAGCGGCGACCCAATAAAAAACGCTCCTAAAATGTAAGAGAAAACAAGTAAGAGTGCTCTAGTCGAGACTGCTCGACTACGCGATCCCCTGAACGCTGCAAAGAAGCGTGGTATCCAAAACCTTTTAATTAAAAAATTTATGTATTTATCACATAAATCTACACAGTACATCTGAAGTCTCTAGGCCTGACAGTATTTAAATTAGGCTTAAAAAAAAAGGAAGTCAAACTTTCGATTATTATCGATAAAAATCGAAAAAAAAACATGATAAGCTTGTACTGCGTATGGTATATACGAGTATACATGTAAAATTGCTATGACATGGCTATATCGACTCAGCTCGTCGCCCTGATCTGGGGTCTTTTACATACATTCCCACAAAAACATTATACCCTGATTTCCCAATTTTAATGGGCTCAGGGTATACAAAAAAAGTCAACCAAATGAGTTCAAATATTAACACGTTCGAGTTGAAGAATTTAGGCTGTTTGAGTCATTTGTATGCAAGCTTTTGAGCGCTTATGGATTGTTTACATAAATAACGCTATTATTATTATTATTATTAATAATTTCTCAGAATTATTATTAATGAAATGAAAGCTTTTTAATGGATCTAATGGAGCGGATCGAAAATCTACCTATTCTCTATGTAAAGGTATTCCCTTAAAAAAATAAGCTAGAAATGTATGGAAATGCTTCAAAAAAGAAAAAGAAGAGGAAAAGATGATAACAACAACAAACAGAATCGAAAAGACAGGTCGAGGGACAGGGCAGAGCAGAGCAGAGCATAAGCCAAGACCACAGAATAAAACTGAAAATAAAGTAAATAAATACCTTTAAGAACCCAAAGACGGAGCGCATTGTGAACTCGGTTGAACCCGAAAAAAGATCTGCTCGTAACTTCTCAACTTCTCAGGGGCAGCCAAATTAAGGGCCCAACCTTCTACCAACTTTTGCTGCTGCTGCTTCTTCTTCTGCTTCTCCTTCTACTTCTTGAACATCATCCACGTGAGGCACGGACAGGTACAATGCGCTGTAATGCATAAGGTTGTGTCTGCGGCAGTGGCAGTGGCAGTAGAGCGCATATGAAGACGAAGAAGAAGAATAAGACAAATGGTATAGGGTTCTGATTGGGGCAAGGGTTCCGGGCGGCTGGCTGCAGTCCCAGCGCCTTGTAATTAATCAAAAATGCATTCCACTTTAAAAGCCTTAATAAAAAATATATACATGTATACATATATATGTATGTATGTATGTATGTATATCTGATCCCCAGGGAAAATCAAATCAATTTTTATTATGTTAATCGCAAAGATCATTATGAAGCAGATGAGCATCGCGATGATGATGTTGATAATGAGGTTTTCAAGCTGATTAAGCTATTAAAACATATTTTGGGTGTTTCATTATTTCCGGCTATGAAATTCAATTTTGGTTGTTTTCGTAAAAAAAGAAAAGATGTTTTAAATACTAAAAGACAAAATTCATAAATATATTAGTTATAGGAAAACAATAACAAAACATAGAACATGGAACATAGAGAACGGAGAAACGCTTTGAGTCATAAAATTTGTTTGAAATTGTTTGAATTGTTTTAAATGTTGAGCAAAAATTTATAAAAAAAATATATATTATATAAATTTATATACTTTATAAATATATATTATATAAATATGAGATTATCTCAAGCATGATGATGTATTATATGTTGTCATATAGAAATTTCTAGACTCGCTTTATGGATTTTACATTCTAGATACAAATATTTTATACATTTACAATTTGATTTTTTGAAA
The DNA here is from genome assembly GCA_035045345.1 of Drosophila hamatofila. Classification (NCBI taxonomy): domain Eukaryota; kingdom Metazoa; phylum Arthropoda; class Insecta; order Diptera; family Drosophilidae; genus Drosophila; species Drosophila hamatofila. The sequence continues at coordinate 5,582,106 of JAWNPA010000039.1, read as the reverse complement.
ATACGATATACATATATATATATAAATATACATATGATGATAATATGTATATTATGTAAATGTACGATTATCTCAACTATGATCTAAATATGTATTATATGTTGTCATACAAAAATTTCTATACATTTCTAGACTCGCTTTATGGATTCTAGATCCTAGATACAAAAATTTGATTTTTTTTATTTAATTTAATTTTTTTACAATTATTAATTTCAAATTATAAAATAAATTTATGTATCCCCAAATTTTTGCCTATTTTGAATTTAGATTTGATTGTATTTCTACTATGTTAAATTAGTTTTGATGATATGTTCTGAATCTTCTAAAAAGTATAAAATATGCAAGAATTACGACAAGGAAATCCCCAAAAAGAAATATTTAATACTTTTTCTAATAAAGAGACTTGTTACATATTTCAATGATCCTTTTTGCCACAAAATAGATAAAGCTCTATGTTGTTTCCCTCTATTTTCCATATATTTCAACATTCATCAATCATGTTCAATCCATAGAAATGGCGGCTCAGGCGACTATGTATACTACGAATATAGCTGTGGCATCCATTGAACGCCTAGTCCGACTAGCTTCACTAGAGCACTCTATATTGTTATTACTATTTCTCTTCATGTTGTTGTTTTTGTGCTTAGCGGAGTGCAACATGTGAATTTGGCAGAGATCTAGCCTCACTCTCAATTGTTTTCTGAGTGAGTGGCTCGCCGCCAATACGAAAACAGAAGAAGGAAAAAAACTGTGCCAGCTGCAAATTGTGGAGCTCTTTAAAGAAATAAAGCAGATAAGAGGGCGCTTTCCATTTCGCGATCACGTGTGTGCGCTGTGCGAAGAGAGACCGAAAAGTAAGACCCAGACCCAGACTTCGACCCAGACCCAGACCCAGACCTCGAGTCAGAGTCAGAGTCAGAGCTAGTGCCAGAGCAACATGCTACACGGCTCTCTCTCTATATATATGTATATATATTTATGTATCTATCTGCGTCTCGACAGCTCTCAGCGGCGAACTTGCTAATTATGCAATTTAATGCCTCAACGGCATAGAAATTGCAACATCAACAAAAAAAAAAAGAAGAAAATAAAAAAAAATTAAAAAAGAAATATAACTTTGGCTCTGATTTCAAATTCTCTCACATGGCATGATGATGAGCCGTTGGCAACAGAGTCTCCCCCCTCTCTCCTCTCTCTGTCTGTCTTTTTCGCCCTCTCTATCTTTCGTTACCCTTTGCTATCAATGGATTCGCTTTCGCAGCTGCTATTTCTCTTGGTATTTGGCTCAATTTCAGAGATGCGCTAAGCGATCCCAACACCATTTTAACTGGAGCAAATTTGCAGCGATTGCATTCATGTTTTGGTATGCCGAAAGCGTATGGCAAATGCAGTTAATTGCAAATTTATTGCCATACAAAACACTGGGTAAATGCAATATAAACAGACGAAATACTTGGAATTTTGAAAGAAAACTTAAGTATGGAAGGAATGAAAAAATGAAGAAATATAAATAAAATATAAATAGTAGATCATGTCAAGACAATCTATTTTAAAATACTATAACTACGGAAACATAAACATTAACAAATCTAGATAATGTGAAAATATCATAGCTTATCATACCAATAGTTGGGTTTCTCAGAAAATAATCTTTGGAAATGAGTTTCAAACTAATGAAACAGAATATTTCCAGCTAATCTCAATCAATTTGCATAATTTAAAGAACAAAAAACAATAGATTCTAATGCATTCCATTAAAAACTGTTTAATATGTTTAGATTTGATTTCAAATATGATATGAAATATCAGAAATCGTTCTTAAGATGTCATAAGTTATCAGCTTTGAGTATTGAGATATCTGGATAGATCTTAATAGAGATCTATTGCTATGAGTATCTATATATATTGACTATTGAAAGATTTTGACTGATCTCAATAGCTCTCTCTTTGATTACCTATCTTAACTTCGATTATTAATACATCTTATGCTCTTCAGGAACTATCTTAGATTTGCTTATTAACCGATCTTACTCTTTCTAAGTTACAAACTTTAATCGATCTCAATAGATCTTTTGTTATACAAATGTTTGTTAAATGTTGTTAAAGATCTTGACAGATATCAATAGATCCTAATGTATCGTATGCCCTATCTTCTGGACCTATCTTAACTTTAATTATTAATAGATCTTGACAATTCTTAATAGATCTTATGCCCTATCTACTACCATCCGTTAGCTCTATCTTCAGGGCCTATCTTAGCTTTGATTATAATGAGATGTTATCAGATCTTTATAGATCTCATTAAAAACCCATACATAATGTATAAGTATTATTTAAATTTCCAAATACCCAAAGAAAATTGTCTAGAACAATCAAATCCTTTTTGGCTGCCACTGGTTCCTATGGTTCCCATGCATCGTAAGTCGTTCGCCAGCCGGAGCCCAATCAAGTTCTTTGGTGTGAGCCCAAACCGCATTCCCAAGCAAATTGATTATATAATAAATTCGAATGAATGTTGTTGAATCAATTTCCCTTTGTCGCTTTAGGATGCCCTCCCTCTCTCTCCATCTCTCTCACTCTTTCACTCACTCTCTGTCCCTGTCTCTGTGTGTTCGGTGGGCGTTTTTATCGCCTTATCGCTAGAGCTCGAAGTTGGGCCAGCCGATCAACTGGGCAACCAGGCAACCAGGCAACCTGGACAATCCAACAAACTGGCCAAGTGGCCAACTGGTAACTGGCAACTGGTAACTGGGCGTGCCATTTGACTCATTTTTGTTTGTTTGGTTTCTTTTTTTTTTTTTTGGCACAGAGAATTGTCTGGGGAATCGCTCTGGAGGCGAGCTGAAAAAGATTCATTGAGCATTCAGTTGTTGTCGCTGCTGTTGAATTCTTTTGGCCACTGTTTAAAACCAGTTTTGCGCAATTTGTAAATTATTTCATCATGCCAACAACAACAACAACAACGACAAGAACAACAACGGCAACACAAACTCAAATTCAGGGAGAGCAAATATTCAATGAAACGCTTTCGAAGCTGGCGCAAAAATATTTTACCAGCTAAATATTTGAAAATGTGCTCACACTAATTGTAGCGCATTTTAAGTGCGCTCTAATTGGACCCCACACTTACTACGTTCGATTGGAAAAAAAAACAACACAAAACACACCTGAACAGTTAACACTCAACACACCTGTGCGAGAGCAGCAAGAAATAGGCATAATAATTAAATAGAATTATGAATGAGAAACAGATTGAGAGACGAGACCAACTACTAATGTATGTATATGGGTGCCCTGCAGTGTTGGCATTTTCGCCTAATTAAGGCTAGATTTAGTTTCTTTGAATACTTGAAAAATTGTGAAAATGCTTATAGCCTTAAATCTAGCAGTTTTTAATATTACTTGACTTTTTTTTGTCTATCTATATCCAACATATAGTTTTACAGATTTAAATGAAATCGGCAAAAAAAAAAAAAAAAATTCAATCCAATGTTAAAATCCAGATTAAGCTTTTTTTCTTGCCTTTTCAGCTAGATCTAGCTTTTTATGGTCTCCAAAAAAATGTCAACACTGATGCCCTATGCTGTTAGTTTTTATGGCTGAATGCAAATTGATGTGAAACTGATTCACTTTGCATTGGAACACGTTCTACTATAAACTGAAACTGAATAGATTTCTTATTGACCGTATTCGCTAATCGTCTCAGTTTGACTTCATTAAGTCCCCCCCCTCACCTAACTCATTTTGCTGGCTAAGGATAACAAGTTGAGTATTTCACAAATCGTTGCAAGGTGTTTGTTGCAGCACTCTTGATAATTGGTTGATATTGCCTAGCGGCTATTACAGAGAGATAAAAAAATAAATAAATAAAAATAAAAAATATTTTCAATGTACATAACCGGAAATCTAAAACAGGTTTTACGCAACGCAAACCGCACTTGGTTGCCCCCCTCTCCGCCCTGCCCCTCCCTCTCTCCGTCGCTCTCTTGGCCAACAAGATGATGGGCCCAAACAAATAGCAAAAGCAAACTGAATGCATAGAACACACGCAGTTTTATTAAGGAATAATCAAAATACAATTAGTTCTATATATTCAGCTGATCAGCTCATAAATGAGCTCAATGAACTAAATGAACTATGCTACTAGAATATAACTATTTTTTTTTTATACAAATTAATTTTTTTTACAAAGGTTAGTTATTACTTTTCAACTGAAACATTTATGATTTAAAGTAGTTGAGGATTTTTTGTGTTTTGTTTTAGAAAATGTTGATTTATAAGAAAAGTGCTACTAGTTATATATAGCATAAGTTCTAGTTCCAATTGGAAGAAGTATGCAAAGTGCGAAATCTTTTCCTTGGCTCACTTCAAGGCTTTCCTCGCTGCTAACCTCAAAATTCCACAGCATTTGGCTAAGAATGCAAGCCAATTATAACTATGGGCGACTAATGCCATAATGGGCTACCATTTAAGTCGCTGTTTGCCACCTACTTTTGTGCTGACCCACGACTGGACGGCAAAGGAGAGCTCAAGACGTATGCAGAAACGCGTTAGAATATGTATGAATGTGTGAATAGTAGTGCACATGCGCGACTGCCTGATACTCTGTACTATGCTAATTGACTGCGCAAATATTGTCAGTTTTCTCATTTATATATACTAGTGAGTCAATATATGTTATATAAGACTTTATGTGAGCCTAAACTTATTTAATAAATCTTCTTGCATTTATAACAATTAAGAATCCAATACGTGGCCTGAGCTGAACTAAGAAATAGAGCTTATGTAGTTCATGCTCAAATAGTTCACATTGCTCATATAGTTCGCATAGTTCTTATTCGTGTTCCATAGTTAATATAGTTCCAACTTATATAGTTCATAGTTTACATAGTTCATGCTCAAGTTCATATTGTTCATGCAGTTTAAATAGTTCACCATATAAACAATAAATTCTAACAGTTCATTTAGTTCGAGTTTTTAGTCTTAATAGTTCAAATTCTTAACAGAGTTCATATAGTTCCAGTCCATATAGCTCATGTAGCTCATCATTCATATAAATCACATAGTACTTAGAGCAAATATAGTTAAAATAGCTTATATAGTTCAAGTTCATTTGGCCTAGAAAGTTCGTATTAGAAAGTTCATATAGTTCAAGTTCATTTGGCTCAAAAGTTCATTTGGCTCATACTCTTCCAGTCTATATAGTTAATGTTTATATAATTCATATACTTCTTATAGGTCATTTAGTTCTTAGAGTGAATATAGTATAAATAGTTCATATTGGTCCAGTTCATATAGCTATCAAGGTTCATATAGTAGTTCATTTCATATAGTTCCTATTGTATATATGATACTTATATCATCCATGTAGTTCATATGGCTCATGTTCATAGAGTTATTGTTCATATAACAGTTCATGTTGAAATAGCTATAATATATATAATTGATGTATATATATATATATATAGTCCACAAAGCTTTAATAAAAGCACAAGCTAAATCTAAACCCAATTTTATCTAAATGTAGTTATTTTTAACGTTGATATTGACAACTTTGATAATGCAATTTTGATTGCTGAAAAGTTAATCACAACTAGTTCTAATCGTAACAAATTCATAATCATCTAGCTGAACTAGTCATCATTTATTTCTAGGGTATAAAAATCAATTGCGTTTTAATTTTTGCGCCCACCTTGGCGAAAAGTCTGTCGAACAGCCTAGGCTTGGGTAGTTGGTAGACTCATGAGGGTTGCCTACATTTTGTTGTTGTGTTGTCATGCCAACAGCCACAACATATGGCATATATATAGCTACTGCTATAGCTATATATACATATATAATTTATATATATATATATATTTAGTGAGTCTATCTGGCATACATAAAGTTGCGACTGCGTCATTTTCCATTAAGGGGCGTCCAATACTTGGCTCATTGTCGTATAATATCTACCTAGAAACTCGCAATTTACACACACACACACACACATGCACTCACACACACATTGGTAACATGTTATTCGTATTGGTTTTCCTATTCATATCTTTATAGCGATTGCATTGTTGTGGGCTGCCTGAGCTGAAGCTCGGGTTGATTCATGCCGCTTGACCAAATTAGGCGCGAAATTCAATTGAATTGAATTATTGTTTCAGTCTCAGTCTCAGTTTTCAGTTTTCAGTCTCATACTCAAACTCGATCTTATTTACGGCTGGTATTTATTTCGGTTGCCGTGTAATTGAAAATTATTTTCAACATCAATTGCTCTCGCCCACGTAGCACATGTCGACACAATTTCGGATGCCCAATTCAATCGTAACGCCCACAAACTCCACTTAATGCGACTCTTTAGTTCTTCGATTTTGTTTTGTTTTCGGCTGCATTTGGACTGCAATCCCAGGCGAAAACGTAACAAATTGATTAGCTCCAAAAGCACTTATGCAGTAGTAATTGATATAGATGGGTAACAAGTATATATGTATATATATGTTTAACGACTGTACAGGAAATATATGTTTTATATACATACCTATATAAAAAAAAAAAACAATCCAAAAACGAATGTATTTCGAAATATGTTTTTATTGATTTCCATGCTAAGCAGCTCTTATCTTAATGGCCTTCCCAAGAAAAACTGTTCAGCCATATTTATGAGCTTCAACTTTTCACCCCATTCGAACAATGTTTGTGTGCACGAAAAGTATTCTTAAACTTGTAACGTAAATATATTAAATATTTTACATTTAAATATAGTATATATAAACAAATATATATAAATTGTATATTTGTATTGTGCTGAACTGTTAACAATGTCATTTAATTTCAATTAAAACTAATTTTTAATTTTAAAGCTTTTCAAGTTAAAATATGCTACAAACATATTTATAATAAAATTATTATATAATAATATATAATAAAATATTTAATTATATATTACAATAATTACATGTGCCATATGCAATAAAGATAAATATATAAACAAAAAATCAATGATTTATGCACATTGATTTCATATTCTATATTTATCTATGATATGATGAAACAAGTTTGATTTGCTTAAGCAATTTTTGCTGCTTCCATTTCTCATGCTAAAAAGTTTTAGCTAAGCTAAGCTAATTTTATAAGAAAATAAGTTTTAGAAAATAACAAAATTTTGTATTATATGTAATTTTAAAAAAAAATTGTTTTTGGTTTAAGCTCATGTGTTATTTGCAATCTCTCCTAAAAGAAATAAACAAATTGACTATCAATTAGTATTAATAAATGGTTTGAGCTCCAGTCAACTCAATAAAGAAAAAAAAAAACTAGAAAATAACTATCATTATCATTAGAAAACTACGGGACAAATTAATTAAATCAAAAAAACAAGTCCTAGATACTAGAAGAAATCTTCATACATGTCTGCTATGTTATATCTCTATGTTCATCCATGTCTTCTTGTATTATCGCCTTTAGCTTAAGTTTTCCATTCTTCATAACTAATGCTCCATATTTCATTTGTCTCATAGAGTATACAGCGAGCATATGCGTTATTTACTGTTGCTTAGCTTTTCTGCTTCTTTCCATTCGTCGAAACTAAGTATACTTAACTGCATTTGGCTTTGCTGCTGCTGCTGTTCTTCCCCCAAATAGAAGTTTGTTTGTTAGCTTTGGGCTGTTCGAGTTGGGGTCGGGTTCGGGTTCGGGTGGGCGGTTTGTTCTATTTGCATGCCTGGCACACGCCACATGCCACATGCCGCATGCCTCATGCCACACGACTGCACGACTGTTGTTGCATTTTGCGGTCGCTTGGTTGGGCCGGAGTCAAACGGATTCCTTGGGCAGGTCGCCGCGCTCCTCGGATATATCTTCTACAATTACAATTACAATGCATTTATTGCTGCACTAATTGAGTATCTATTTTGGTCACGCACGTGTGTTCCTCCTCTATGCTACCTTTGTGTTCTGTTTGGATTTCTGGTCGTGCTGTTTGCCGACTGCTGACTGCTGTCTGTTGACTGCTGTCTGTTTGTTATACCCTGTAGTGGGTATTGTGAGTGGGTATGTGAGGCAGTTGGAGTTGGAGATGGTAGAAGTCATTACTGGGTATATGATGTGTATAATTTTATAAATAGGATATGACATTTAAGATATGAAATGCGAACAATATGATAGATATGAGAAGTGTATGATATATCTTTATGCTATATATATCTATATGCTATATGAGATATAAAATAGATATGATATGATATAAGACAGATCTAAATGCTTGATATGCTAGATATTGCACATAATATATAATATGATGATATGAAATATACGATTGATTGGTATCTTATATACTTGATGAAATTATACATAAAATAGATTTTCATGTTATATGATGTTATATGATATGAAGTTATGATTTTTTTTTGTATATATATGATATTTGTATGATATCATATAATAATAGGATATACAGTAGTTACAGTTATAGCCAGATTCTACTGTATATGTTAGTTATATATGATGTATGTAAAATATGACAGATATATATGTTATATGTTGGGTATGATGTATATGAAAGATATAATACAATGGAATTATATATAATATATATCTTTGAGATTTCATAAATCTATCTATCCCTATAAAGTACTTTATATAAAGTAATAATAATAATAATAATAATAATAATATATTTAATACGAATTGGGTATAATATCTTGAGAATATAGAGAACTTTGTCAATTAAAATATATAGCTCTGATTTACTATATAAATATGGGAATGCCTATTGATATCTAAAATGAAAAATAAACAACATATTTATTAAATACATAATGTAATACAAAGACCTAATAAGACAGGGTATTAAACAGTGTCACACTCTCTAAAATGTCCTGCTAAATAGTTTGTTTGGAAATACATCTCTTTCTCTTTCTCCCCCTCTTCCTCTCTCCTTCTCTCGCACACCCATTGAATGACTGCTGCATTGTGTCGTTAGTTTTTTTGTTTGTGCAGGATTCGAAATATTTAGGGATACGAAGCCGACTTCGAGGGCCTGACACATTAATTAAACGAACTTCCTGCCGGGCGGCACAGAGCCGCGCCCATTGCCCCTGCCCCTGCTCCTGCCCTGCCCCTGCCCTGCCCCTGCCCCTGCCCCTGCCCCTGCCCCTGCCCCGATTCGATTGCGTGTCAAGGGCCGTTACAGTTCTTCAACTGATTCATTGTTGTTCTGCCAGGCAATGCAGCTCATATAACAACATCAACAACAACAACGAAAACAACTGCATTTCGTTGCCCTGGTAATATATCATTAAAATATAACAAACAAAAAAAAAAACAGAATGTTTTTTGATATTTACCTCCTAATGAGAATCCAAACGCAACGGAAGCGCCACGCCACCGAGCTCATCCGCCCCGCGCACACCTAAATATTGCCCTCCTCCGCCTGGCTGTGATCCACTCAGACCACATCCATTATAATAACAATGAAGCCAAGCAACAACAACAACTGCATTCAATATGCATTATCATCATTCTAATTAATTTGTTCACTCTGCTCCGCTTTTTACTTCTTCCTCTTCTTCTCCAATTTGTTGCCCATTTTAATCAATTGAGTTGTTTGTGGCTGGGGTTTTTTTTTTTTTGTCTACCTTTACCTCAGCGTCGAGTTCAAGGTGAATATTAAGTAATGCTTGCCCCTGTCCCTGTCTCCGCCCCTGCCCCTGTTTTGTCTGCCTCCAACGGTTGCTGGAGCATGTTAGAGGTCGAGCTACACTCTATACATTATATATATATATATATATATATATCATATATGTGTATATATGTCTGCTACGCATCGCTGGCTAGAGCTCAAGATTGCAGGCGAGCGCTTCCAGAGTTTCATCGATATGCTCCATTGACGTGCATTATGTCAAGTGCAAAAGGTAACTAAGTGAATGTCAATGGTCAGGTGAAGGTTATCATTGAATAAGACATTATGGCCATCGATCGATTATTATCGATTGACGTAAGCTGCCTTCAGAGACATTAAACTAAGTTTAGTATTTGAATAATTTAATGGACTACTCATAGATATTTTTAGATCTCAAATTTTAAATGTCATTTAAAGGTTAACATTGAATACGACATTATAGCTATCGATCGATTATTATCGATTGACGTAAGCTGCCTTCTCAAACATTAAACTAAATTTAGTACTTAAATAATCTAACGGACTTCTAATGTATATTCTTAGAAGTCAAATTTCAAATGTCAGGTGAAGGTTAACATTGAATAAGACATGATCCATTATTATCGATTGATGTAAGCTAACTTCTTAGACTAATAGAATAATATTACGACTCTTTCTTATTCAATATGAAAGCTATTCAAATTTCAAAAAGATTTCAACACTTTCAACTCTTTTTAGACTCACAAATCTAGACATAAAAATAAAATGAAGAGCTAAAGTCTTGAGCTGTTTCAACTCTTTAATTCTTTATTCTTTGAGATCATCTTCAGTTTAAAGTTAGATGAAAGTTAATTATCAATAAATTGCTATAGTGTCTCATTGAATGAGAATTGAAATAAATCGTTAAACTTGTTTGATTCAGGAATCTAGGCCAAAAGTGGAAACTGGGGAGAGACTATAATAATTTCGTCTCTTTAATTCTCTGTTATTCTAGGCCTTCTGTTCTTTAGTTTGAAGCTACAAAGATTTGTCTAGATTTCTATACAAAAACATGTATTCTCTCACACTAAATTGATAAGCCGATTCACTCACTGTGACTCTTAGTGATTCAGAATGTCTTCTGCTTAAATTTGTATATGATTATATGAGGATTACTCATGCAAAATTCAGGGCTTTTCTTATCTGCACAGATAATAGAATCTTACTAAAGGTATTTCGAATATGCCACAACTTGCTCTATGGCGGATATATCTACGCCTGTTGGGGGCGTGACAAACCGCAAAATCTTATGTCTCTTAAGGTATTAGAGCTAGAGATCTGGAAATTTGACAACTGAGTTCCTGGAGGCCTCTTCTATCGATGAGCAAAAAAAAAATGTTGAAGCCTCTTTTGGGTAGTGACAAATATTTTGTACAGTTTTAGAGTTAGAAACTCAAAATGGATTTGCTTAAAAATAGTACATATATAGCAATTGGGGGCGTGGCAAATTGGAAAAGTGGATCTGGCAGCATTAATGAGTATTCTGCAGTCAGTAACGCCCGACTGCAACTTTCATACTTGTTCCTTATAGAATTGTTTCTTAAATAGCTCAAACTTCAATTCATTCATAACTGAAGTGTATTAAAAAAAGGAATTCCAGGCATTTAACCGGTTCATTTCTGGGCTCGCATTTCCGTTTCAAATGTGTTGCAAATTTGCGTGCTCAACTCGGAGCTCGAGTTGAGTCGAGTCGAATCGAGTTCGTCTCAACTCCCCCTAGCTAAAATTAACTTTTGCATATCAGAAAATGTCGTTACAATTTTTTGTTGTTGAATGTTGAGTTTTTGTAGTATCTGTTTTTTTTTTTTTTTTAAATATTTATTTCTCTTCATTTTTTTACATTTTTTCTTTTGGGCTTCGCTTTTATCGCTGAAACGTGCGCGACGTTGCGATTGAATTGTTGCAGCTTCAATATTGTGAATATTTTGCAACTGAGGTTTTGGGTTTCGTTAACAATTTTCGCTGTTGTTTTTGCATCGCTGCATTTTTGTGGAATGCATTGCGCTGTGAAAATATGCTTGGAGAATGGGAGGCAGGGGGCGGGGCGGGGTATGGACATGTGGAACGTCAGGTCTGGAAACAACAGTTGTGAAGCTGACGTTGATCGTAATGATGATGATGATGGTTTGCCGGTTGACGGTATGTTGACCCAGCCAACCCTTTTGGGCTGCACATACATCCATCGCTCTCTCTCTCTCTCTCTCTCTCTCCCTCTCTCTCTTACTCTGCGTGTGTCGTCATATCTGGCATACGCGATCGAGCCGTACCGGTAACCGTGCATAGGTAGTGCAAGTACCACTCATGGCGTGCCAATTTCGCGCTTACTCATGCTGCCCAGTCAACAGCGGCAACAACAACAACAACGACAACAACGACAACCACAGTGAAAATGCTTTGTCCGAAAGCCCGTACGTGTCAGAACAGCACACCGCACCGTCTACCCTAACTGAATTGAACCAAACAAACAAACACACATAATAAAAAAAAAGGAAAAAAAAAAGAAAGAAATGTTTATATATTTCCACAGAGATGCACGCCCACCGTACCCGTTCCCGTACCCGTACCCGGCAGCGCGTTGCAGTGCGAGAGCTACTTGGGCTGTAGGAAGTGCATGCTGACCCAATCGAGCTGACAATCTAGCGTAACCATAAAAGAGAACTGCCACAGAGTACAGCACATTGATAGCATTGCCTCAGCTGTCTATTATAATTATCAATTTGTTCTTTTCTGTATATAATTAAATGCTGGCAAACAAGCTTTAATGTTGACGGGTTTGAGGTCTGACGTTTTGAGGTTTAAGGTTCGCTGCATAGACCTTAACTAAAATACTGACTACGATAACAAAATATTATATAATTAAAAATATAGTATAATGTTGAATTAATTGTATATTGAACTAGTATAAAAATAAATACTAATTATGTATGGAACTATTTCGAGGTATACAAAAATATATTAAGTTTGTATTGAGGTATAAAAAAATATATATTAATTATACCCTGAACCCATTGAAAATGGGAAATCAGGGTATAATGGTTTTGTTAAAAGTATGTAACAGGCAGAAGGAGGCGTGGCAGACCCCATAAAGTATATATATTCTTGATCAGGGCGACAAAAAAAGTTGATCTAGCCCTGTCCGTCTGTCTGTCTGTCTGTCCGTCTGTCCGTCTGTCCGTCTGTCCGTCTGTCCGTATGTTTGAGCGCGTCGATTTCAGAAGATATAGGAGCTAGAGACTTGAAATTTGAAACTGTAGGTCCGTATATTGCACGCGCAGATCAAGTTTTTTTTTTAAATCGATAACTGCTTCTGTTTTTTTGTTATCGATAAAAAACCTTATCGAAAATCAGGTATAAAATTATATCTTCTACACCTTTAAAGATAGAGTCTCGAAATTTAAAATGTAGAATCATGTGTATTTTTAAGATTTTCGGGTTTTGTCATATTTCACCCCCACCCTCCAAAACACCCCCTTCCCTACAAGTTTGCAAAACCCGTATTTCAAATATTAGAGACTTGAGCGTTGGCACACACACACATTTTAATGTTATAATCACGTTCTGAAAGTTTTATCAATTTTGTCCGTCTACGAAAAAAGATATTAAACAATTAAGTTCCCAATGTAAGCCCACATGGCAGCCCATGCATGTTTATACGTGCGTGCGTATGTTTGTATGTATGTGTGCCTGTGTTAGTGTGAAATGACGAATTATTGAAATATTAGTTCCTGGAAGGGTTCAGGGGATCTCGTAGTCGAGCAGTCTCGACTAGAGCTTTCTTACTTGTTTTGTATTGAACTATTTGCAAATAAACAAATTTTGATGTATTTTCAATAATTGCATTAAGAAAATCAAATGAGCATGTTTCAGTGGAAAACTACCGGCTGTAGAATACTCGTTTAGGATCCAATTCCCATTGTTCTCATTCGTCATGCTTCCCAGAGGTTTATATGTTAATTAATGGTAAATCAATAATGTAGGTCACCAGAAATTAAGTTGTTAAACTTTTCAGTTCTAACTTTAAAAGTGTATACAGTTTTTCTCGAATCGCCACACCCACAGTAGGCGTGCATAGACTGTAATGCTTGGGGAATCCTTAGGGAGTGGAGATTACCGTACTGTAAAAAGGACACGCTCCAAAAGTATGGAAATTATTATTATTTATTAAGCCAAATTATTATTTTAAATGCCAAATGAACCATAGATGAGGTCCAGAAAAATCAATTAATGTTTAAAAAAAAAAAAAATAATATACTCCTTACATTTCGATAAGCAGTATAATAAAGATTAAAATCAATTACTTGGCTTTAGGTGCTGTGCAACTCGTCAGCTTTGATTCAAAAGAGATTGTTACATTTTTTTTTATAAACAATAAGACTTTTGAATATTTAATTTGGCACTCGAACAGATTCAGCTAATGTTCATAGTAAAGGTTTTGAATGAAATATATGTGCAACATCAATTAAACTTAGAGAACTCGTATACTATTGAGGCTAAGTGTACCTATTGCTTACCTAAACAGCTTCAACTACAACTGACTCATGCTTAAAGGAAAAGAAAAAGAATATCGACAAAGCAAATAAAAAACAAGATTAATGCTATTCGAGTCAGTTCGTCAGTTCTCACAAATCTGCCGGAAATGCTTCAATTAAAAGTGAATAGTTACAAAAAGGTTTTTCATTCACAATAAACCCTCTGCTAGCTTATTGATGTATTACAATTTCAAATGAAATTCTAACACAAAAGTTTGTAGATCGAAGATTACATATCTGAAATTCCGGAAGTGCCCAAATATATTTGAAGCGAATGAATTATTTCCAATCGAAGTTCAAAGACTCGAACAACTCGATTATATAATGCGATGCTACAGATTTAACGGTGAGATGGCGCCTGTATTTGTTTCTGTGTCTGTATCTGTGTGTGTGTGTGTGTGTGTGTGTGTGTGTGTGTTTATGTTTGTGTGTGTGGCTTACACAGTATTTAGGCACATTATGCTGTCACACAGCATCCAGAATTTGTGGGTACGTTGACTCACGCAGAACAGAGCCGCGCAGAGCAATTTATATTTGCTACGTGTACGAGATCGTATACATAAGTATTTATCCAGGTGTTTCCTCTAAAAGAAACCAAAAACCAAAAAAAAACGTAAATTTTAATGCATGAATCATTTGGTAAAGTCAACAATGGAGCTGCCGCAGTTGCCACATTGAGAGTGGGAGTGGAGACACAGAATGAGAGAGAGAGAGAGAGAGAGAGAGAGGGAGGAGAGAAAGAGAGGGAAAGAGAGCGTAAGATCGGGAGAGCAGAGCCAGTGTTGCCAAACGACTCCGTTGCAAAGAATGCTGAAGGCCACAAAAGGTCGTAAAATACTCGGATCTTTATTTTTTTTTTTTTTAGTTATTTTTTTAGTTTTGTTTTTATTTAGGTTTTTTATTCATGCAGCAAACGGCGACGCGCACTTTGAAGCCAACGGCGGCAACGACTTTGACTTCGCTTCGACTTTGGCAGCGTCTTACATTAATTTTTAAATTCGTTTATTTCATTTTTCTTCTTGTTTTTTTTCTGTTTTTTTGAAGCCTGCGATATTATAAATTTGTCACGAAATGTGCTCAACTAAATGGAATTAAGCATGCGCTATAGACGTTTATATAAGTTTTTTATTACAGATCGGACGTTAAGGTTGGGGGAAAAGATTTAAAAGACTCGAAAGACTTTTTAGTGTGTGTTGTGTGTGCTGATGTTCTTATGAGAAAAAATTGTTGTTTTTCATTTTTATTTTTGTTGCAATTATAAATTTTATTTAAATATATATACAAAATATATAAATGAATAAATTTTATTTTAAATATATATACAAAATATATAAATGAATAAAACCATCACAATATAGAAACAAAATAAATAAAAGTAAAATTAAAAAATAAATAAAAATTATATAAAAAAAAAGTAATAATAAAAATAATTTATAATATAAAATATAATTATTAATATATAAATTAATAAAAATAAAGAATAGTAATATTTAAGTTTAATAACAATAATTTAAAATATAAAAAACATACACAATATAACACTATAAATATAAAAAATATTTAACACCTAAACACTTTTTTAAATTAAAAAAAAAAACGAATAAAATGAAATAGTAAAAAAAAAATAATAATAATGTTTTATACAAATAAATTTATAATGAAAAATATAAGTATTAATATATAAATTAATAAAGTATTTAATAGCTGCAAATAATGAAAAATCAACAATTAAATGAAAAAGTATTTAAAAATAATTCATAAAATTATTAATTATTATAAACATATAGTTATATTAAAAAAATATATAAATATAATATACTAAATTAAAATAATAAACTAACAAAATTTAGATCTTCATTTAGAGTCTTCCACATTTCTAGGGTATTTAATGTGTGGCATGCCGCTTTTGGCTGTTGCCGTGATTTATTTTGTTTATCTGCCTGCGCTTTGCAGCGTTTTTCGTGGCCGTCGTTTTGCCAGGCTTCGGATTTGTTTTATTTTTATTTTTTGCTTCTTTTCACGTTGCTGCTTTGAATTTCTTTATTTTTATTTATTTTGCGTAGGCGCTGCACGTGCGACAAGCAACAACAATAACAACAACAACAACTACAACGAAGGCAACTACTAAAGGAATCCAACCGGGCACGCCCCTACCTTATAGCCGTGGGTAATTGCGCATGTTGTTGCTGTTGCTGTTGCTGATGTTGTTCTTGCCGTGCACGCTTAATTAATGAAATACGTAAATAAATAATTGAGATTTCTGTGGCGCAGAACAAAAGACTCAAGCGACAAACTTGACGCGGCACCCTAGAAAAATTGAAATTTCGGTTCGTTGGAATGGGGCGTGGCTGACGCCCGGCTACTCCGTTCCAATTGAGTGCGGCTCAACCTTTTTAGCTATGCAGGCACAAACACACATACTCACACACTCACACATACACTGATAAACACTCACACCTGCCAAGCGACACCCACATGGGCGACGCCTTTGTGTCTTGGCCTTGAAATTAGCTGTGCAGACTACACTGTACAGTAAACACAACAGTAACAACAACAATAACAACAGCAATCAGCAACAATAACACCAACAATCAACATTTTGCTTTTTTTTTGCCTTGTAAAAATTCATTAAATATTTGCTTCAATGTAGCTCAGTTTTGGTTTCGCTTTATAAAAATTTGCTTGGTGCACTGTTTACAATTTAATATAAAAATGTTTAATTAAAAATCAATGTAAGAAAAAAGCAATAACAAAATATTTGCTAGATTTTGATGGACAGTTAAAAGCAAAACGAAACTTTCTGTCTTTGGAGATTCTCAAGTCTTGAGAGGTGCTTGAATTTGATTTCTTTTCATATTCCACAGCTTAGTCCAAATATGATTCTTGAATAAAGTTGGCTAAATTCAAATTCAGGCGAGGGCTGGTTCGTTAGTTATTTATGCTTTGTAACTGTAACTGAATCATAATGCGCTGAATAGAAACTAGTTCAAATTAAATTGAATTGATTCGATTAATTCTTGAGCAAATATATTGGCTTATATTAAATTTATTTCAATTTCATTTCATTGCTGAACAAAATGAATTTATGAACTAGTTCCATACTCTCAAGTAAATCCAACTTAATCAAATATGACATATTAATATAATGACCTAAATTCAATTCAATTCAGTTTCATTTCATTCCCAAGCTCAATTTGTGAACTAGTTCCACACTCTCAAATAACTCATTGAAGCACTTGATTTTAAGCAGTATATTAATATATTTACTTGCATTAAATATATGTCAATTTAATTTAATTCGTGAACAATTTGAATTTATGAACTAGTTCCACACTCTCAACTAACTCCAACTGAAGTGAATTACACTTAAAGCACTTGATGCGATGCAGCATATTAATATATTGACTTAAATTCAAATCGATTCAATTCAGTTTTATTTTATTTCTGTTTAATTTGCGAACTAGTTCCACCTTCTCAAATAACTCCTTGAAGCACTTGATCCTATGCAGCATATTAATATATTAAATTAATTTCAACTTCATTTCATTCCTTATTCAATTCAATTCATGAACTAGTTCCACACTCTCAAATGACTCGAACTAAATCAAATGTGAATCATATTGATGCGATGCGGCATCACTATTTGCTCTAATTGAGCAAATATCTGCTTAAACTGATCTGCTTAAAATGTACAACATTTTCCGCCTCTTCTTCTTATTGTTTCTTCTTCTTCTTTATGTAACTCATGTGTGCAGAGCTTCAACGCTTTCCCATTTGGCAATCGCATTTCGTAGCAACAGTTGACAAACCTAAAGCAAAAAAAAATAAAATAAATAAAACAAAAAATTTATATATGTTTGTGGGAATCTTTTTGGTGGGCCGCAAGCTCCACTGAACTCGCTTTTAATTTCACTGCCATAAAGAGAGCTTTAACATATATACATACATGTATATGTATGTACAGGTGCGATTATATGTATATACATACATATATTTGTTTATATATCATAAATAAAAGTAAAATTAATTGCTTATATAGAAATTGTGTGGAAGCTAACTTTTTCCGCCAGACAAACGCCCATAAAATGAAGCAGTTGTCATCAATGTTGTTGTTGTTGTTGTTGCTTGAGTTGTTGTTTAAGTTGTTTCAGTTGTTGCTGTTGTTGTTGTTGTTGTTGTCGCTCTGTTTGTTGCGCATGCGTAAAACGCAATTTTGTATGTTTTATTTGTTGAGTTTGTTTGTGGCTGTTGTTGCTTTTAATTTATGTTTTATCTCTGCTCTTTTGTGCTGTGTTTATGTTTATTGTTATTTATGCTTTCATGCGACACTCTCTCTATCTCACTCTCTATCTACTCCTCCCACTCTAAGTCTCTCTTTCTATGTCTAGCCAGCTTTGGTGTCTTAATTCATAAACAATATTATTTCTTTTATTTTATTTTATTTTTTTTTTCATATATTGATTTTTTGTTTATCTTACACTTATCTCACTTTTATCTCATTGAGAACACGCCCATTGTCTTAAGTCCAACTCAACGAGGGCTTGGCACCCCCCACAAGGCACATTTAATTACACATTACCAAAATTGTTAATTCCTGGAATTCCTGCTTATGTCTCTGTGTGTGTTTTATCTATTTGTCGTTCGAGCCTTTCCCTTGAAGTTCCTATCTCTCTCTCACTCTCTCTCTCTCTCTCTCTCTCTCTCTCTCTCTGTCACTCTCTCGCTCTGTCACCCTATTGACATTTTCAATTTGTGGTTAGGTAAGGTATTTCTTTTCATTGCCTGACATTTTTTTCCTTCTTTTTTGCTTTTACTGCTTTTATGATCGTGTCTGTCATACCCTCTAATTTCTTTTTAATGAACTGTCGTCTGTCACTCAGAGTGGTTCTTTAGTTCTTTAGTTTTTTGGGCTTGCGGCTTCTTGGAAGGTTTTATCTCTCTACCTCTATCTCTTCCTCTCTCCCTCTCCCTCTCCTCCTCTCTCTCTCCCTCTCCCTCTCCCTCTCCTCCTCTCTCTCTCATTCTCCCTCTCTGCTTATAGAAATGATCAATGATTGGCATTACAAGCGCTCGTAATCGCATTTGTACTCGATTTCATACATCTTTTACTTCCCCCCTCGACTCTCATTCATCTTGTCAGATTTCCACTTGTTTACTTCATTTACCTTTTTGCTGTTCTGCGTAAAAAGCTATTGAAATTTAAGTAGGCATTTGCCATCCTTTGTTAAAGCCGTGAATGGCCGTTGGCTGATGCCTGATGGCTGTCTCTGAGGCTGGGGCGAGGCATTTAGCATCTAAACGCTTTCTATTCTACAGTGAACACCGCTGCCTAGAGTGTGGATGCTTAATGACGCCTAAGAAGTATAGAAGTCTAATCATACGTGAGTTAGCAAAGATTAAGAGACTTCACAAGATTAAACATCATCTTGATTAGTTATAATATGATTAGAGACTATCTCTAAGCACGTGCCTTTATATTGAAATTTCTTTTATCTATGTTTGCTTTGAGCTGAAGAATGATAAGAAATTTAACTAGTAAATTTTGGCATATAGTTATAGCATTATGATGTCTCTCTTTCTCTGTCTCTCTGACTCTCTGTCTCTCTGTATCTCTCTCTCTCTCTCTCTCTCTCTCTCTCTCTCTCTAGCTCTCTCTATCTCTTTATCTCTCTATCTCTACTTCTATCTCCATCTTCATCTCCATCTCTATCTCTATCTCCATCTCTATTTCTATCTCTATCTATCTCTTTCTTTCTCTCTCTCTCTCTATCTATCGCTGTCTTCCTGTCTCTTTCTCTCTCTCTATATATTTATCTCTCTCGCGTTCTATATCTTTCTCTACCTCTATCTCCATCTCAGTACATATAATGTAATATGATTTTGTATTGCTTACAAAATCTAACTATCGCCTGTATGGCGTATTTACTGTACTCTATATTCAATTACAGCTATCACAGCTTTTACTGTGCTCGTTCTGCACTTTTGTCATCTGGTTAAATATCATTTACTCATCTTACGGCAGCGACTTGTCTGTTCTTAAGACTTTTCTCACTCCCTCTCACTCTTTTACACCCCCCCCTCTCTCTCTCTCTCTGTCTCTGTCTCTCTGTTTCACTCTTTCACTGAACAATAAATTATATTGTTTTGGAGCCCGCTCGAAACTCTTTATTCTTCATAAACAAAACAAGAAATGGGGATTCGCTTTGTTCTGGCTGCGTCTGGCTGGGCTCTGGGCTGACAGAATCTGAAACCGATTTCGAATCCGGTTACCAACATTTAATACTGCCTTTTCATGATAAACACACATACACACACATATGTACACACGCACACACACGCACATGCACACCTTTGCATGCTTCATGTTAATGATTTTATTAATAATAATCATGTTAATCATTTTCCATTGAATGCTGTTTGTTTTGTTTGCATTTGATATCGATTTGCGTTTTGCATTTCACAGCGCCTCTTTGATTGATTGATTGATTGACTGCCTGATTGATTGATTGATTGATTGATGGATGGCCTGGCTGTATTGCCTTGAAAACGCAACGCATTTCCGTCATTGTCTTCGTCACCTGTTGCCATCACTTTCACTCGTCTCACGCTTTTTGCATAACTCCGCATCGCGCCACCTCGTCAACCCGCCCCCCGCCTCCTCCCCAGCCCTCAGCTGGCGCCTCTTCGCATTGAACTTTGACCCGCTGGCGCCGCTTAACGCGCGGCATTGCGGAAACGCTCAGATGCTGCCGTCAACAGCGAACGCAACTCCAATTCGAATCACAAAGGCAAAAAACAAAAAAAACTCGATTGCGCAATATCCGATTGGTTGTTGTCTTAGTTGTTGTTAAATTAGATAGTAACATTAGTTATTGTTGTTGTTGTTGCTTTTGTTGCTTTTGTTGCTCGCAAGTTGTCGGTGAACCACTTAAGCCGCTTAGCCACTTGCAGCACTTACATGATTTATCTCTTTTTTTGTCTGTAGGTCAGCAGCACAACGAAGATGACTTGCCAGACTCTTGCCCTTGCTCTCTCACTCTCTATCAGTCTATCTCGCTCTCTCTGCTTCTTTCTTTCCTTGTACCTTCCCGCTGTGTCAGGATATTCAGCAGCTGCCAAAAAAGCGTCTCAGCTGCCTCAATGTCTGATGGCTGCTCTAGCGCACTTTGATCTTATGTCCATATTTCAATTGTTTGGTTTTTTTTTTTTTTAGTTTTTTGCTCTCAGAGTACTTAGTTTGCTCTATAGAGGGCGTTAGCATAAGCTTCTAGAACTTTAAGTCAGCTAAGATTAAGATTACCTCACACTTACTCAAGGAACCATTAGGTAAAACTAAAGCTTTATCAGCTCTTGAGGGAGCTCTTATCTCAGAAATTCGCTAGCTTTAGGTATCTAAATTTAAAGATGATTCCATCAATGATACAATTGAAAAATTTGATTGAAACAATATACAAAGTTATCTATATACATATAGCATATATATCTAAGTATAAGCATACGTATATGCTAAACTTCCTCAACTAAGCGCACTAGGAAACTAAAAAATGCTAAACGTTTAAGTTTTGGTATGAACTTTATACTAGGGAAGTTCATGATTCACTTATTGTGAAATTATTTATATGATATTATGTTTATGGTATTATGATTATACTAATTAGGAATGAATTAGTTTGTCATCATAAGTAATTATCTAAACTCATGAGATACCAAAGCTAAGCTCTTCAGATTTGGAAGAGACATCAGCAGTTGAACTAACTCACTCTGCCAAACGAACTCAGGAATGTAATATTTTGATTAGTCGCAATAGTTGTCTAACTAATGCTAATCGAACTCAGGAACCACAAATGGTAGACTCTTTAAATTTAAGATATGCTTTCTTCTACGGATTCGCATACGTCGTTTTGAATGATATTATGATATGAGGATGATCAGCTAACTAACCAAACTCAGGAGTTACAAGTGCCAAGGCCTTCAAATTTGGTTTTTGGTATATTAATGGATAACATATTCTGCGTTCACAAGGAGAAACAGCAGCAATCGATCAACTCAACCAACCGAACTCAGGATATACAAGAGCCAGAATCTTCAAATTTAATATATGTATGTATATCTTCTGCTAGGGATACGCAAATCTCTTATAGAGCGATATCACTATATTATGATATTATGATGATCAGCTAACTAACCGAACTCAGGAGTTACAAGCGCCAAGATCTTCAAATTTGGTATACATCTCTATTGTGGATAGCTTATTCATTATTCATAATAAGAGACAGCTGCAATCGATCTAACTAACTCTACCAACCGAACTCAGTAACTACAAGAGCATGACTCTTCAAATTTGATATATACCTTCTGCTAGGGATACACATATCTCTTATAGAGTGATATCATGAACTTGCTAAAGTTAGCCAAGGAAAAGTCAATGGCAGTTGCTTAGTTGGTGTTATTAGCCGATTAGTCAGCCAGGGCACACTTGCCATTGCCACCAACAACTGGTTGTTGTTGCCTGCTGCCTGATGCCTACTGCCTGTTGCTGGTGCTGCCATTGGCCACGTCTCATTTCACTCGATGCTCTTGAGTGCCTTGTTTGGCTTCCTCCTGCCTGCTGCACGCCTAAGTGGATTTGTTGTCGCTGCGTGCGTTCGCCTTCCATGCGCTTTATTAGCCATCGTGCACCAGTTGGCGGCGTCTCTTGGCGTGTTTCGCGTTACATTTCCATTGCAGCCAATAGACTGAGAGACAGACTGACAGAGAGACAGAGAGACAGACAGGCAGGGAGACAGTTAGACGGACAACGAAAAATGTTTTCTAATGTCAAAGACACGATCAATTACAAGCGGCCTAGTCGACGGCTCGTGACGTTATCGCTGCTGCCATTGTCGTGTTGGCTGCTTGGGGGCGGCGAGAAAAGGAAAAAAACACAAAATTGGAGTATTGAATTCATTTGACGGAGGTGGGGCAGACAGCGCTGGCATGAGCCTAGCCCCCGAATGAGTCGCAGCTGAGCTGCATTGATTTGACAGGCTTTGAATGCAACGAAACAAACGTGATAAGCATTGCAGTTGGCTGGGATCGGGCATGAAATAGCATGTGTAGATATATATATCTACATATATATATACATATTTATATACCTTTATAAATCAATGTCCATTGTTTGGCCTGCTCGGAATAATGAGCACAAAGTGTACGCATTACCATAAGCTAAGCCCCACCCTTAAATGCATTTGTTTTTCATTTAATTTATAAAGAATTTCCATCAGACAGAAATGTATCGAAATAACTTCAATGCTTGCAATTAAAAGCTCAACACCAGTTTAGGCCTGAAACATTAGCCATATATGGTCTCACACAAAGTCATCTTTGAATCATCGTGACTCAAAGCCTTTTAGAGCCAACGGAGGTCAGAGGAAATTAACTTTTTGCTTGAACTTTACAACTTGACAATGGCCCAGAGCTGAATTCTTATTGCCTGAAAGCCCTGTACATAATGTTAACAAAGGTTATGTGATTCAAGGTATATATGTACATGTATTCATGTTTCTGATTCGTATGAAGAACTGAGTCCACCTAGTCATATTTTTGTTTATTGACTATAAAAAGCTCTTGGTTTGAGACTTCATTTATTTGTAGAGTACAGACTATATAGCTTAATCAGCCGTATTACCTTATAGATAATACTTCCATCTTAAAGTTATAATGTCAAGAATTCCACAAATAATCTTATTTTTTATGGAATATCTTTCTCTGCTCCTTCAATGTTTCTTAATACAGAAGCTGTGAACGTTCTTTACTGAATGAAAACCTAATAATTAAATGATGTTATATGAAATGAAAACTTGCATCTCTTTAACTAAAATCTATATTTTTAATAGATTTTAAGCTACATCCAGAATCTATTAAAAATCTTGATTCTTTAAGGATTTTAAAGTTTTCCAAATGTTTTTTTTTTTAGTTTTTCTTATATATTGATTCTACGTCTTTTTTATTTGTATGTATGAAAGAGTTGATTCAAAAATGGGTTCAGGGTATAAAAACATCTACATTTTTAATCTTTACCTTATTTTATATTTATCGAATTTTCCTTTCAAATTAAAGCAAATTACGTATATTGGGTATACCGAAAAAGTTTTAAACGAAATGTAACTTAAAGATCAAGATTCTAAATAGATTTTAACACAGTTAAGTAAGCTCTCGACTCTAGAATCTCCACTCTCCACTCTTGAATCTCCACTCTCGATTCTCGATCTCTCTCACTCTGATATCTGCACTACCCCTCTCCACTCCCCACTCTCCACTGTAGAATGTCCACTCTCGAATCTCCCCTCCCCCTTCTACACTCTCGACTCTCCCCACGAATACCAAAAATCCCAATCCAATTTCTTTTTGTTTGGCCCTTCCCGTGAATAGAGATAACTTCGTCATATCGATACACATCCTACCTACCCCAATACTCGTAAATTATCGCTCTATTTCGAAACATTTACTAAACACACAATGCTGACATCAATTTTCTCTTCTTCTTCTCCTCTCTCTTTGCAGGTAAGCAACAACCACTGATAAGCAGTCAAGTGGAAAACCAAAAAATATGAAGTAGTGTATTGGAAATTAGAAATCGCTGATAAGAGGATGGCCAATAAATAATGAGTAATAAATGTGGTACAATGCGTCGATGACCCAGTTGAATGGCCAACAGGCAACGGCCAATTGCCAATGGCCAACGGCGTTTGACAGATGAAATGTCTAGTCAAAGCTGACGCATGCCACGAATTCACTGAATCGTAAGTTGATGCCACACTCTCTCTCTGTGTGTGTGTGTGTGTGTGTGTGTGTGTGTGTGTGAGGAGGTGTGTAGGTGCTTATCGATACATTCTTCAGCGTGTTGCAATATTTGCGGTTGTTATTTTGTATGCCTTGTATGCCCATTGAAAATGGGAAATCAGGGTATAATGGTTTTGTTAACATGTATGTAACAAGCAAAAGGAGACGTGACAGACCCCATAAAGTATATATATTCTTGATCAGGGCGACAAGCTGAGTCGATTTAGCCCTGTTCGTCTGTCTATCTGTATGCATGAACACCTTGATCTCAGAACCTATAAGAGCTGGAGACGTAACAAATTTCATTTAGGTCTTCATATATCACGCGCAAATCGAGTTTGTTTTAAAAAAATCGATAACTATTTCCATTTTAGTATTATCGATTAAAACCATAATGAAAAAAATGTTACAAAATTATATTACCTATATCTTTAGAGCTAGGATCTCCAAATTTTAAATGTAGATTCATGTGTATTTTTTAGAATTTAAATTTTTGTTCTCTGTTGAATATAGGCCATAAATCCATCTCCTTCTCCCAAATTTGCAAAAAGCGTATTTCAATTACTTAGAAACTTATGCCTTGGCAAATGCACACATGAATGTTACCATCACGTTTTTAAAGTTTTATGAAGATAGTCATCTACAATAAAAGTTGTAACTATTAAGTTCGCTACGCCAACTGAAATTATTGAAATATCAGTTCCTCGAAGGATTCAGGGTATCTCCCAAGTCAAGCAGTTTCGACTAGAGCTTTCATACTTTTATTTTATTTTTGTATTTCTTGTACTCTACGTATCTTATCGTTGTTGTTAACCATCATATCGTTGCATGTTGCAAGTGCGCTGCGGCACAAAAATATTTGGGTAAATGGGCCAACAGACAAAATAACATTGACAACAACAGCAACGGCGACACTAACAACAACAGCAACACTACAACAACAACAAGCGCAGCTGCAACAATAACTAATCTATAAAGCTTTTTGCAATAGTCTAAGCTCTTAGCATATGCAGCAACCACAAGCTCAACCGCTTAGCCAAGACACAAACTAGCTACAAGCTGCAGTAAGCCTAATAGTTGAGCTAGCAAACGCTAGATGGCGCCTGTTAAGCGGGTACATGTTTTTAGCTAAAATATAGAGTCTCTCTTCTCAATTTTAGCTAGAGTTTTAGATTTGAAATTGCAAAATATATAATACTAGTTAGCTATATAATCTTAGCTGTGTTCACTTTAATAATTTATTCCATTTGATGTGAAAACAAAACTTCTCTATATTTTGCAGTACATTTAAAATGTTGCTACGCAGCTATTGTTATATATATTGTATATCTAATATATAGTTAGGTCTGACTGATAGCAAGGTCGTGACATGGGCATATTTTTTTAGCTCTATTATATTTGCTTGTATGGCAAATCTGTGTGATTAGAGTTGCTGATTAAACCGTTATCTATGCGATATGCATATACTGTGTATATATTTACCTGCCCATTTGGCCAGAGGGCGTGATTTGATTAAAATGATATAGTAGTTGGAAAAGCCAAATGCATTAATGCTGTTCACCACAATTTGTTATTGTTTGTGCACGCTTTCGAGTGGGCCGTCGATTGTTGTGGTTGGTTTTTTGTTTTTTGTTTTTTTTTTTCCTATTCACACGCCAAACGAATGCCGTAATGAGAGCGAATCATTATTCACACGCACAACATTCAATTGGGTTTGAGAAGCATGTGGCGACATCTGACGGCGCACGCAGGCAACTCGTTCATTTGCCATGCTGCAAAGCGAAATAAATCAAAGCTGCGCTCAAACTGTAACTTAAGCTTGCAACAGATCTTGGTTTGTTTTTGTTTTTTGCTTATTTTTTGGCGACTTTGTTGCGGCGACCTTGAAGCCGGATGTCAAAGCGCAGCGAAGCGCGACGTGCACGTGTTTGTTGCATTGACAAGCGACTGAGCTTTTGTCGCTGTAATTGTGTATGTTTTTTTGTGTTTGGTTTTTTGTTTGTTTTTAACAATGCAAAAAAAAAAAAAAAAAAAAAACGGCAACAAAATCAAAACAAAAAGCATCGACAAAAATTAGGTGAAATGGTTAATGAACTTGCCCGCCTTTGTTTTAGTTTAGGCCAACACACACTGAGAGAGTGTGAAAGAGAGGGAAGGATGGAGAGAGAGACTTAGACCAACAGCAAGCCGCAATCCGCAAGCCGCCAAATGGACCAGTCAAACCGCTTAGGCAGCGCAAACACGCGACTCCAAAACGAGACCAGCTTTAAAAAAAAACTACGAGTAGCAAAACACAAAAAAAAAAAAAAAACAGCTGAGCGCTTGATGGGAGTGCAAACAAAAGAGAGAGAGAGAGAGAGGGAGAGCGCTCAGCTTGTGCATGTAGTAAAACGCATTTGTCATAAACATTTTTAAAGCTCTGATTGAGTATTCGCAAAGCAGCAGCGTCGCCTATTGCCTGGCTGCTCGCACTTCCCTTTTTGTTCTGTGCTCATTAGTTGCGTGCTGTGGGTGGGTGGAAGTAGATGGCGCTATATGCTGCTTGCTTGCTCACTCGCATGGGGTGACACACGCGGCTTTTGTCGAACGGAAGTCTTTTGACGGCAAAGTGTGCAAGTTGCTCAATCAAATTAACGGTTCTTCGTCATTTCTTTTTTTTTCGGCACTGCAAAGCTTTGACTGCGCTGCTTAAGTCTGCGCGAAAGATCAGCTGACTGCCGACAGTTGCAGAATCACTGTAAAGTCCAATTGGACTTGGATCAAATGAAATGTATTTAAGGCATTCATTATTTTTGAAAGTTCCTCTTTATGATTATTGTTTTATGAATACAATTCACATTTCAATTGAAGCTTCCCGTTTCAGTTCGAGTTTTAATTATAGACACACAAACACAAACAGATCGCAACTATTTTTTTCCATTATTTATGCTTTTCAAAATTACAATAACAAATTTAATATATATAAATATGTATCTATGTATGTGTGTATGTATGAGTGTATGCATGCATACTTATGCATGTTTGTTTGAATACATGTATTGTTGTTGTTTTTAGCGGTTTTGGTTTTCTCTCATTAATTATGCCAGCGATGCGGAGGCTTTTCATGGAAAAAGGAAGCTTTCCAGTTCGTTTAATTTCATTACGTTTACAGGCTAGAATTCATTTCACAACTAACAACAACAACAACAACAACAATCGTGTTGCACTTGCACTGGCCAATTCATTTTTATGCTACCTGCCTGCCTGCAGCCCAAAGGGGAAACAGCAAAGGAAACGATTGCCATCGCATTGCAACGTTCTTGGCAATTATTTCCCCCACCCCTTCCCCTTCGTCTGCCCCTGCTACGCCGCAGCCGCTGCAACGATTCCATTTTTCCTAAGCAACGCCCCAACTGCCGCCCTCGGCAAATTGTCTATATTATGTATTCCTCTATTTCTATCCCTGTCTCTCTCTTTCACTGCCAGCTGTCATCATCCTTTGCTATGTTGAACCAGCAGATTTGCATTCTTCTTCTACTTCTACTTCTTTAGTGTCGTTAAGCAAACGAGTCCATTAGCTTTGCCATAGGCTTTGACTACGTAACGTAACGTAATAAATAAATAGTAATAATAGTGAACATAAATGCAAATTACCTTTAATCTACATACTTAGAATTCATCTAAATGCAAGTTTTTGTTTTTTAAATTGCCTGCAACTTGCTTAAAATACATTTAAAATAAACAAACTGCTTAATTAAGTCAAGTAATCAGAGAGAACAAACTTCTAGTTAGAGTATTTTCAATTCGACTTAATTAAGCTGAGCTGCTTTTGATTGTCGCTTTGTTCTGCTTCTTCTGCCTCGTTGTTTGCTTTTTTTTTTAATTTTTTGCCTATTTACGTTACGCTTGACAAACTGCTGCTGCTAGGCCCTAGGCTTTGGGCCTGGCCAACAACAGGCGCATTCAGCTGTTTTGCTGGCCATTCCATTCATTGCTATGGCCAGCATTGACTGCCGTTTGACAGTCACTGGCGCACCATGCACGTATGCATATGCCTAGTTTGGCAGCCATTGCATTTGTACAAAGCTGCGCTGCTTGCACTTGTTATTTGCTCTCTCACGCGCCGGCATCTGCCTGGCTGGCTGGCTGGCTGGGCACGCTCTCATCATTTCGCTCTCTGTCATCCTCTCTCTCACTCTCTTTCACCTGTTGTTGTGCTGCACGATCAGCGCTGCCAGCGTCGCATTGGCCTGGCTTTTGTGTGTGGTGCGACTTCAGTTTTAAAACGAAACGCGAGCGCAGCGCACGACGCTGATTGTTCGGTCGCTCGTTCGCTCGTTACGTTATTCGGCCGCTACGTCGCGACGTTGTCGTTGTCGTCGTTGATTTAAAGTTTCGTACGTACCGTTGTGGCTGTTGCGCTCTTCTTCTTCTTGTTGTTGTTGTTGCGAATTTTGCGGTTACGCAGCTTATATTATTTTTTTCATTTTTGTTGATTTAGTTTTTAGTTGTTGTCATTTATTTAACACAACAAGTGCGCGTAATTGTTGTTGTTTTTTCATTTCTTTTTGATTCACATTGTTGTTAACAAGTGTTTGCCAAGGCAATTTTTGTGAGTGTTTGAAGCTGCTGTGAATTGTATCTCAAGAAAGCAAACGAAAACAAAATAAAATTCTCGAGTGAATTCTTTCTTTTTTATCTTAACTGAAAACGTTATCTGTGCGCATAATATATATAGAAAGATTCCAAGTTATAGATAATGCTAATTCTTGCCTTTATATAAGGGGCGTATATGCAACTTCCTTTTATCTATTCTTATTATTATGCGACTTCTTTTATTTTAGCTTCTCTTGTTCTACGGCTGCCTCTGCCTCTGCCTCTGCCTCTGCTTCCTACTCTTAGTGCTGCTTAGCTTCCCATGACGCGCAATTCAGAATGCAGCAGGAAGAGGCGCACAAGTGTAAAAGCAAGAGAGAGAGAGAGAGAGAGAGAGAGAGAGGGAGACGGGTAGAGGTCGAGGGCGGGGCACACATTGTTGCGGGGGCAGGTCTGCAAGCGTAAGGAAGAATTTCAAGTGCTGTCAGTTTCCCAGGCATTATTATCATTATTTTGTTGTTGTTGTCTTCTCCTTTTGCTTTTCCCTTACCTTTTTGATGGCTTCTTTTCGTGTCTACCTAAGCAGAAGTCACAGTTCGTGAGGATTTTTTTTATTATCGTTATTTTTATATGTATATATACATACATATATATGGATATATATCTACACACACACACTAATGCGATCGCTGCATTTTTTCAATTAAATGCGACAGCTAATAAATCTATTTGGGTCTTGGATTACGCAGCTGAGCGAACATTCAGGCAGGCAGGCAGGTAACTGCAGCAACTGCAGCAGCAGCCTTGAGATCTCTTAGCCAGGCCGACTTTCACTAGTCAGGAATGCAACAAGCCACAAACAACAACAGTGCAACAACAGCAACAACAACAACATTCATCAGCAATCTGTTGCAGTTCTTGTTCTAGCTGCTGTTGTTGTTGCTGCTGGCCTTGAAGGCTTGACCCACTGTGCAGCTTGCCACATACCAAAAGCTCAAATCATAAGTCAAACGGGTTACAATTCTAAACAAACCATTGCTAGACATAAATATACCCTATAGACAAAAGATATCAATGAGAACAAAATAAATGACGCAGATTAAATACCCTAGATTTATTGATTCATTTTTGATATGATACACATTTTCTTATATTTCTCTCATATCCTATACAAAGTTAGTGTTAAGTATTATTAAATTAATATTCAATAATAAATTTATTTTATGAATTTGAAAACATTTTAAATTATTATTAAATGAGTCTTTTAAATAAGAAATTCAATTTCTGTTCTTTTGTCATATTCACCAATAAGTGCATATACCCCGCCTTAACTTCACCATATGCTGGGTATTTAAACGACGCCAAGTTGTTTATTTTCGTTACTTTGACGTTGTTTACTTAATCTAATCAATTCCATTTGGGTCCTTCGTAGATAAAATTTCTAACGCTGACTAAATATGTTGATAAAATATTTGTGCTTTAGTTAGTTCTTGTTGTTGATATTAAAAAAAATATATATATATATATATATATATATATATATATCTAAAGACTTAATGAAAAATGTTGATAATTGTATTGTGGTTTGTGTATAGACCAACTTAAGTGAGTGTGTCTTTGAGTTAACTGAGTGTATTTAAAGCCTAATTGATGGTCAGAGGTGAATCAGAGCATGAGTATAACAAGTCGTATATGTATATTTATATATAGTATAGCGCCTAG
Organism: Drosophila hamatofila; assembly: GCA_035045345.1. NCBI lineage: Eukaryota > Metazoa > Arthropoda > Insecta > Diptera > Drosophilidae > Drosophila > Drosophila hamatofila. Next base: position 5,550,771 of record JAWNPA010000039.1, on the reverse strand, counting down.
TTTCTTATTGGGAAAGTCATTATGCAACTAATGCTTTGAGTACACTCATTCTACAGTACATTGAATATGAATGTATAACAAAACGAATTGAATAATAAAGTTTATAGAATCGAAATCAATCTATTAGAAATTTAGGTACAATCCTTGAAATTGTGTGCATTCTTTAATTTTAGGAATGTTTTTGTGAATAAAATGAGTCTATTCATGAAGATATTTGTAAGTAATGTAAGACTAAAAGCTCAGCTATTCAAGAATACTTTGAAAACTGACCCACTTTACATTATGTTCATTCATGAATATTTGTAGCTTATGCATGAATAACTGAATAGATTCATGAGTGTAACACAACTGCTTCAACTATACATGCATACTTCAAATATTTGGCAACTCGATTATAAGTACATTCATGAATATTTGAAGTGTATTCATATATGTTTTGAACAGATTTATGAATCAATTCATTCATTGTTATTAAAAGTATTGACATTTTAAACATTAATAAATACTCTGTGTGTTTTCATGAATAAGGCTTGTTAAGGCTATCAAGAATGTAACTTAATTTTAAGTATATTCACGAATATTTAAAGTTAAGAATAATAATCACTTTGAATAAACGAATACAGCTGGTGAATAATTCATGATTGTTACACAAGCATCATTGATTCAATGGATTTGTAAAAACTGTAACGTGAATATTAATATTATGAATATTATGAGTACTGTGAATACTGTGAATCACTGCAGCACCCTAGAGCGTTCACCTCAATTAGAGCCTATTGAGCTCGACTTGGGCTACTGGTCTCGACTGCGGTAATCGACTTATTACCCAAACCCTTAAGCTAACAAAAAAAAAATGAGTAAATTCTTAATGCCGCCTTGGTTGGCCGCAATTGGCAACGATTCACGCAAATGAAACGAAACCAGTTAACAAAGCCGATGGCTCGCACATTGGGCAAAACAAACAACAGCAAAAAAGACCGCATTAAAAGCAAAACGCAAAAAAAAAAAAAAAAAAAAAAACAAATAACACACACACACTAACTCAAAACACTCGAAATGCACAGTTAAATGCTGAAGCGTTCAAATCACGTCATCTTTCGCTGTTAAACCCAACCCCTTCCCAACCCGCCTCTGCGCCCGGCTGCTCTGATTAACTGTACTCAGCTGACTGTTGTCCGGCCAGCCGCAGATCGATTAAAAGCTGTGGCATAAAAATTGTCACCAGATGGCGCTAATCACGCGAAAGGAGAAGCCAAAGGCGACGGCAACAGCAGCGCTGCCCACTAGGAGTGAGTGAGTGAGTGAAAGTGACAGTGAACTCGATTGACCCGTCGTATCTTCCGTATACCCTGCAAGCAGGCGGCGCAATGGGAAGGATAGTTTAGTGTGAGAGATAAGTGGAATGAAATTGGAACAATTGTAAAGATGTGGAATGTAAATGAAGTGGGAGAGAGAGAGAAAAAGCAGAGTGGGAGAGAGAGTAGGGAGTCGGAAAGAGAGTTGAGAGTGGGAGAGAGAGAGATTAAGGAGTGGAAGAGGGAGAGACGGGAAGAAAGTAGAAGTTAGTGCTAATTATAAATATGGTACAGACAGATGATAATGATAGACGATTATGCTGTTACAATATGTAAGCCCTATCTCTAACATGATTCTATTTAAGCTTTATCTTTAATATATAGTATATATATGTATGTATGTATATACATATATATACATTTAGCGTTCACTATTATTTTTCTGAACACAGCTGTACATGGATGTACATATATAGAAAATTAATCGATTTACAGATTGGAATATAGTATAACAAATACGTAGACAGATATAAGTATTTACAAGCAATTGTTATTTAAGAACAAAGATAGATTACTAAACAAAAATGTAATATATATGTTTATATAGATATATATTACACTTGCAATAATGATATGTTAGATTTTTGTCAAAATGAAATAGATTACTAACTAAAAATGTAATATATATGTATATGTAGATATAGATATATATTACATTAGCAATAATGATAGATTTTTGCCAAAATGAGATAGATTACTAAATGAAAATGTAATATATATGTTTATATAGGATATACATATATTACACTAGCAATAATCATATGTTAGATTTTTGTCAAAATGTGATATGTGACAATTTGTGTATATTACACAATTTCTGGCTGCTCCACAGTCTTACTCTGCTGTCAGCTGTCATTTTACACTTTTCTACAGGGTATCTCAAGTGTCGCATATTATGCCGGGCGAACTTACGCATGCGAGTGCACATGCGACTGCTGTTTAACTGCCTCGAAAGGGCGCTCATATGTATGTCTCTTGTTGTTGTTTCTCATTTCACTTTCGAGAGTTCACTGTGTGTGCGTGTGTGTGTGTGCGTGTGTGTGTGTGCGTGTGTGTGTGTGTACAGCATCTGTAATTATAATTGGCTGCCGTTTCTTAGCTGTTTATATGCAATTAAGCAGAAGCCGCGCATTTAAATCAATTAAATGTGTGTTACTCAATCAGCGGCGCCGAGGTTCAATCAACTTTTCGGGAGCCACCAAGTAGCTAACCGGTTCACATACACATCTACATATATATATATGTACAATATATGAAAAGTCTGCCGCCTACCTTTACACATTCTCCACACACGCACACACATACACACACAGACACACACATACACAGAGACACCTATAGAGCCGCTCTGATGCCAGCTTTTTCGGCAATCGCAATTACGAGTAAAGTTTGTAAGCAGCTTTTGTAGTTTTTCTTTTTCTTTTCTTTTTTTTACAATTTTCCTCTTTATAAGTTTTGACTGTTGTTTTTTTGTGGAGCTGTAACTGTTGCTGTAACACTAAGTGCACTTTATGAGACACCATTTAAATGACGACATGCCAAAGAAAGTTATTTATTTGTTGTTGTTGTCTAAAGTTTTTACATGTTCATTCAAAAGTTGCAGCAATACGTAATAAAGTTAGAAAAAAATATATATATGTTTTTTCTATTCGTTAAACCTTTATAACAATTTTTTTTTAAGTGCTTGGGGCAGACCATTTCATTCTATTCACAATCGATTGCTGTTTAACTTGTTTTTCTGTTTTATATATACATATATATACATTTTTTTATTTATTTTGGGGTAATCATGTGGCTAAGCTAAGTAAATCTCAGCTAAATGTGCAAATATTGGTAGACGTTTCATAAATATTATTAAAGGTGATATAATTACAAATAGATAGCCACGATACATGATGTGATTATCCGAAAAAAATGTATTATCTCTGATCGATAGATAAAGCCACAACGCTTTATGTTTGGGTTGTAAAACCCAAAATTTTGGGAACTATAAAATAGTTTTCGTTATCAAATAAATCATAGTGGATAAGAACTGATTAAAATTAACTATCGATAGGCATTAATCATCGATATGCATAAGAAGTTTAGAGATCGTAGCATTATATTTGCTTATAGCGGAAGCTTTCAAAAGGTAAATTTATGCAGAATGCAAGTGTTTTATATTGACAAGAAAAATGCGAAGCAAAGAGAAATGCCAGAAAGAAAGTTCTCTCGAGAGAGTTAAGGCAAGATAATGAGAGAGAGAAAGAGAGGGAGCGAAATAATTTTACAGAAATGTATTAAGTTTTGATATGGATGATGGATATTATAATGTAAAACAATTCTAAAATGTAAATCAAAGTTGATAAAAGCTTATGGAATATGTGTCAAATCTTTCGATAGACATTAATCGATATACATCTAATATTGATAACTATTAAATATATTTAATTTTAGATAAAGCTTAAACGGATGCTCTAACTCTCATAAAATCTAAATGCATGATAAATACAAATATTTTATATCAATAAGATAATAACGAGCAAAAGAGAAATGCCAGAAACAAAGTTCTCTCGCTAGAGTAAAGATAAGACGAGAGAGAGTGCGAGAGAAGCGGAATAAGTCATGATATTAATTATAGATTGAATCGTTTAGTTGAATCGCAGCTGAGCATTTTCTCCAATGCAACTTCTTAAGCTCAAGAAAAAAGAAGAAGCAAAAGCAGAAGCAAAAGCAAAAGCCATTTCAGCGAATTAGAGAAAGCTTCATTGAAACATTTCTTGAGATACTTAATGTATCTCATTCAGTTACTCGAATCGATCAATACGGCTGCACTGCCTCGCCGCAAACTGCGTTGCTTCGTCTCCGTGTTAATTTCATTGATCGATTTATGATGTTTACGTTTGTCAGCGAAACTTGTTTAGTCATCGTGCGGCTAACAGCTTCATCTCGATTTGGCCTGGCCAGGCCTGACTCCTCTTGATGTCTGTGCAAGTTCTTGCTTTCGTATCAGCCGATGATGTTCCCATATGCCATATGCCACCTGTAGTTGAAGACATTTGTTGTGGTTGAGTCGAACCCGCTTTGACTGCTCAACGGTAGACAGGTACAGGTAGAGCAGGTGCCCATTGTTCAAAGGCAATTAAGTGCACTTTCATACGAAAGCAAATGGAAGAAACCAGAGCAAAAGTTGATGAGCCGCTAAGTTAGCATTAAGCTAGTTCTATAGATAGAGACGCGTTAGATCTAATGGAACATGAAATACTTTTTCTTATGCACTAAAACCATTGAAAATGGGAAATTAGGGTATAAGGTTTTGTTAAATCTATGTAACAGGCATAGACCCCACGGCGAGATCTCGTAATCCACAAAAGCTAAAGACTTTAAATTTTACTTGTATACTCTTCTATACCATACGCAGTACGAGCTTATCATATTTTTTCGATAACTGATTCCATTTACTTTGTTATCTCTAATAATCGATAATTTGATATCGTTTTTTAAGCGTAATTTGAATACTATTAGACCTAGAGACTTCAGATTTACTGCGTGGATCCATATGACGAATTCAAAGACTTTGTAATTTATAGATTTTGGATACCACGCCCCCTTTGCCGCGTATTTCAAATACTAGAGACGTGTACTTTGACTAGAGCACTCTTACTTGTTATATTTATCATATATTAGAAATTAACTTTGTGTTTCTACTTCATCCTCTGGAATATATATATCGGCATGAAAGCCGACTAAAGAGTTATGGTTGTGAGCAAAATGGACAATAAGCAGCATAAAATAAAATTAACAATAAAAAAATCAAGTTTGTGAATGACTCCAAAATTTTTTTGCTATTTTAAACTTGTTCGTGTCACGACAGAAAACACGATCAGTACTCAACTGTAATGCCTTCGAGCTTAGACTAAACTCTGCTTAGCTTTACTTCTCTTGTCCGATGGGAACTTGAGCCACCCAAAGCAGCAAACTTGAATTTTTTGTTGCCCTCTGATCGCAATTATGTCTAAACTTTCTTGTACAACTGCAGTTGCTGAGATATTTATACGTACATACATATATATTTATATATAAATATATCTATGTGAGCTTTCTGTTTTTATTTACTATTTGTCATTTGTTAGATTTTCACCGCTTGTGAAATGTTTTCTAGTTCGTTTTGTTGGCATAGTTTAGTCTCTTTATGGGCGACCTCGTCGAGCACGTCATTGTTTCATATGAAATACTCTGAAGGTTTACCCATAACAAATGCCGATTGTGATAAATGCTTTCGGCTAGTCTCGCTGACTAAGCTAACTGTACGACACCCACATCGGGACTCCCAACCACACAACCACCCACCCACCCACCACTCAGCCATGATAATGCTAAAGCAATACGTGTTGGACGAGAAAGTACATGGGAAACTTGTATATAACTTTGACAATTATCAGTTATTTGCGTGCTATGCAGCTCTTGATGTTTATATAAGTGAAGTCTACGAGTAAAATATACGAAACGATCTTATGTATTAAAGTTATTGATTTGTGAATAGGAGAGTCGAAGGTTGGTGTGATTATTTGCTAACTCTAGCTCTTATCGATATTATGGAAATGGGATCATTCCCCAAGATCAAGTCGACTTGATCTATGGGAGCTTTCAGAATCAAAATCACAAATGTTATATGGCATTGTGAATCAGAAAGTTCTACTAAGGAAACCTATTTATATTTCAAGATACACAAATCTTATCGAAAATATCCCAATTGAATATTAACTGTTGCTAAGTATAGGAATTTGTCTATGTACATCAATCATTAATCACTGATTTTAAATAGACTTGATCTGTGTGAGATATGGGAACATGGGATTGAGAATCTGAATATTCTGGATAGTCTATAAATCAGAAAGCTCGACAGAAATGTAAATATATTTCACGATATGCAAATTTGATCTATTTGTCTATTTGGAATTTTTCCCGACGCTGCTATATATCATAAGATATTTCGACTCTAACTGTTCTCGCTACCTTCATCACTTTTATAGATCTATTCACATACAGTTCTCTGTCTGTCGAGCCGCTGCGTCTGCTATAACTCACATTGGAAAGCGTTGACATTAATCACCTTGGTAAATGGTAAATTCACTTGCCATTGATTTTTATTTTATTGCCTCTCATTGTGGCGTGTCTTTGCGATAAGCGAGCGGCAATGATTAAATTAAAAAAAAAAAAAAAAAAAAAGAATAAATAAAAATAAAAATAGTTAATAGGCTCTGGGCCAACAAATTGTCTTCCATTGTTTTGGCCAGAGCTGCACTGATAACAAGACAACTGAGTGCGTCATGTGCTCGAGGGACTTTCCAGTTCTTTATCGATTTGAGTGAAAGGGAAAAGAGCTATCGATAAAGTCGTTGAAGACTTATCGAACATATAGGGCCAGCTCTACTCAGCTGTTGGTCGTGATCAGGAGGTCGTGACCACACCTTTGCTTACCTGTTAGGAGCGTATAGCGGCAGCATGCCTATGTTTTAAGTTTAGACAACAGAATGCTCTAGCAATTGGCTGCTAACAATTTGTGTACATATTTTTTGTAACACGTTAATCGAATGCAAATCAGTTGAACACCTCACGGTAGCGCTCTGCGAGAGCTTGGTCCCACTGTGATCATCGGTGTGCTTAGGCGGGGAGCTGCGCCAAGCCATGCTCAAGTGGCCCGCAGCTGTTCCTTTCACTTGGCCACTCACATGCTCACATGGCAAGTACTATGTGGCCTATACGAGGGCTGCTCCAGTGGAGACTCTGTGGACTTTGATTAATAATAAGGAACTTTTAAGAATTTCTGCATTATATAAAAAAGAATTATTGTTAACTGGCTCTTTATCGCTTTTAGCATGAAAGTTCTTTTGTCTTAAGTTCTTTTGTCTTAAAATCGAAATTGGAGGAGAGATTCCCGAGGTCAGTAAGAAACTATTGACCATAGAGCACATATCTTTGAAGCAGTAGAAAACATTCCAAACAGATGGGCAAGAAATATTATTTTCTATAAAAAACTTGAAACGTCTTAGTGAAATATAGCTTTATGATAAACTTTAAAGACATTAAAATAAATATCTTTAAACTGATCGTGGAGCTATATATTATAGTCATTCAACTAGATAATGCTCTTTAACAAAAGTTAACTGATTGAGGATCATTGGATGATACTCTTAAGCAAAAGCTAACTGCTTGAGGATCATTGAATATTGGCATATCCATTTCTTATTGGAAACTAATTAGAACATTTCGTTTTTGACTTTGTAGATCACTTTGCATATTCCTTAACTACCTGCGAAACTTTACCGTGAAGCATCATTAACAAGCTTTTATGTTCATTGTTTTGTTGTTAATGATTGATGGATTGAGACAGTTGAGGAACTAATGCCAGTTCAGAGAAAGAAGTGATAATAGAGAACTAAAATGATCTTTTATGGTCAGCTTTGCAGCTAAGTTTCTTTGGCAAGCTTGGTAATCTTGGTACTAGTACATGAGTGCACCTCGTGTATTCAGACAAACACTCACAGTCACACTCGTCGCTCGATTTTGCACCCATGATTGTAGCTAACTATAGCGTTATTTGAATCAACAAACAGCGAAATGCGCTCGCTGCATACCTTTTGCTACACTTCATTATGTATATTATCTCTCTCTCTCTCTCTTTCTCTGTCCCTCTCTCTCTCTCTCTCTGTATGTGTATTTCTCCTGTCCCCCCTTTTGCATAATGACAACATGTAATTTGGCCTTTCTTTTTGCTGGCTTGCATATTTCTTGGCCGCCGACGATGTTGTTGTTGTTGTTGTTGTAGATTTCTTCTTCTTAAACAGCTTGGACGTCGCCGTCGCCGACGCCGTCGCCGTCGTCGCTGTCGTCGTGGGTTGTTAAGTCTGATTGCAAATTATTATGGATAGACCGTCGGAACGGAGCGACCATCAGATGAATCGAATCGGCCGCGCACTCAGCTCCAAAGGGTGTGTGGGCGTGGCTGCCTCCACTTGCATGCCGCCTGCAGTTTTTCCTCAACTTCTTTGTATACTTTTTTATTTATTATTTTGCTTTTTTCTCTCTTTTTTTACCATTTTCGTATCACAAAAGTTTTCATGGCATTTTATGCTAATTTACGATGTTTTTTTCTGGCTTGCCGTTTTTTAATTAATTTTTGGGCTCCGCCCAAAACGGGAGAGGCGCAAAACGAACGCGTTGCCTTCACTGAGTCTATTGTCAGTTCATTATGATAATAAACCATTCCTTATATTTGCAGTTCACTGTAGCTGTTGTTGTTGTTGTAATTGTGCAGTTTCTATGCATAAAGCGTTGCCGCAGTTCTTTTTTCCAATTAGTATTTTCAACGTGTTTGCAAGATACTGTAAAAGGATATAATGGTCAGCGAAAGCCTTAACTTTGTTGTTATAAAATTGTCAAGTGAATACCTAATGAATATACTCAATGAACTCGAGACATACTACATATGAGTGCAGCAGCAAAGCGCTTGAAAATCTCAAAAATTATAACTGCTTCATTTCACAGTTTGAATTTCAGGCTACTCTTGAGACTTGTTCAGTTGATAGATGAAAGTTGATTTTTGAATGCAAAATTATGAATGTATATACATATAAGTTTATATATACATACATATATATATATATTTATATATAAATATTTATGCTGATTGTTGCAAAGTAAACTTTTTTGTATAGGTTTTGTTTTAAGATGACATCAAAATGATTGCAATTCACGCTTGGAAAATAGAAAGATGAAAGATTAACTTTGACATTACGAGCTGGTACAATATATATACATACATACCATACCATACCATAAGTATATATAGACATTCATATGTGTTATTACCTTCAATATAGTAAGCTTTAGTATTCTGCTCTTGAAGGTCGTCTCTTTATATCCAGAATTTTTCATATAGCTCTATTGCCGAAGTTTTCTTAAAAGTTAATTTAAAATATTGTTAATTGATTTTTGATTTATTTTCATATTCTATATGAAAAGTTATTTTTGTATTACGTTATTTAAAAAAAATATATATATTTTTTTTTAAAATATAAAACCACAAAAATTAATTTATTTTAAAACAAAACAAATAAATCACTTTATTTACATTTCGGCTTTAACATTCTACGTAACATGACAGTTGATAATATACGTTACATGACGTATGTCATGCTATTTACAATACGCTATGTGTCATATTCTACACACTGCCTGTTATACGTTAGCTTGCTTACGTTAGCTGTTATGCGCAACGTTACATCACGTTACGTTAGCGCTGTCATGTGTAATGCGTAACGTAACTAAGCGCACTCAGTGCTTATGCGTAATGTTTGCTTATTTAGTGTAGAACACAACTTCAAGATATACTATTGTTTACAATCTAGACTTCTTGAAATTAACTGTTTTTCTCAAATTATCTCACTTTGGCTGGGCAAAATTCCCTTTAGAAATCATTTATCTTCGATCTGAAACTAGTTCAGCTCTGACGCGAATCATTTTCGCTAATTGTTGCAGTTGTTTATTAACGTATTTAAGTGCCCAGCCGAGCCGTTTGCTTTCTCACTTTATTAGCTCTACGCAAAAAAGGCCGAATAAACCTTTTGCATGTGTGTACACAGTTGTACGCTTGTGTACAGAGAGATGTACATATGTATATACATATATATGTGTGTGTGTGTGTGTACTACCTTAATTGGCAATGTTTTTATACCCTGAACCCATTGAAAATGGGAATTAAGGGTATAATGGTTTTGTTTAATTGTATGCAACAGGCAGAACAGACCCCATAAAGTATATATATTCTTGATCAGGGCGACGAACTGAGTCGATATGTCTATGTCTGTCTACCTATCCGTTTAAGCGCGCAGATCTCATAAGCCACAGCAGCTAGAGCCTTTAAATTTTACATGTATACTCGTGTATACCATACGCAATTCGAGATGATCATATTTTGTCGATAACTCAGCTCATTTCTTTTTTATCGATAATTATCGATTATTTGATTCCGCTTTTAGGCGTAATTTCAATACTGTTCGAGCTGGAGACTTCAGATTTACTGTGTCTCCATGTGTTGTCTCTTGTGTATTCAGAAAAGAAGCGTAGAATTATTAGAATTTCATTTCTTCTTAGGGTTCAGGGGATCTCGTAGTCAAGCAGTCTCGACTAGAGTTTTCTTACTTGTTTTTCTGCTCTTTTTTAGCTTTTCATTACTTGTGCTGTTTACGTCGAAAATTTCTAGTAAGCAAATAAATCGCTGGTGCCACGCCCCGCTTCGCCCCCACCCCCAGCGACAGAAGCTGTGAGCTTTCTGCCTGAGTGCGTTTGCAGTGCTACCAAATGGGTGTCCATTGTTGTTGTTGTCGGTGGTGTTTTTGTTTTAGTATCGCAGGTATAGGTATAGCTATTGCCGTGCGCCAGTCAACGCCACCTTTACTACAGGTGTGTCTGAGCAAGTGCATAATCAATGTGAATTTCTGTGCGAATTGAGCTCAACTAGTTTGCCCAGCCTCGGCTGCCATTGTCAGTGGATTTCTATATAAATATATATATATGTATATGTATATCTTGACTCTTATAGAGTTTATATATATATATATATATAGAAATATCTTTCTCGCATTTTTTATTTTAATGCAAAATGCATGTGAGACGACAAATGCATTCATAGAAAACATTGCAACGCTGGGAAAAGAGGCCAACAAAAGGCAACAAAAACAGAGACTGAGAGAAAAGTAGTTGAGCTCAAATATATCCTGTTACTTGACGAGCAACGGCTATTGATGTTTTAAAGATACCCTGTAATTGAAACCGAAGCTGTCGTTTGTTTAATTACAATTTGTGGCATGTTTTTTTTTACTCAAAATATTTCGGTTCGCTGCAACGTAAACAATATGTTTGGGTACACAGAAAAGCTAGATACGCGTCTTCTGTTTCAATGCAGCTCAATCAATAAATATGAAATTCCTTTGTTAGGCAATTGACTTGGAAACCTTAGACATTCTGCCATTTGGCCAAACATTTGCTGTAAGTGAAAGAAAAGACGGAATTTTCCGGCTATCAGTGCAGTGATTGCTCAGATTTCATTGTTTACTGGCGAAGAATTTCTCTCTGTGTGTTCGACTGTCCGATAAAAAGGCGACAGGCGAATGGCAGCTACTGCATTTTGATAAGGCAAACGATCGCATACGATAAGGCAGCAGCAGCAGCAGCAACAGCAGCAGAAGTGGCGGCTGTTGTTGCCACATTTGCAATTGCATCATCGATAAGAACGGAAGCGCGAGCGCGAGTGTTGACTAATGTGATATAAATCAAAATTAAATAATATATATATATGTATATCTTTAGAGTTCTTGAAATGGTGCAAAGTGCCCCAACGAGCTAAATGGCCTAAAATTGCCTAAAAGTGAAGAACGAGCTACGAGTGCAATCTATGAAATTTGCTCAAAATGCCAACTGTAATGTGTAATGTAAAACTAACAACGAAACATAATAATAGACATAACTCAAACGATAATTAAGCAAAAGTGTGCTACAACACTAACAACAACTATAGAAAATACCAAAGATCTAAGATCAAAGTTCAAGCATTGGAATGTTCGACGTGCCGCCCAAGTGTCCAGCGCTGGCTAACAAATTGAGCGGTCTCTTCGGCTGGCGCCACACCTACAAAGTGGCCGCCAAGCATGAGGGCATTCCTCATGGCAACCTGCACAAGTCCTACTCCCTGACGCTGCCCAAGCGGCCGCCGTCGCCCACCTACGCTTGTGTCAAGGTAACTCTCTCTCTCCCTCTCTCACTCACTCTTTCTCTGTCTCTGTTTGCCCCCAACTAATTAATATGTGATCGAAGACTTGATGCTTAACTGTTTTGGGCATGTCGCACGATAAGGTTGACAGACACGCCCACTTAACGAAACGCCTACACACATAAACACACACACACACACACACACACACACACACACACACACACACACACACACAGATACGAACACGCAAATATATGCAAATATTTGATGATAGCTGATAGCCCATTGTTTGCCCATCGACGCATCATTTCCATTGACAAATGACCATAAAGAAACAATCAATGAGCTATGAAGAGGGTCAAAAGAAACAAAAAATGAAACAAAGAAAGAAAACAAAATCAACAGGCAAATGCACAGTGGGCAAAATATGTTAAATATTGCACAGAAAAAAATATGACTTTAAGCATTATTATTTTTATAATTATTTATTTCCATTCATTTATTATTTTTATATTTATTGTTTTTATATTGATTGGTTATGCTTTAATTTATTAATATTTTTAAACTGTAATATTTAGTTTAATATTTTTGATATAACAAATTTGTAACCCTTAGCTTTAAGTCAAACCCAAACATATTATTTTGGCTGAGAATCAACTTTTGATTTGAGCTCTCATTGAGAATTAGCTTGCGGACAAATGAACTAATCTTGTACTTCAATATGACTCTATTCTGATCTATAATGCTATAAAATTTTATTGTTATATCTATTAGTTTAATATTAAATATTAGTTTCGTTCATGAACCAATTCGTTATTTATTTTTGAAGCATTTTTACACTCAAATATTTTTTCTAACTTTAAAATATAAGTTGATCAACTAAAGAAAAGCATTACTTCTTTTATTTTTGCTCAGTTATTTATATATTTTGGCACACTGTTCGCTTAATAAACCAAAGTTAAACAACAACAAAATATTCAAACAATAACAAAATCAATTTGTTTTGCCTTTTACTCTCGCTGTTTGAAAATCGATAGAATTCACGCTCTTTGACCCATAAATCTAAGAAGTACAACAACAACAGCAGAAGAAACAACATTGTTGAATGATTTGCATTATCTGTTTCTTTTTATACTCATTCACGAAAATGAATTGAGTATATTGGTTTTGTGCAATGTCCGTCCGTCCGTCTGTCCTTATGAATGCAAATCATTTCGCCGCTATTGAAGCTAGAGACTGGAAATTTGGAACATATACTCTTGTATACCCTCGAATTATAAAGTGTCAAGATTTTCCCGATCCACCAACTAGGGGCGTGGCAAATCGGAAAATGTATTTGCCGGTATGCCAGAAACCATGATAGTTGAAGAGCTAAAGAGTTGAAATTTGGAATATATACATACTACGGTTGACAGCCTAAAATCAATAAGATATGGAAGATTTATCTACGCCTATTGTGGATGTGGCAAATCGGAAAATAGATCTGGCAGCTTTTGGTCCTAGAATGAGTATTCTGCAGTCGGTAACACCCGACTAACACGTTCTTACTTGTGGTTTTTTTTTCGCGGTAAATGAAAAGAGCGAAAACTAGAAAACAACCTTCCAAATTGTTGCGTCAAGTTGACGTTCCAGTTCTCCAGTTCAGGGAGCGAAGCGCACGCTCTGCTGCTTCCATGACTGGTTTAATGGTGTGATGCAATTGTTGTTGTTGTTGTTGCCATAGTAGCTGTTGCTGAGGCTGTTGCCGTTGCCGTTGCCGTTGCTGTTGCCATTGCTGTTGTTGGCCAGTTTTTCGGCATTTGGCATTTGGTGTGTGTGTGTTTGGTTTGGTATTCAATGGAATGCCAAGCAACAATGACGCCAACTTGGAATCGGCTTTTAGAGCTTGGCCCGCTGCAATTTTCATTTTGCTTTTTGGGAGGCTGAGGGTCGTCTCTATTCTTCGCAGTCTCTCTAAATGGCTTCCCAGGCAGCTTAACCAGCTAAGCAGCTGAGCAGCGCCACACAGCCGCTGGAGCCACCTGAGCTGCGTCAATGACTCAACACATGGCCAATTGGGCAATTGTCTTTTGTGGCCCGGAAGCGCAAGCGCATGCTGTTATGCTGCATTATCCCAGGCTCGTCTTCGGCTCGATTGTGTCTTGCTTTGTGGCTGGAGAAACTTCCGCGCCGCAGCCATTTAAGAGAGCCGTTTGTCTGTGTAGCAGACAGCAAGAACAGAAAACTAAGATATATAATTAATATAAATATTAAGCGATCAAACTGTTTGTGGAGCTAGTCTAGCCCTCCCGCTGCTTAACTAAGAACTAACTCACTTCAATGAAGCTTAGCAAATGAACAAGTCAAAAAATATCTATATCTATAGTATATCTATTTATGCTAGAATTCAATAAATTGGTTAAAATAATGGTACATAGTATAAGAAGAACTTACATCAAGTCTTCAATCAAAAAAATGAACTAGTTTATTTAAAAACAAGTAAACAATATTTGGAGCTAGATCTTTAGTTATTGTTTAAAGAGAATAATCTAAACATAAGGCATTAAAAGTTTTTTGTTAAAAATCCGGAAATATTAATAAAGAACTAGTTGAAAATATGGAGCCAGTTCATTTTTTGGCTTTAGAAATAGTATTTAGTTATAGCTCCTGAACCGTTTTTTACACTCGCTAGCTGAACTAGCTGTTCAGATTATTGTAACCAGATGATAACTAATCTATCAAATTAGTACATCTAACTAATAAATCTGAAAATGTTGTAAAAGTATAATAAATATTTATTAAGTATAAGCATAATTTGTTTCTGATTTTTATGTTCAAAACACTGATGACCTTGTTCCAGCTCTTCATTTCGTTCTCGAGTTAGTTTTTACTCAAAGAGCATAAAATTAACAAACGATTATAATAATCTGGAAATAAATATATAGAACAAGAGAACAAAAAATTTTGAACCAGTAATTTTTTTTTGGCTTAATAAAGAGAATATTAGCATTGTTTCCATACTGATTTCAGATTATTGAACTAATCTATGAAAGTAGTTCATATAACTAAAGAATCTGAAAATGACTTTTAAAGTAAAATAAAATATTTATTAAGTATAAAAATAATTTGTTGCTGATATTGATTAACCAAAAGCGCTTTGAAATCGTTCCAGCTCTTTATTTCGTTAACATTTCCATTAATATTTGGTTTCATTTGCTCTTGTGCTTGCAGGAAGCGGACTCATGGGTAGCCGTACATCATCTGCAGACACAATCGGGCATATTGGATCCCGACGACTGTGTGCGCGATGTGGCCGATGATCGGGAACAAATATTGGCCCACTTCGAGGATTCGGGACCCGATCCGGGCGTGCCGCAGGGCGGAGGCGACGGCGCCTCGGGCAGCTCCTCGGTAGGCACCGGTTCGCCGGACATCTTTCGTGATCCCACAAACACTGAGGCGCCCACGCGTGATCTGTCCACGCCGCACATCGAGGTGACCAGCACCACGTCCGGCCCATTGGCTGGCCTGGGCGTCGGCCTGATGGTGCGTCGCAGCAGTGATCCCAACTTGCTGGCCTCGCTCAAGGCGGAGGGCAGCAACAAGCGCTGGTCGGCGGCGGCGCCCCACTATGCGGGCGGCGATTCACCGGAACGCCTGATGCTGGACAAGACCGGCGGACAGCTGTCGCCACAGTGGGAGGAGGAGGACGACACAGCGGCGCAGCTGAAGGAGCAATTGCTGCAGCAGCAGCAGCAACATCCACACTCCGGTGCAGCGGGCTCTCATCAGCCCTTCGCTCGCTCCGGCCGGCTGTCCATGCAGTTCCTGGGCGATGGCAATGGCTACAAGTGGATGGAGGCGGCCGAGAAGCTGCAGCAGCCGCCACAGCCGCTGCCGACGTCGCTGCCGAACAGCGCCTATTCCAGCAAGTCGCTGCCACGCGAAAGCAAGCGCAAGGAGCCGCTGGGTCAGGCCTACGAGTCCATACGCGAAAAGGATGGCGAGATGCTGCTCATCATCAACGAGTACGGCAGTCCGCTGGGCCTGACGGCCATGCCGGACAAGGAGCACGGCGGCGGACTGCTCGTGCAGCACGTGGAGCCCGGCAGCCGGGCCGAGCGCGGTCGTTTGCGTCGCGAGGATCGCATCCTGGAGATCAATGGCATCAAGCTGATTGGCCTGAGCGAGTCCCAGGTGCAGGAGCAGCTGCGCCGTGCCCTCGAGTCGTCCGAGCTGCGCGTGCGCGTCCTTCGCGGCGATCAGCATCGTCGCCAGCAGCAGCGACGCGACTCCAAGGTGGCCGAGATGGTGGAGGTGGCCACCGTGTCGCCCACACGCAAGCCCCACGCCGCTCCGGTGGGCACCTCGCTGCAGGTGGCCAACACACGCAAGCTGGGCCGCAAGATCGAGATACTGCTGAAGAAGGGCCCCAACGGCCTGGGCTTCTCGGTGACCACACGCGACAATCCGGCGGGCGGCCATTGCCCCATCTACATCAAGAACATTTTGCCACGCGGCGCAGCCATCGAGGATGGGCGCCTGAAGCCCGGCGATCGCCTGCTCGAGGTCGATGGCACGCCCATGACCGGCAAGACCCAGACGGATGTGGTGGCCATTCTGCGGGGCATGCCCGCCGGGGCCACAGTTCGCATTGTTGTCTCCAGGCAGCAGGAGCTGGCCGAGATGCCCGTTGGCGTAAGTTCAATTGGTTTTACTTGACTTTTTTGTAATAATTACTAAATTCAATATCTTTTTATAGCCCCCGGAACCAGCTGAGAAGCCAGTGCCAGTTGCGCCAGTTCCAGTTCCAGCTGCAGCTCCGGTTCCGGTGCAAAAGTCGAGCAGCGCTCGTTCGCTCTTCCAGCAACAGCAGCTGCAGCAGCAGGCACAGCTCAATGAATCTCAGCACTTTATTGATGCGGGCAGTGAGTCGGCGGCTTCCAATGTAAGTGGTTCATGCGGAACTAGATTCAGCATTGAGTAACTAAATGTTTAAGCTTTCGTAGATTTTACTTAATCAGCTTGGCAATGATTAGTTTCAGTAGAAGGGAATATTATTATAGAGGGAATTAGTTTGACGAGAGGCAAGAAGAGGTCTAGAATATAACCCAATTAAATTTTCACATAGAACTAGTTCCTCTGGCTAGAGCTATTATTAGAATATCAAATATACGTACCTACATATATATCCGCAGACGCAAAATATATCTTCTATATCAAAAGTCCTTCAGTTTATTTTAGACTCAAATAACTTACGCATGTATGAACTTTGCATTCAATGCGGAATATATATTATTTTTTATCAAATAAATATAATATAATAATGGTTTACTTAAATTTAGTAGTTAAATTTTGCGTTTCTAGCTATAAAACTGTAGAAAATACAGTTTCCCGATCCACCACGACCCCATTGAACGTAGTTATATCCTCAATATCTTATTGATTTTGGGCTGTCAACCCTAGTATATATTCAAAATTTCAACTCTTTAACAGTTCAACTATAATGGTTTCTGAGATACCGGAAAATACACTTTCCGATTTGCCGTGCCCCTAGTGGACAGTAAGACAGTAAGACGGATATTGCGAAAAAGCAATATACTCTTTTCACTTTCGTGAATGAGTATAAAACTAGTATATTTGGTATATTCTATATTTCTCATAGAGCTCACCAGTTCCGAGCAGCATCAGTTGAACTAGTCTATTTGTAATAGCAATTATCAATGATTGATCTCATTTACTGACACCCTCCTTCTCTCCATTGCACCCACAGGACAGCCTGCCGCCGAGCAGCAGTAGCTGGCATTCACGGGAGGAGCTGACACTCCACATACCCGTGCACGACACCGAGAAGGCTGGCCTGGGGGTCAGCGTGAAGGGCAAGACGAGCTCCAATCTGAACGCGTCCACGCCCAACAGCAGCAGCAACATGAAGCACGACGGCGACCTGGGCATATTTGTGAAGAACGTGATCCACGGTGGAGCCGCATCGCGCGACGGCCGCCTGCGCATGAATGATCAGCTGCTGAGTGTGAATGGCGTCTCGCTGCGCGGCCAGAACAATGCCGAGGCCATGGAGACGCTGCGTCGTGCCATGGTCAACAATCCGGGCAAGCATCCGGGCACAATTACCCTGCTAGTCGGACGCAAAATCTTGCGCTCGGCCAGCTCCAGTGACATATTAGAGCACAGTCAAAGCCATAGCAACAGCAACAGCAACAGCAGCAGCAGCGGCGGCGCCAACAGCAATGGCAACAACAACAACAACAGCAGCTCCAATGCCAGCGACAACTCGGGCGCCACGGTCATCTACCTGAGTCCGGAGAAGCGCGAGCAACGTGGCAACGGACCTGGCAGCGATATGAATAGGTGCGTTGAGGGATAGAGACTGGAATTCAATTAGTTTGTAATGCCAACTAACTCTCTCTCTCACTCTCTCTCTCTCTCTCTCTTCAGATGGAGCAATCCCGTTTTGGATCGTCTAACCGGTGGCATTTGCTCCGCCAATTCAGCACAGCCAACACAGCAACAGCAGCAGCATCAGTCGCAGTCGCAGTCGCAGCAGCGTCGCGTGCCGCCTCCGCCATTGGGCGGCAATGGCGGCGCCTTGCGCAACGAAAGCTACTACATGGCCACCAATGACAGCTGGTCGCCAGCGCCGCTGCAACTGCTCAATGGGCATGGCAATACGGCGCTGCTCATCGAGGATGATGCGGAGCCCATGTCACCGTAAGTTACCAGCTCTCTCTCTCTCTCTCTCTCTCTCTCTCTGCTCTGCCTCAACCTCAATTGATTATACCCTGAACACATTGCAAATGCGAAATCGGGGTATAATGGATTTTTTAATGTGTATGTAACAGGCAGAAGGAGGCGTGGCAGACCGCATAAAGTATAGATATTCTTGATCAGGGCGATGAGCTGAGTCGATTTAGCCTTGTCCATATGTCCGTCTGTCCGTATGTATGAACGCGTCGATCTCAAAAGATATAAGAGCTAGAGACTTAAAATTTTTTTTCGTAGGTCCGTATATAGAGCGCGCATATCAAGTTTGTTTTCAAAAATCGATAACTGCTCCTGTTATTTTGTTATCGATTAAAAACCTTATCGAAAACCAGTTAAAAAATTAGATTTCCTACATCTCTATAGCTAGAGTCTCCCAATTTGAAATGTAGATTCATATGTATTTTTAGGAGTTTCGGTTTTTGTAATTTTTCACCCCCCACCCCTCAAAGCACCCCCTTCCCTACAAGTTTTCAAAAACCGTATATCAAATACTAGAGACTTGTGAGTTGGCACATACACACATTTTAATGTTATAATCACGGTCTGAAAGTTTTATGAAGATTGTCCGTCTACAAAAAAAAAGATATTAAACAATTAAGTTCCCAATGTAAGCCACATGGCAGCCCATGCCTGTTTATACGTGCGTGCGTATATTTGTATGTGTGTGTGCATGTGTTAGTAGAAGTGAAACGACGAATTATTGAAATATTAGTTCCTGGAAGGGTTCAGGGGATCTCGTAGTCGAGCAGTCTCGACTAGAGCTTTCTTACTTGTTTTGTTATCGATTAAGTACTTTATCGAAAATCAGTTTTAAAATTATGTCTCCTATATCTTTAGAGCTAGAATCTTCAAATTTTAAATATAGATTCATGTGCACTTTATAGAATTTAAATTTTTGTTACACTTTGGATACCGGTCCCAAATTTACCCCCCTCCCTCCAAATTTGAAAAAACGCATTTCAAATAATAGAGACTTGTATTTTGCAAGTATACACATGTCAGTATCACGGTCTGAAAGTTTTTGAAGATAGTGCATCTACAAGAAAAGTTATTATGCTCCCATAGTAAAATTCCAGATCATTCGGGGTTTAGGGGATCTCCTAGTTGGGCAGCCCGACTAGAGTTTTCATACTTGGTTCAATCAACTTTGGTTTGCTTGCAGCACGTTGCCGGTGCGCGCACACGATGGCCAGCACTGCAGCACGAGCAGCGCCAACACATCGCAGGCGAGCGTCGGCATGGGACAGACCAGTGGCGTGGCAACGCCAGCCGTGGCTGGCAGTTTCGATGCCACATACTCGTCCCAGCTGAGCCTGGAGACGAACAACTCCGGGGTGGAGCACTTTTCGCGAGATGCGCTCGGCCGGCGCAGCATCTCCGAGAAGCATCATGCGGCGCTGGATGCACGCGAAACGGGCACCTATCAGCGCAACAAGAAGTTGCGTGAGGAGCGGGAGCGGGAGCGTCGCATTCAGCTGACCAAATCGGCTGTCTATGGCGGCTCCATTGAGTCGCTGACGGCGCGCATAGCCAGCGCCAATGCCCAAATGGCGGCCGCAGCGGCTGGGTATAAGCACGCCAAGACTAGTTCCCACATCGAGCAGCGGGAGCAGCAGCAGCAGCTGCTGCTGGCCGCCGAGGCCGAGGCGCGCGATCAGCTGGGCGATCTGGGCCCCTCGCTGGGCCTGAAGAAGTCCTCGTCGCTGGAGTCGCTGCAGACCATGGTCCAGGAGCTGCAGATGTCGGATGAGCCGCGCGCACATCACGCGCTGCGTGCGCCACGTGGACGCGGCCGTGAGGACAGCCTGCGGGCTGCCGTCGTCAGCGAACCGGATGCAAACAGTGAGCAGTAGTTGTAGCTTTGAGTGGCAAACAGACTTGACTAACACACAATGTTCTCTCCAATTTGCTTTCAGAGCCGCGCAAGACCTGGCTGCTGGAGGAGGGCGATCACGAGGGCGGCTTCGCCTCGCAGCGCAACGGGCCCTTCCAGAGCTCCCTCAACGACGGCAAGAACGGCAGCAAGTCGCGCGCCAAGAAGCCGAGCATCCTGCGGGGCATCGGACACATGTTCCGCTTCGGCAAGAATCGCAAGGATGGCGTTGTGCCCGTTGACACATATGCCACATCTTCAATTGTGTCATCGGCGCAGCCCACGAATGGACTGTCCCAGCAGCAGCAGCATCATCAGCTGCAACACCAGCAGCAACAGCAGCAGCAGCAGCAGCAGCAGATACCCACAGCAGCGCTGGCTGCACTGGAGCGGAATGGCAAACCGCCAGCGTATCAGCCACCGCCACCACTGCCAGCACCCAATGCAGCCGGTGGCGGCGGTGCAGTGGCCTCTGTGCGCGACTCAGGTGCTGCCACACTCAACGGTGGCATACACCAGAATGACATATTCAATCATCGCTATCAGCATTACGCCAACTATGAAGACCTGCATCAGCATCAGATTAGGTGAGCTTGGGGCTTGGGGCTTGCTTGCATTTACCTCACTTCTCATTGGGTTTAAATATGTATATAAAGTGGTGCTGGCTTATGTTTAACTAACTCTCTGTATGTTGAAATATGTTAAAGTGAGATACTAGGATGTGTATACTTGGATATACTCAGATATACTTAGATGATATGGCAACTGTTAGGTAAACCTAGGTTCAGAGAAGTATATTCAAATTTGAATATAGTATATAATATTCAGCCACTAACCATATATAGGGTTAGTAATTCAGCTCATATACATCTGTATCTAAGTACTTGGAATTTTATTTCAGTTTATTGTTAGACTTTATATAGACTTGGTTTATTTAGCAACGGATTCATAAACTTAATTGTATATAGACCCATAGACTACATTGATAACTACTGAAGATTTTTATAATATATAGACCTTAAGAATCCGTAGAAGACAAAAGGAAAAGTTACAGAATTGAGCTTATATTGCATTTTCCAAATTAATAATGAATCGTTTAATATTGTGAGATAATATCAAATTTTTTATTAATTTACTATTATTAATATATCAGCCAACTTTATCTACAGTCAAAATCAAAAGCAAATTCAATGTCCGCTGATTAGTCTTATAATATTGCGAGAAAATATTAATTATTACTAAATTATTAATATAAAACTAAATTTGATGTCAACAGATCTTAGGAATCCTAAAAAAGAATCTTGGGCAATGATAACAGATATCACCTGAATTTATCATATATATTTTAAGTTAATAATAAATCTTTTAATATTGTGAAAAAATATTAAGATTTCTTATTAACTTATAATTGATAGAGCTAAATTCAAAGCCCACTGACCTTAGATAAAACAAAATTAAAATGCATAAATACAAGTCTCTGTCTTAGAGAGGTTTTACCTTTAACATTTACTTCAATTCAATCCAATTGATATATTTCCCACAAAATTGTCTCTATTTATGTGTTTAGCACTGTTCCATGTGTATATGTATGTGTATTGTTATTAACCTGTCGCTCTGTTTCATGTCTTTCTCTTTCTCCTTCCACTCTGTGCACACCGTGTCGTGTTGTATCATATATGTATGTCTCTCTCTTACCTGTTCATACACACCACTACACGACCGACCACTCACACTCACGACACGATACGAACCCATCGCATCATACTACATGCTACCATGCTCATACCCTATAATTAATGCATTAACCAACACTGGACACACGACAGCGACAGCGTTCAAGAGACGCTCTCGGAGTCGACGCTCGAGTGCATGCGACAGCAGGTGATCAGGCAGCGCATTAAGGTGGAGGCCGAAAGGTAACACACACACACACGCATACTAACACACACACACACATCTATGGTTTGGCTTAGTATATGTCACACACACATTTCTCATTTCTCCATTTGTATTATATGCGAACTTTGCCTTTTGCGCTTTTGCAGTCGCCGCCATCAACATTACCATTCGCAGCGCAGCGCCCGCTCCCAGGACATCAGCATGCATTCCAATTCCAGCCAGCAGCCACCGCTGCCCCTGCCCCCCTCCGCCGGGCACCAGCAGTCGAACGGCATGCGCCCGATGAGCAGCTACTACGAGTACGACACGGTGCAGCAGCAGCGCGTGGGCAGCATCAAGCACAGCCACAGCCACAGCCACAGCCACAGTCACAGCCATGGCCACAACCACAGTGCGCACCACAATGGCAACACCACGGCCTCGCCCATCAGCGTGAATGTGGCTCAGCCCCACTGGAAGGCAGCGGCCCTCAATGGCTATTCGCCGGCATCCTTGAACAGCAGCGCACGCAGTCGCGGACCCTTCGTCACCCAGGTCACCATTCGGGAGCAGACGCAGTCACAGTCACCAGCGCAGTCGCAGTCGCAGTCGCAGTCGCAGTCACAGGCGCAGTCGCAGCAACCCACCTACCAGACCGTGCAGAAGATAGCGACAGCGCAGTCGCAGTCGCAATACGGCAGCGCTGCCGGCGCCCAGCCGCATGCGTCGAAGGTGTGACTATAGGTGCTGGCGCATGCGCGCGCCACACGCGACGTCCTCGTGGAGGGCCACCAGCACAGCCGGCACTCGGAGCTGAGCGAGGTGGAGGTCTTCTACTATGCCACCGAGTGCTGACTGGGAGAGGGGGCAGAGGAGCCAGAGGGGGCAGGTCGCAGTGCGCGAGTCGCCAGCGGCCGGCAAAGCAAGCAATCAACTGGAAAGCAGTTTAAATTCCTTCTTTTTTTTTTTTTTAAACATAAATAAATATACAAATATATATATTTTCATTATCTGACAAGGGGGCCAGTTATACACCCCAACACACACACACACACACACACACACACACACACACGCATAGTTAAGCTCATTAAAATTATATTATACAATGAAAGTATTCTATGTAGAGAGAGAGAGAGAGCAACAGCAAATGCTGCTTTAAATACAAAAAAAAATATATATATATATTCAAATATATATATCAATATATCTGCAAAGATTTACCAATGCATTGCGCTATAATTAAGCTAAGACATTAATTGTATTTATCGCTAAGCCGAAAGTCAAAGACCGTGTAAATAATTATTAAATATAGTTCGAATTGTTTATTTGTGCCGCAGCGAGAAGCGAAAGGACGAAAGCTAAGGTAACTGAACAAACTGAAAGAACGAACGCATATATCATTTCATAGAATATTTATATTTATATAAATTGCTATCGAGTCGCAAAAACATCGTAAACATTGCTTAAAATATTCCCTAAATTATGCTAACATTTATTGTAAACAAACAAAACAAAAAAATTAAAAATACTTGAAATTGTATTAGGCGCTTCAACCAAGCCAAAATCATGCTGTAAATATGTAACTGGCATATATACATACATAAATATTTAGACATATATACATATATACAACATATATATATATATTAATCTACATATACCATTAAAGACGTTTTTTTTCGTTTAGCTTTAAAGCAGACGCCATTTTGTATGCAAGAGAAAAAAAAGATAAAGATAAAGTGAAACTTAAGAGTCCCAATAATTTTTTTTTATATAAATATACATACAAATATAATTATAAATATTATCTTTGCGTAAGCTACAATTATATGAAAGTACTTATAAATATGAACTTAATTAACATATGTAATTAGCAATTAGCGAGGCAAACATTGTGCAGCTTAAAGATGCCCATAGATCATAGTATTTGGGCGCTTATCGAGAGAACTTCATATTAGAGCGTATTCATATAGAGACCATACACATTACGCTGCATATTGTAATATTTGTGTATTTTGTGTATATTGCAAAATTCTGTTGCGAATTAAATATCTAAGTTTCTACATATATCAATATAAGAAAAAGCGTGTTTTATTTTTGTATTATAGAACAAATCATATACATATGTATATTTATTATCCTGCTTCATGATAATTACTATAATTATTATAAAAAAAATAATTTTCCAGTATAGATCTTACACTTCTAAGAAGTAATTGCATATTTTAGGTCAGTTTGGCATGAATTTGGATTATTATGATTAATCAACTGTAGTTTTCTCTAATACAAGTCTTGTAACTCTGCATGGACTGTTATTTAATTGTTCATAGGGGACAAGAAAGTAGGGGAAATCACAAAGCCATTATTGGACGAAAAATGTGAAAATGTATGTAGCAGACAAAAAGAGGCGCGGCTGACTATATAAAGTATGTATATATTTTTTTATCAGGACAGCGAGCCGAGTCGATATACTCGTGGCCGTCCGTATATCTGTCCGTCCGTCTGTATATCCTTCCGTCCGTTTGTATATCCGTCCGACCGTCCGTCCATATGAACGCAGCAGTTTTATAAATCCAGTCAGAGACATACAATTTTAAATATATATTCCGATTTCCTCATTATAGAAATGTAAAAAACGACTTTGTTTGTTCTGTTTTAAAGCATCCAATTCGCTGTAGGGTTTCCTGTAATGAATTTGAGTTTTGAATGCGTAAGTGTAGAATGACTGGAAAATAAGCTTTTCGCAGAACTCTTCCGGGTTCCGGTTTCCTAGTTGAGCAGCCTCGAATAGAGTAATTTTACATGTTTTATTTTTGATCAGATTTTTGAATAGAGTTAAAGGACTAGAGACGACATACAGGAATCATTAAACTTCAAAATGTATATAAAAAGTACTATAAAATATGCATATTGGGAATATTTTGTGAGCAACTCAAAACAAATACCAAAGTCTCCCATCATTTTGTTGTTGAATTGCCACTGAAACCAAATTTATTAACAAAAAAATCATGCGAAACGAATTAGAACAGTTGAAGGCTCAAATGGAACACTTACCCCGAAATGCTTATCAATTCTGGTGCACCTGGTCTGACCGGAGGGTGTACCGGGGAAGCGTCTAACCGTCAAATGATCATTTATTTGGCAACG